>VZTZ01022620.1:323916-390731 GCA_013400955.1 Drymodes brunneopygia | reverse complement strand
TTTTTTTTTTTTTTTTTTTTTTTTTGCTATTTCTTCCTGTTTAATGTTTTCAGCTGCCAGGCATTCCTGGTTTTTGGCTACTCACCTACTTCCCAGGATAACTGCCCATACTGCTGTTCCTCACAGTGCTGTGGCATCATATCCTGAAGGAAGGCTATTTCCCATTTGAGTAATCCTGTTGGTCAAGCAGGAAGGATGATTCCTTTCTGCCATCCCTAAAGGCTCTTCTCCGGTGAGAAACCTGGAGTTTAATAGTATTTGTTACAATGATGAATTTTCAAGCAGAGACCATCAAGTAATGTAAATCAATATGGCTTTGCTGGTTTCAGAAGAGCAATGCTGATTTACTTCAACCAATGATGCATCTTTGTCTGTCTGCCACAACAGAACACTTCTCTCAGAAGCAAATTAAATACAGTAAGGTTTGAGACGGTTGCGTGGCTCTTTGGATTCCAGCTTTTATATCTCTTACTATTTTTTTTGTCATTATCCTTGCATTCCCCATAAGGTTTTCTGCATGACAGTGCAGTTATGATTTAGAGTTGGTGAAAACTGTTTTAGCTTTGACACATAACACATACCATGTCTTTGACTTCTGCACTTATATTAGTCAGGCAGAAAAATTAGCTTTGGAGCCGGTGTTTTCCACTGCCTATCTCAGAGGAGTCTGGAGATAAGACTTCCTCTCCAGTTCCACCCACTGGGAAGTCATTAGCACAGCTCCCTTGCAGACATGAAGTCCCCATAACATGCTGTTCCCAGGCACGATCTCTCTCCCTGTCTTGCCTTAGTATCATGGAAATGTGATTTTTTTTTCCATTGGTACTTCATTCTCAAACAAGCTTGTAGTTTGCTGTGGTATGCTAGAATAACACATCCTAGTCCTGAGCATAATTGGATCCATACCAAGCCTGTGATTTTTTAAGGCTTTCTCAACATTTTACACCATACAGTGCCATCACTTCTCCCATCTGGTGACACGACTCTGAGAAATATCAAAGAGATGAGAGACCTATTTGTCCTTAAGCTGCTGTTTCCTTTTTTGAACGCTGGCAAAAAAAGTCCAGTCAAGTGCCAGAGCCAGTCTATTGTTAATTTTCAATTCAATTAAGCACATAAGAAAAAGGATTTGTGCTTGGCAGTTGTTGCCTGAAGGTCCTGGTTAAAATAACTACCCACAGGAGCCATTCAGGTAAGCAAAGGGCAGAAATTTGGCTGTCTAACCCTTCCCTTTTTTGCCCTCCTCCTCTTTGTCTGCTCTTTATTCTTCCAGCTGTCCCCTGGCTCCTTGTGGTAAACATGTTCCCACATTTCCCATCCCTGATGAGGGTTTCAGCAGCACCTCCTAGGGAAGCCATTCTCACCCTCTCTGATCTCCTCACTGCAGCGGCCAACTCAGTCTGAATATTTCATCTTGGGTTAAGTATTCAAAAAGGACCTGAACAGAAAGACTCCTCAAGCCTTCATAAGAGCCTAAGTTCTGTTTGCAGTGAGGGTACAGGCAGTGACCTGCTCCCTGACCCTGAGGGAGAAGTGGGAGTGAAGATTTTGGGGGGTGCCAGGTCTGTGTAGACCAGCTTAAAATTAGAGCCCATCCAAATTTCAGTGCTTAAATATGTTATTCACACGTACCTACAGCACTGAACAGATTAATAATTAATTGGAATTAGATAGGCAACGACGATCCTCAGAAAGCTTTGCAGAGATATTTTTCCTAAAAAAATGAACTGTTTTCCTCATTCCATAAAAGTTCTCCAGGCTGTAGAAGCAGTTATGAAGAGACTGTCTTTAAGAATGGCAAAGGTCAAGGCAGACCATGAGGCACTGGAGGAGTGATTCCCACAGGCAGCCTATACATCTCCTGGAATGTCTGACATACATAACTGCCAGCTCAAACCTGTACCTACAGTTTAAGGGCTCCTGCTGCATAGCTCATGCTTGCTGCACTGCACTCTCCCTGTCTCTTCTCTGCAGCAGGACAGGAATCACTGTGTCCTCTGGACAAACCCCACTTCTGTGGGAGTTCTGCAGGAATCTCACATCACCATGGGGAAATCGAAGAGGAAAATTTTGCTTTGGTAATACTTAAACAGCAAAAAAACCCAAAAAAACAGTCCAAAACAAGCAAACAAACACACCCACAAAAACCCCAGGAGATCAAGAACGGGAAAGACAAAGGGACTTTTACAGGGAATAAACAATTAAGATACCTCTTGCTTTAGACAAAGGGGTATAAACTATTTGGAGGCCTCTTGTCTCTTCCCTCTACTGCCAGATGTAAGGCTCACTCATCTACTTTTGTTTTAAACAAGACTTCTCTATCTGGCATGCAGCTGTGGAAGTACAGACAATGAATTTAGATGAGGAGAACTCCTAGCAGCAGCTTCCACGCTTCCCTGGTAGATTTGTACAAACTGGATGACATTACCAGCAGCCAGCCACATCCTGCTCCAATAAACACTGTTCTTTATTACTGAACTAAAGGGGACCAGCTCAGCAAGGGCTGGGGGACTGAGCACTGCTGGCTAGTGTGTGAAGTCAAATGTGCAGGTTTTACCTAGATCTGGGCAGGGACAGTGATAATTTTAAGGCAGAAAAAGACACAAAAAAGAGTTCCACTTGCACTGCAGAAAGCTGAAACTTGGGAAATCCATCTCAAAAGCACAGTGACACTCATCATCCATCTTACATTTGAACTAACCCTACAGTTCACTTATGCTCTACGAGCTTTTCCATATTGTTCCCTGTTTCCTCACAGAGAAACCACCATGCCTATGCCTGATGTGGAAGTTCAGGCAATGGAAATGGCTGGGAGAAAGGTTTCTCTCATGAGGAAACAGCATCAAGTTGGGCCAGAGGAGGTTTAGGTTAGATATTTGGAAAAACCTTTCCATGGGCAGGGTTATAAAGCATTGGAACAGACTGCCCATGGAAGCAGTGGAGTTGTTATCCCTGAAAGTGTTTAAAAAACACTTGTATGTTGGCTACAGCATTTGAAGCCATGGTTTAATGGTGAACATGGTGGTGGCGCGAGGTTGATGGTTGGACATGATGATCTTAGAGGTCTTTTCCAACCTAACAATTCTGTGATTGTCTGGAAGCTGCTAAGGCAGGACAGTCCCCATACCCTTGCCAGCTGGTGTCTGATGTGAATTTCCTGGACAGCCTTTGTCTAGCTGTATGTTATTCACAAGGTTCTTCTTTTTGCAAGGGAAGGTTTTGAAAACGCCCAATACTACCATAACTTCCAGTCCTTACATTCCCTTAGAAATATCATAATCCCTTCCACACTCTTACCCTTGGCTCAACTAGGCCATGTGGTAAGATATTTTTAAGTCCATCCCTATGAAATTTCAAGACTGTTGACCAAAGGTTTAGCTCATGTCTGCTTTTCTATGCAGTGGATATTGATGTGCCTGACAGGCAGTGGCTTCATCACACAAGCAAGCTCTCTATAGGTATTATTTTCAACAGTGGCAGGAGAGAGGGGAAGATGTTAGCAAACTGGGAAGCTCTGACATGTGGCTCTAAATCATGTTCTGAATTTCAGTTTTCCGTGAATATTGGGAGGGCAGACTTCAAATCTGAGGTAGGAAAGCAAGAAAAGATATAAACTGGCAAAGAAGGCCTGAGCAGCTCACATGAACCACAGGACTTCTCAGATTGTGTTTTCAGCTGGGACTCAACTCTTCTTTTCACATTCATGCACCATAGAGCCACATTTTAATAAACTTACCCGATAGAAACCTTCTCTTATGATATACCTTTTTTTTTTTTTCCTATCAGCAATATTGCCTAATAATCTCCTGCTCTTTTTCCAAGAAAAGGTCCAAGGGACTTAGCATAAGCATTAGCATATATGCAGGNNNNTATATATATATATATATATTTACAGAGTGAGATGTTCATTTGGACAGGGTAAGAAAGTCTGCAAAGGGGAGGAGGTTCTGAGGCAGTGCTGTTTTTGTAGAGTGGGTAGTTCAGGTGGCCATAAATACCCAAAGTTACAGCAAACTATTTGTACCTATTCTTAAAGCAGTGCATTTTTGTACCTTTCTTTGCTACATTTTTTTCCAGAACCAAGTTTTCTAGCTGCCATATGAGGATGTCAAGTGTAATAGTTCCACAAAAGTCAAGAAATGACAGGTACAGATTCTTTCCTATCAGCCAAACCTGTCAGAAGCCATTAGCTTGTTTTCACATGAATTGTTCTTGACAATTTCCCCTTCACTGTATCTTCCAGGTGCCCAACAACAGCTTTAGTAATTCTTCCAGTCAATTTTAGGAATTGAGGCTAAGCTGACTGGTTCCATCTTTTTCTTTGGGAAATTAAGTACAAAATTTTCCCATTCCTGATTTTCTAGGGCCTAAATCCTTTTCCAGAAGCTCTTAACTATGCCAACAACTCCTGAACTGCTGGTGGTCTCTAAATGCATTATGATGAATTTTATCAGGTACCAGAAACTTGGAACTATCTATCTTATGTACACATTCTCTGTCCCCTTGCTGCTATCCCTCCTATTGTAACAAAGGGCAAAAGGAGAAGGCAGAAAACTACAGGCCAACAGACCCCATCTCAGTCCCAGGTAAGGTGATGGAACAAGTCATGCTGGAAATCATTTCTAGGTACATGAAGGACAAGGAGGAAATTAGCAGTACTTAGCATGAATTCACAAAGGCAAGTCACACTTGGCAACTAGACAACCATCTATGATGAAATGCCCATCTTGTAGGTGGGGGGAGAACAATGAATATTTTCTTCCTTGACTTCAATAAGGCTCTTGGAACTGTCTCTGATAACCTTCTCACAGACAAGCTGTTGAAGTTTGAGCTGAGCAATCAACTCTAGGTGGCCCTGCTTCAGCAGTGGGGTTGAACCAGATGACCTCACTCATGCTGTGATTATCTTAACACATTTTTATATTAATTCATGACAAAGAACTCAAGATTTAGCAATGAGCACCTTGGACTCAGACTCCTGACAAACAGCACACTTCACAGGACACTTAGCTGGGTTGTAAGATCTTCAAAGTGAGGACAGCCAACCATTTTCACCATTTATATTCTCCTAAGAGTGCTTGTAGTACTTGATTGCAAGGGAGCAGAACTCCCTGCATTGGATGTAGCCTATCCCATCAGGCAGGTGGCTCTTGTGGGACAGAGGTTTCTCCTCTACTGCTGATAGTGCTGCAAACCCTAGAAATTGTTCTCTCTTTTTGTCCTTGGATATCCCTACTGGCAAAATCTCATGAACCTGGAAGTTTCTCAGCCTAATCTACAGCCAGAGGGATGCATCAAGTACCTTTGCTCTTGCACTTTTTCCCCACAAATTCCATGAGGTCAGGAAGAAAAACTAGCAGTAATTATGTGTCACTAGCTTTATAGGCCTCTTTGCTGCCTTTATGATAATTTTTTTTCCCCAAGTATTTCCTGCAAAGATTCTGATAAACCATTTATTGCTCATCTCCCAGGAGATTTTCTTAAAATACTCCATCAGTGTTAAGCAGAGTGTCAGATTCTGTTATTATATCAGTTGTCTCATGACTTGAAAACATTTGCATTATTTAGGAAAGAATCCAGAAATATCAACAAACAAAGCTCATACAGCATATTTTAAAAGCTCGTTAATTATACGGGCATAAAGCATTCCATTGTACTTTGGAAGATTAGAGTGTTCTTGGGACTTTTTTCATGCGTGCATCAGGACAAGAGTGGGGCATGAATCCGAGACACAAAAATAACCATAACCTAATTCAACTCCGAAAACCCTAGAAATTTAATCCTTAAACACAGAAATGCAGGGAGACAGTAATAGTCCAGTGCCATCCAGTCTGTGTCTTTCAGCTTCAGGGACACCCGGCAGGTGGAACTGGTGGGTACAACTCCAGGCTGTTGAGATGCACAGTCTTGTGCTCTCAATTGCTCTCATTTGCAGCTGCTCACTGCAATATGTGATAATGTCCAGCTGTATGCAAAAGTGGACTGTGATGTAAATACAGACAGAGGACTTTAACACAGACATCTCATTTTAAAGGATGCCTGCTTGGCAATATGGCCATCTTTGAATGAAGGCAAGGAGAGGATCCACTCTCAA
Source organism: Drymodes brunneopygia (assembly GCA_013400955.1). Taxonomy (NCBI): domain Eukaryota; kingdom Metazoa; phylum Chordata; class Aves; order Passeriformes; family Petroicidae; genus Drymodes; species Drymodes brunneopygia. The sequence continues at coordinate 384,637 of VZTZ01022620.1, read as the reverse complement.
ATTCAGTGCTCAAATTCCCAGCACCAGCCTGTCTCCTTTATCTGTTTTATTTCAGTAGCCAGGGGTATAGCCAGGAACTTCAACAGACAGGAGATCACCAAGTCTTCACTGAGACGTCTCTTGAAAAGTGATTCTCCAAATTATGAAGGTGAGAAACATTAAGTGGAGCAGGAGTCTTGTAAAAGTGCAGTCAGCTCCTACCCCTCTAGAAACATTCAAACTGGTCAGATTTTTACTGCAAGAGCTTTTCTTTCTTACTTCTCCTTTCCTGCCTAAATATCCTTAGGCTCTTGAGTGATTGAAACCCACTAAGAAAGACAGATGGCCTTTTGATAATATCTAATGGAATGTGTAATCTGGAATTCCCTCCCATGCTGAACTCTGTGACCCAGAATGAATACGTGCAAATTTCAGAATTCTAGTTGAATAATTAAATGGAAATATAATACAGTAATTGAGCTGTTCCATTACAAACTTACACAGAAAGTAACTAGTGTTGGAGTAAAATTAAGGATTTTACATGGGCAATGAGTTCAGTACAGAATCACGCACAGAATACATGAGAAATATATTCTAATTTTTAAGACTAAACTACATGTAAGGTAGTCTCCTTTCCAAAATGGTTAACTAATTGCATAGATTAGCAGGGTCATTGCGATACTCAAACGCATGATGGTCTATTCTTTCAAATGCAATTAGGAGCATTCAATTTAAGAACCAGTCTAAATGGGCTCATTTTACTCCATTATTTCTATCTAGCTAAGAGTAAATCAGTGAATAAATCAACATTTCACCATTATCTGATTGTTATGGGATTAACAGGAAGCTGATATTACCAAGCAGTTCTTTATAGACTGGCACTCCACTGTAATAAGCCATGTTCTGATTAAGCTCCTAGAGTGCTTCTGCACTATTTTATATATCTGCATGTTGTTATGTGCTTCTAAAATGTGACAATGACTAAAGAGGTTATTGTATGTAGCCCAGATAAAGTCTGTAATGTTCTGGCTGTTTCACAGAGCGTATTTGTTGTTTTCTTCAAGCTCCTCTTCACAGTGTTTCTCTTCTGCGTGACAAATCAGGCTTACTGGCTGTGTTTACAAGCTTTACAAGCCTTTCAGTCCTCAAAATATGACTAGGAGGAATTAGTGACAACAAAAGCTTATAGCCCAAACACTGACTTCCTGAGGTAGAAAAATGATTGCTCCGTCTGCTCTGAATAAAATCGCTTTTCCCTTTAGGTAGATCAGCTCATGGAGGGAGATACAAAACAATTACCCAGCACGTTCCACGGGTGTAAGCATCTGACAGTGTGCTGCAGGCAGGCTCCAACCTGTCACATACAATACTGCAAGGATTTGAGTACAGTCACCAGAATTTTTGTGGAGGTCTTAGTAGCTGCTTAATAATGTCAAAATGTTTGCCACTTCAGCAAGGACGCCTCTTGCACAGGAGTCAATGAAGTCAACAAGAATTAAAGGAGCAGAGACCATTATTTGGGTTTCTGTAGCACATTTTACCCCAACTTCCTCACAAAAGTTACTGCCCCCATATAAGGTGTTTCCATCAAAATGATAACAGGTTATGTAAAAAGGCAAAGGGAAATCTCTAGTGAAACTACAAGATGAGCTGCCTAAAATTATTTCAGTCCACAGCTGATGGACAACAAGACACAATGAAAAGATTACTAACTGTTAACAGCTGCCTCAAGTTCCAGTCAGAGATGGCCATATTTACCCCATAAACAGACCAGGAGACAGCTGGAATTTTTTACAAGATTATTCTGTGTCTACAATATTACCAAGGCAAAGGACAAATGGGCTTAAATTTTCCGGATGGAGCAATATCAGGCTGGTGCAGTAAATGCAAACCCCTCCAACATGATGTCAAAACCACCAGTAAATAAAGGTCCCTTCATATCTGCATCTCAGAACAAAAACTTTTGTCACTTAATGTCTCTGAGAACCATGTTAATGAAAACAACCAAGCCCTGTAACCCAGGCTGAATATGCTTACACAAGAACAGCACTATCTAGTTGCCAATGGCAGTGTTTCACAAAGTAGTCATCCCATCTTCAACCCCTCCATCTTTACCAGTAAGGAGTATCTTCAAAACCATACCAAAAATCAGCTCCAGAAACTAGTATTTCTGACTGAGCTGGATATTAAAAGTCATAAATTCAAGTAGAATACTTGTTTTGCAATGCATCAGACTCTGGATAATCCTTCCACAGAAAGTTGCTGACAGAATTATTTCTAATTTACACTGAAGTATTGTTGGATGCAGATGGGCATCACACCACGACTGCTGATCTGAACAAAGACCAACCACCTGAACTGCATTTTTTTCAGACCTAGATTCTGGATTGAGCAATTGGGCTGGTGCCAGGATGTCTGTGGACTGACAAGGAAAGCTGAATTGCAGATCTCTTTCAGGGTCAGGAGTGAGACAGGTATCAAGTAGATGAGCTCTTTCTAATGGTGAGCAGATACAGACACAGAGGCACAGCTTAGGAGGCCTTGGGAGCTTCAGAAGAAAAAACCCCGAAGTTCTCCTGGGGTTTAGGCATCTTCAAGGCTTACGGATGTCCAGCTCCAACAGTGAAAGCCAAGACACACTCACACCCAAGGCATGGAGACAGTTACCGGGCTGTGTCCAGAGCTGCCCGGCCTTGCAGATACACTATGTGAAAGTTGATCACAACAGTGCCACAAAAGTCCTGACAAATAATGTAGACAGGTCCTAGAGGAAGATGTTATCCACATGGGGTGGCCCAAACCTCAGACAATGTCTGAAAATCCTTCACCTCTATCTGATTCAACAAGGTGACTATTTCATGTATTTCTTTGCCTCCTGTGTTTCACTGTGCAAGGACACTGAATTGTCAGTTCTTTGTCCAAGTTTCTATGTTGTACAATGGGGAGAAAATGGAGAGGGCTCTTTCAACAACATAACAAAGTGTTCTAAAAGTGGATGCTTTCAGAATAAAAACTATTTTGAGGAGAGGTTTGCAAATTCTTGTTTAGAAAGCACTTAGAATATTTGCGTTGACAGTGGAAAGATCAATAAATAGCACAGTAATATAAAATAGAAATGAAGTAAAAAAAATTAATATAAATTACTGAATTAACAGAAATAAGAATACGCTGATAGGTAAGTATTGCTTTTACAGATGGAGTAGAGTACTAGTTCTCCCAGATCATAACCTAATTCTTGCCTTTCTGAAACAATATAAAGAAATAGATCATAGCAGCCTAGAAACAGCTACTATTTTTAAAGATACAGGAAGTAGAATACTAATCCAGAGGTCAAACCTTAGCTTATGTTAACAAAAACTAGCAAAAATAAATGATGCTGTGACTGAAACATACTGGGGAGATTTGTTGGAGCCAAACTGACCAAATACACTGCCTTGCCTGCTCTGTTCTGCATAATTAACTATCTTATTAACTAGACAATTGATTCACTGCTTTATTGATTGATTGTTGCATTCATTCTCTCTTTCTGCTTTTTGTTTTGCTGCCAACTTTATCAGTTTAATTGCACAACTTTCTCCCTAAGTGATTCATTCCCTAATCAACTCTCTCATTCACTGCTGAGCCAGTTTCTCACTCAGTTCACTGCTCAGCTGAATCCCAAGCCTTCACCTGCCTGATCTTCTTGGCATTTGTGACAAGTTGTGGGGCCCCTCGGGGTTCAGATGACGGGTTCTGTTTGATGCTTTGGACGTTGGGAGATTTGATGTTTATTCGACATGTGCCCGAAGAAAACCTGCCTTGTACATCGACAGTGATCTGTTTTTGGTGTTCTGATCGAGAACTGGAGCTATGAAAAGTCACAGTAAAGGGTCTGTAAAAAGCCAGTGTTTCTTTGTTTACACAGATGCCTCTTTTAGACAGCACACTTGTCTACATGACAACTGACTGCTATCATACTGCCCGAGGTAAAACTGCTTTTCAAATCTTAATTACAGAAGACAGGCAAATCTGTTTATTGCAGATCTCAGGGAGGATTTGCAGCTTTGACCTCCTGACTAGCCTGGCCAGTTGACCTACTGAAAAGGGCAGCAGAAGCCACTTAAAAGTTATATCAGGTTCCTTAGGACCTTGTTCAAGTATTGGAGACAGGATCCACCACTGCTCTGTGCAGCCTATTTCCATGCTTTACTATCCTTTATGGAAGAATTTTTCCTCTGTCTCCAGTCAGCATTTCCTCTGGTGCAGCTCATTATTGTTTCCTGTCCATGCTTTGCTGTGCACCTCTCAGAGAAGGTGGGTTCCATCTTTTCCATAGTTCCCCTTCTAGCAGCAGATTGCAGCAGTTAGATTCCACTCCTGTACGCCACAGGCTCCAGCAATATGACAATACAAGAGCAAAATGAGAAACTGCCAGCTGCTGAGAGCAATAGAAGGAAAAAAATGGCTGGACAACCCCAACCTTGGGCTAAGCTAATAAAATAACCCAAGGTACAGACAGATATCACACACGGAGAAAGGGATGTATTTGGAACCCTTCTTGGATGAAGAATGTCAGAGGACAGTGTGAATAGAGAAGATTCCCAGACTTACCAAGGTTACTGATAAAGACCAAAATTACTAAAATCACCAAACCCAGGGATGGTGGGAAAAGAGTAAACAGGAGAGGGTTGTTTATTTTGAAGAAGAGGGGGAAGAGTAAACCGAATGGTATAACTGGGAAGCTCATAGGCATCCACAAAACAGTCTTGCTCAGAGGATGACAACCACCCTGTTTCTCTGTCCATATCACATCAATAACCTGCCTCTGTGTACAGGGAGACCTGGAAGGTTTCTTTGAATTCCAACAAGAGGAAACCTAGGGGGAAAGCAGGATTGACCAGGCCTCTCCAACATACTCCTCTTGAGGTGCAGGACTTTTTTCCTTTCCCCTTTACCATTTGTTATCACACACTGAATCCTTTCTGCTCCATTCCACCATATCTTCAGTCCTTCAATTTTACTTGATTTTCCACCCATCACCCCATATTTCTCCTCCTCTTTCTAAGCAAATTCAATGACAGCACAAACTATAACATCTGATCCTTTTCCATCCTCTTGTCTACTATAATTAATACTCCCTGTTAGCTTTCATTCTTAAGAAAGTGTCTTTTTGTCAATCAAATCAGATGTCTGCTAGTTTTCCCTAACACTTCTTGAACCAATTTGGCTCTTCAACTGAATGTGCAGCAACTGAGGACAACCAAGCTCCTACAGGTTCTGAGAATGCTCACGGCCAGACAAAAGAGGGACCCAACTGAGTGCTCCCATGGGCAGAAAAGCAGACCAAGTTCACACATTATTTATCACCTGGCAGCAGCTGGAAGCCCAAGCCACAGGAGCACCAGTCCTGGCTGGTGGCAGTGTTTGCTTTGTTAACAAGCAGAAGAACCAGAGGAGGCATGAGGGCAGGTGGAATATTGCAGAGGGATAGCTTAAACAAGATGGGACAGAAATCTGTAGGAAATTCCGCTGAGGGAAATACTGCCTTTGAAACCCATAAGAAGCTGCCCAGAATAAAAATCACATGAAAGATTTCTACACAGGGTTTGACAAATGACCAGCCGGAACCATTTACTAAAACTCAGATTTTTGATTAAAATCAAACTTATGCTGTTTCAAATTCATAATAGAGATTTTTTTATTTAATTAAAAATTAAATCTAAAATAATTTAAAACAGCACTATTGTTAATTAGGTTTTTTGTCTTAATATGAGAAAATAGCTACAGGTAATAGCACATTTTGTAAAATATGCATCCCTTTACCTGGAGAACATGGTCTCTGAGTTTAGTGAAACTGCATTTGGAATTAAACATGTGAACGTATTTATGAAACAGAGTTTATTTTGGAACAACTTTTAGTGCAAAACCTTAAGAATACAGTTTCATTGTAAAGTGCCAGGATACTAAACCTGCTTGCACTGATTTCAATGTACTTAATGAATGCAGATCATTTTATTTCAAAAAGGCAGCCAAGATCCAAACCAAGCTGGTGTCCTACACTCATATCTAAGCATCCTAAAGGAGGCGTTTCAAAGGTATCTCAGTGATTTCAGGGCTCAAGCCCCAGGGACCCAGCCACAGATACTAAAGTGGCCCCAGCAGAGTTGGCCTTAATTCCTCAGCTTTCTGAAGTGAAGGAGATGCAGCACACTTACAACTCACCCTTTTTGTAAGCACTTGCCTTCCATCATTTTGCACAAATGCATGGCTTTCTCACAGCAAGAATGTCAGTGAAACCCTGACAGGGACCCATGTCCTCTCTTTCCTCAGCACATGTAAAGTTTTCAAATGGGAGATTTCTGAGAGAAGAGAAATTTCTCTGAGAAATGTGAAATTTTAGGAGGTGTTAGGAAATAAACCCAAAAGGCAGCCACAGGTCTGACACATTTGAAGTTTAAGATGATACAGTGTGAACATTCATAAACATTTCAACTTACAAATGGCTTGATCAGCAAATCAAATTTAAGCCTTTTACATATCTTTCTTCATCTGTTTCACTACATTCACACCTTAACCTTCCAGGCTCTTCTGAGCTCTCTGCCACCACCTCCCTTCCTACCCTCAGCAAAACACTCCACACCATCTACCCCAGCCTCTCTATGAGCATGCTGCTTCATCCTTAGCAATTTCACCTCTGCATGAATTGCCAAAATTCCCCCTGTGCAGGAGAAGCCCATCCACCCACACACCTGGCACATGAAGACCTTCCCAGCCTAGCAGGTCCCAGTCATCCTGCATCCATGGCCCTCAGCCAGGGCAGTATATAAAATAAAAGTGCCTCCCAGGTTTTGGTTGTTAATAACAAAAGAAGTAAGTAGCCAGTCATTTTAAAGACCTTTCTCTCTTACTTCTCTATGCTTTTTGTGAAAACAGATCACTCCCTGGACAAGATGTTTACAAGCAACCCTTGTTCAGCCTGTGCAACTTTTGTGGAAAAACTGAGTAAATACATATGTAACTAATCCTTTGCCGTCTATGGGATTTGCTGATTACAGAAACAAGGGGGGGGGGGGCGGAAGAAAATATAATTTCAGGGCCAAGCAGTTTTATTGGTATATGTTGTTTTCCAAACAGAAAAAGTATTGTTTCTCTAAAATTAAGGACAGATTGAATGTTGTGTGAGGTCTAAATTGAGATGCATGTTTGATCATTTGAGGTTAGGGAAAAAGAGCAATGGGCCTTCTCTGATTAAGGTGCAGCAGGCTTACTCTTTTTTTCTTTTCTTTTTTTTTTTTTAATTTCCAGCTCTTCACAAAGCACGCTTGTGTTCAAAACGAGATGTTTTCATAAGCAAGCTTTTGTGTACAGCAGAGCTTCAGCTGTACTTCAGAAATTAAGAGTCATCCATCGGAGATTCACTTTAATGACTAATTTCCCTACCATAGAGTTTAAAGCACAAAGAACAGCCACTGACTGTCAGAGCCAAGCTTTCAGTTGCCATGCAACACCCCTGTCGCAGGTTTCCCTTCATCTTCTAGTGCTTTTACTCCAGCTCTGTTTTTCATGGATGAAAGTTACGCAATGCTTTCTAGATACTTAACAGCAGATGTATTAAATTTCTAATCTGATATAAACCAGACTGCAATTTTCTGCTGAAAAAGTCACATCAATGAATTTAATAATGTTTTAAATTATAGTCTTTGATAGCAGAGTATCTAGTTTTCAAATTTACATTTTGCGGATTTTCCTACCATGTGAATCAGTGAACACTCCCTTTTGTCTGTGTCTTCTTTCAACTATCTGGGAATTTGGACAATGTTTTGTGGGGAGAAAGAGCTCATCCAAAGATTTGCAAAGCCACCTGTCCCCACACTAGCTGGTGGCAAACACAGAGCACTTGGGGAGGCAGAGGATGAACACTGTGGCTCCTGTGATGATAACTAGCTGCTAGTCACCTCATCCCCTTTGTGCTGACCAGACTGGAGACACAGGCTGAAACCTCTCCATCTGTGTTTCCACTGTAATCAGGGTCAAGGGGTTTTGCTATCAGCTTCAATTAGATTTGAAGGAAAGGACTAGATATAAATGACTTGGTATTTTCCAATGAGACTCTGAGTCAGAGTTGTCTATGCTGCTGCCTGTTCAGAGGTTATCTTCCTATTTTGCAAAGGAGCAATTTAGTATTATCAGTGGACTGTAACCAAAATTTAGAGCAATCTAGACATACTAATGGAACTATGCATGCATGCAGGGCTCCAGAGTAGCTCTGAATTGGCATAGGCAACCATTTCTAAGCACAACAGGCACCAGCCATCCAGAAAACAGTGCTGTCACATACATAAAGATGATTTTCCTTTCTCTTTCCTACATGGATGAATGCACAAATTCTCTTGTGGTGTTTCTGAAATCTGTTTTGAAAATGTTAAGAGCCTTATTCTATAAATTAGTGGAACAGTTTAAATTTCACATAGGCTAAAATTGGTTGGAAATTTTGTCTTTTTGCCATGATGATGAATATTTATGACTTCTGTTCTGCTGTTTGAGTAATAGAATTATATACTAGTGGGTTTTACAATAAAATACATTTTTGAAAATAGACCACTTACAGTATCTAAATTATGTTCAAAAATAGTCTAGAAAGATGCTGCCTGTCTACTTATTTTCTTCCATTTTTGACCTGAGATTCATAACAAGTATTACCATGTGATGCATTTGTATGGATTCAACGACTCTTTCAATACAAATGTTAGGCTTTGTAAGGCATAAAGCTAAATAGGTGAAAGCCTTTTCTAAAGGCAATAGTGCTTTAATATGGTTGTCATTTTATAAAGTGGGTTTTGCTTTTTCTCACTGAAAACTTCAGTTTGCTGCAGAGGAAAGTGCAGATGAGTCAAGAAAACAGGATAATTTTCATCGCATTCAGTGTCTTTGAGTAAAAGATAATGTGTTCCCTGGTTCTGAGAAATCTCACGTAAATCTCCTGTGTAGACTTTCATATGAGTTGTTCCGGTTTTTAACAAGCAGCTTCTCCTCCTTCTCCCTGATATTTGCTGGCCCAGGCTGGGTCAGTCCCCAAGGTTTTGATGGGAGCTTCTTATGGCCATCAGTCACACATTTTCCCTGCTTGTCTTTAGGTTCCTATGGAGAAGAAATGCATGGGGCTCAGAAAAGGGCCCTGCTCATCCCTGGCATCCCTGTACTTCCAGCCCTGACTTCAGACCTGGCCTTCGCTGATTAAAAGTCAAGTGGACTGCTTTTAAAGTAATCCAAATCAGGCTGGTTTTCTTGGCATTTTGTGTCCTTTATTTTTCTCCTTGCAGCTGTTACTGGTGTTTTTTTGGTGTCCTTCTTGTCAGAGCAAGGATTCTTATCTTAAAAGATTGTGATCTTTATCCAGGATGTAGGAGAGTTTTTCTCTTTTTTGATTTGCCATTGATGTCCTGCCTGATTGTTCAGCAACCCCATGAGTTATATAACCTTTATGTAAGTTTGGGGAATCCTAGAATCAGTGAATGGCTTGGGTTGGAAGGCACCTTAAAGATCACCTAGTTCCATTCCTTCTGCCATGGACAGGGACACCATTCACTAGACCAGGATGCCCAAAGCCCCCTCCAGCCTGGCCTTGAACACTTCCAGAGTTGGGTCATCCACGATTTCTCTGGGCAATCCAGTTCCAGTGCCTCACCACCCTCACACTAAAGAATTTCTTCTTAATATCTCATTTAAACCTACTCTCATTCAGTTGAAAGCCAGTCCCTCTTGTTCTGCCACCACATGCCCTTGCAAAATGTCCCCCTCCAGTCTTTTTTCAGGCCCCCTTTAGTTATTGGAAGGCTTCTTTAGGGTCTTCTCATAGCCTTCTCTTCTCCAGGCTGAACAATCCCTCCCCCAGCCTGTCTGCACAGGAGAGATGCTCCAGCCCCATGATAGTCTTTATGACCCTCCTCTTCACTCGTTCCAACAGGTCCATGTCCTTCTTGTGTTGGGGACCCCAGAGCTGGATGCAGCGCTGCAGGTGGGGTCACATGAGCGAGAAAGGGGCAGAACTGCATCCTTCAACCTTCTGGTCACACTGCTTTTCATGCAGCCCAGGATATGTTTGGTTTTCTGGGCTGCAAGCTCACATTGCCAAGACACGTTGAACTTTCCATCAACTACCATCAACCATCTCTCTCTTCAGGGCTGCTCTTGGTCTGGATTCCCCAGCCTGTGTTTGTGCTTGAGATTGCCTCAACCCAGGTGCAGTGCCTTGCACTTGGCCTTGCGGAACTTCATAAAATTGCCACAGACCCCCCTCCCGAGCCTGTCAAGGTCCCTCTGGATGGCATTCCTTACCTCCAGTGTGCCAACTGCACCACACAGCTTGGTGGTATCGATGAACCTGCACTTGTACAATCAGTGTTCAGCCGATACAGTCAGTAAGTCTGAATATAAAATTTTCAGAAACCCTGCCTCCAGTTTGGGCTGGCACAACTGAACAGTTAAGTGCATTTGATAAGACAGTCTGATTATCTTACACAGGAGAGAGTGTTATACATAGGCTTTTCCTAAGGATCATTTAATTTGACAAGAATCACTTATCTGCAGATATTTTTTTCTTGCTCTGAATAAAAGCACTACCTAAAATCTTTGCTTTGTGCAGTTTCCCAAACTTAGGATTCTCTTTTACAACAGACAGCCTACTACGTAGTTCTTATGTCTCTCCATCACTCTGAGGGTCATACTGGGGATGTTAATTCAACACCTCACAAAACAGAGCTTTTCACTTCTGCCATTTCCACCATTTGTTTAGTCTGTGGCCTCCCAGACTTGGGAAACAGAGGGATACCTCTGCACAAACCAAGTCTGCATCCCTCCTGCACAAAAAGAATCAGGGCAGAAGTTTTCATCACAGCATTCACATCCATCACAGATGTGGTGGATGATCCCTTCAGCAACAGGGCATGCACACATAGCACTCCTGTCCTGCTGCTGATGGGCCCTGGTCTGCCTTGTTCAGTGGTATCAGCAGAGCCTGGGAGCATACTGCCAGCTTTGCACAGAGCTACTGGGTTCAGAAGTACGCAGCTGCCAGTGTTTGCTGTTTCCAGGATGGTAATCTTGACTTGAGAGCTGGCTGCATTCCAGCAATGCACAACATCTTTCCTTTCTGTATAACAATGGGATGAACCATTTGGCTTTACTGTGTAAAATGTGCTACTGCACACTGTTATGTTTGTGTCAGGTGCCCCACAACACCGTGCCCCCCTCAAAAACAGCAGCAAAATTAAGCAAACCACAGAAGGTTGATATGCCAAAAATATGTGCACCAACCTGGCAGTCACAGTGTGCTTCCCATTTGTTTGTGACACAGAAGATGTATTGCAGCAGGCTGTGTGAGGCAGATCTGGGCATCAGCATCTATGTGCATGGAAATATCCACCTCTGTCCATGCCCATGTGCTCAAGGACAGATGATTTTGATGGGCACTGTTGCTCATAGTCTTACAACTCCTTCCTCTGTCGTACAAATAACACACCATTCTAAAGTCCTGTGGTTTAGCCTTCTTTATGTCTCTTCTTTCTCAGGGAACCTTAGCAAGAAATAAAACTTCTAGCTCTCTGCTTAACTTCTACCTAAGACTGGTAAACAATCATTAACATTTATACTGAAAATCCTGGAAAGGAGAATCTCCTAAGTGTCATTTAAATAATTATGTCAATTTAAACAATTATAGTAAGAAATCAATTGAGATGTCTCTTACAATGGTGAAAGAAACATTTAACATTGGTTAATCTCCTATCAATCAGGTGAGAATTGATCCTGAATGGACAAAAGTCCATATTTACAGTGAATGAGAAACCAATTACATGAAGATAATTAAATATGTAGCTTGTGAGACACTCTAGTGTACATGATGGAGGACAAAACAGGAAAGATATGGGGGTATAATAAAGAAAAATATACAATGCTTGACAGTACAGAGACACATGCAAATTACATGCATTTGTAAATGCAGATATGTAAATTAGGAAATTATTTCCTTAGTTTGCAGTTATGAGGGCAGATGCATAGGTAAAAATTATTGTGGATAACTTGTTGGAACACTATCAAAAGTATCCCCAAACCATAGGAGGTTGAAAAATGTATTTCTTTGAAATCTTGTTCAAAGCATCAGTTTTCAATTTTGTTCCAATTAATCGCAAAAGTTGAGAAGAAACCAAGATTGAACTGGCTAGAATTCTATTTTTCTAAATATAGAGCAGCAAGATTTAATTTTCTACCTTGGGCACCAAGTTAACACATCAATTAAGCTGTGGTAAAGGTGGTAATCCTTTTATACAGACTTTCTAAATTTTTGCAGATGATGCTTTTATGTGGACTACCTCAATGGTGACACTGTAACTGAGATACCATAAATATTTCAGTAATATATTTAATACAGGGAATAATAAGGGAGAGAATAAATTTTTACTGTTCTAGAATGCCTAATGGTACAAGAAACCCAGGTCAAAACAGACTTATTTAAGGATAAGCACTTCTCTTTTTCAGTGACTGCTCTTAACTAGTTCATTTTCAGCTATAAACATCAAATTCCAAAATATCCTACATGTCAAACGATTGTTTCCATAAGTTGCATAAATAAATGTAGCAATTTATTGTTAAAATTATACATACATATATAGCTTACTAAAAGGATAATATTTAGAATGATGGCAGCAACCCAACCCATATCAAAGACAGAAGAGAAACTGGGCATGGGACTGTGGAACTGCAACAGAGGGGGTTGGTTTTCATATGCAGTGACATGTCCCTTTTTGCAGAGACTCTACTGTCCACCATCCCAGCAATGCTGCACTCCAGTGGGAAAAACACAGTACCAGGAGTTCCCTACCAAACTGCAGAAATCTCATAAATCCACAAATATGATTTGGATTCTTTTTTCCCTGGCATGTATTTTCCTCTACAGATGAGGCATTAAGCTCTGAATGGCTTATTGCCATTTAATATTAGGCTAAATTTTTAAAACTTGCTGCATAAAAGTTCTTGACAGGAGAGAGCTTTTACTTTGCTGAATTCAGTCCCTGAAGGTCCTGGTTGCCAGAGACACCTATAGTAGTGATTTGCCTGTCAAGTTGACCTTATTTCTGTGGGCCCAAATATGAGCTCTGCATTGGTGGATAGGCATTCTCTTTTTATGAATGTTGTTTTGAAGTAGGAAGTCACAAAAACTGTTTCTTATGATTGATTGCTTATTTAAAATATATCAAAAGCAAAGTCTTGGCTATCTCATGTTTAAGACTGAAAAATCTTTTCCAAAAATAGGATCAGATCCTTCACTGCATTTAATCACAGAGACAGCCAGGGTGTCCTGGTTTGGGTCATAGATACCGTGTTGGTTTTTTTGACTTCTCTGATGTCAGAATTGAAAAATTAAACTGCTGCCTGGGGTGTCCAAAATGGTGAAGCAGCAAGGGTCTCCTCAGCATTAGCAAGATCCATTAAAGATTTGCACTGTGAACTTAATGTGAGAACAGTTCTTCCCACTTCAGGAAGATGTGCATAGAATCAGAGAATTTTTTTTTAAAAGTTTGAAAAAGACTTTTAAGATCATAAACCATAAACCCAGCACTGCCAAGTCCACCAATAAACCATGTCCCTAAGTGAAACATCTGCACATCATTTAAATACCTTTAGGGATTGAGCCTCAACCCCTAACTTCCCTGAGCAGCCTATCCCAGCGCTTAACCACCCTTCCCATGAAGGAATTTTTCCTAATATCCAATCCAAACCTCCCTTGGCACAACCTGAAGCCATTTCTTCTCATCCCATCACCTGTTGCTTGTGAGAAGAAGGTGACCCCCACCTCACCCGAACGTGCTGCCAGGCACTTGTGTGAGAGCCTTGACCCCTCAGGAGCGGCTGCTTGTGACGCTTACTCCTCTCGCATAAAAGCATACGGCCCCACAAATGCAGTGTCCCCCCCAGCAGTGGGGACAGCCTCTGGAGGGGCTGATTGAGGCACAGGAGCTGAGCTCAGCCTGCCCGTGCAATGTGGCCTTCTAGCAAAAGGTGCTGCGTTAGCCCATTCTGATATAGCAGCTGATACTGCTTATCAGCATGGTGTGGGCCTGACTGCTTCTGCCACAGGACCCTAATTTCCTGGGTATCCAGGCCAGTTTCAGACACAGACAATTTGAACCCAGCCATTCATCCTGGGACAGTGATGTGTTCTTCATAGGGGTTGTATTCATGCTGACTATTCCAGAAGCGTACAAAAAGCCAGTGTCTCCTCAGTAAATAGCACAGTGGGCAGAAACTACATCAGCCTGTTGTTAATGCTGTGTGGTCTAAATGCCAGTAAATTCCTGGATTGCTTTATAGGTGTCAATCACCTATAAAACAGAATCACGCTAAGAGTTTTTAAATGTGCTCGACTTTCTGTAACACTACTTGGAAAAAAAGAAACCAAACTGGGTGTCCTATGGAGGTCAGCTGGTCTAGCCCTCTGCACAGAGATTACTCAGAGGCTTTGCCATCATATTTTGTCTACCTTGGCATCCCCCTGGCCCTTGGTGCACTTGGATCTCCTGGGATTTCTGAGAATTACATTTGTTTTTTATTTAAAAAGCATTTCACAAGGGTGGGGTGGACATTGGCTGCTTAAGAACTGCTGGTTGGATAATTTTATGTGCTTATGTCACATCTGCACCAGTATTTATCAGTCCCTGAAGAGAGGAGGTGAGAAATCGGACAAGGGAGATGGAGTTGCTGGAGCTGTGAGGCCACCTGGATTATCCAAGGACATGATGGGCAGGGACTTTAAAGTGTGGGTGGTATTTTGCTTGGTAAATACCTTTTAAGGACCATAGGAAAGCACCCATGAATAGAATGTGTTTCAAGCTCACTCTCTCCTCCGAGGCCTAGTCTCCTTAAAAACTCATGTCCCTATTGCTAAGGGGCTCACAGTGGAAAAATCTTCGAGAACTGCCAGCCTAAACCTGGGGCCAAGAATGCCCCCCTCTGCCACTTTGTGTTTTTCAGAGATGTTTTTCCTGTCTGACTGAAAGTAAATTTTTTTCACCCTACTTATAGCCTAAAAATAGCAGACTAAGACATTTAAAAGAAGATGCTCTGATTAGCACTCAGTGGCATGGTCTGATGATAAGCAGCCTCAAGGGTATTTTGCAGTGCAGTACAGACTTATTCTTGCTCCCCAAATATGTGTGAAGAATGATAAATTTCCAGCAGCTGCAGGTCTTGTCCACCATGGCCTTACCAGCATGCAAAGAGGCAACCAACCCAGGGCTGCAGCTTCTTCATGGCCTGCCCTTGAGTCACCCTGAGCAGCTCCTGCATGGCTTTCACTGGCTTGGAGTTGATGCAATAGGAGGGCAACCACAAGCTTTTTGGGCCGCAGCTGTGCTCCAAACACTGCCCAGCAGGGATTTTTATGTAGTCCTCCAGGAGTTTTTGCGGACGACAAATGGGCCTAAATGCCCTCATCTGCAAGCACATCACTTCAGAAAAACATGTGGGGGCAAAGGAAGAGATGAAGAAACACATGAGTGCACACCCTTCCAGAACCCCAGTCCTCCTTGCCTACACTGCATCTCTGCTAGTCCAGGTGAGTTGAGGAATATATCTGTCAGGTTCCCCAGACGTTCAAGCATGTCTGCTCAGACAAGTTGCTTGATGACAGTGCAAAAACTGTCCCTGTTGCCCTATGTCTCCTCTCTGGAAGCAGTTACCCTTGGTCTTTCAGCTTTTGTTACCAGTTGATTGCATTGGGAAAAATGTAGGCATTCACTGGCAGAAATTGGCAACAGCTCAAGGGGGGCATAGCTGGCGTGTTGGTGGGATTTATTAGCACCAATAGCTGGGGTGGGGTCTCACAGGCATTGAAATCAGAGCTCTAAAGCTGTTGCTGATCTGTTCTCGGACTTTGCTCCCCCAAGGCAGAGGCATCTGATCTGCTGAAGCACAGCTACTGAGCTGACATAATTTCAGTCCACAGATAAGTTTAACTGCTTTATTTTTTCCAATCATCTCTCCAGAGTAGTGGTGCTCCCCCACAGGAATTTTCCTTCTTCCTCATACTTCACAATTGGTAGTTTCTGAGTTGAAAACTTTTTTTGACAAAATTATTTGGGAGAATCAACCGAGACTGTTGGTTGTCTGTCCTCCTAAACTAATCTTTTCCCAGTTCCTGAGTTATCTAACTGTAAATTAGCTTTAATACTTCTGCACTCTATGACTATACCAGCCACGTACCCTGACCAACAAGTTCAGGAGCACCTAATCTGAGTATGAAGCTCAAGACTGAATTCATTTTTGGAAATGGCAGTTCTCAGAACAAGATTCTTCTCTTCCCTCTGCAAGGAAGTCAAGTAGTGCTTTGCTCCAAATGGCTGAGCAGCCCTCTCAGATTAGGTGCTGCAGTTCATATGTTGAGTACTTCTCTTGTTCCTGTTTAGTCTTATTTATAACAAATTTAAAAGGCTGCATCACTTTATTTCTAAATTCCCCCCAAAATCTGCAGTACTAATTAGGGAATAGTTATCCCAGCTGGTAACCTTTTATCTTTGCTGGATACTTCCATTTACCAGCAAGGCAGAAAACCAGATTACTGCCGTCACTACCATTACAGCAATCGAATGCTGCAGACTGCCAAGCACAATTCTTCCCCCCTGCCCCCAATAAAAATCTTTTCTTTTAATGGGAGTAAATCTTTCCAAAGCACCTTTTCTTTCTGATGTGAATAAGTGGTTTGAAACAGCAGCACGCACATGCCTATATGACGTCTTTTTTCACATCAGATTCCTGGGCTCCAAGGAAACCGAGCTTGCACACAATATACAGAACGACAGAGGACAAGGTAGGGTGCTTTTATTGCGCTACAGTGACACTCTTTTATCTGTTCTGGGCTGTTGGATACCATTTTGAGGTGCCTACTGGTGGCAATATCTTCACACTGGTCTAACGTTAGGAAAATCATTATACTGCTTTTTGAGGTGCCTCACAGCAGGCACCTCCTCCTGTTTGCCACAGACCACCATAGGAAGAGGTTCAGAGAGGAGAAGTAGTGTGAACCTTAGGACTTTGGGAAGAATAGTGAGCACTGCAGAGCAGTCAGCATTCCCATCTTCAACAAAGACAAATGTGCTGCTTAAACACTCAGAAGAAAATGAAATTATAAATCCTGTTTCCAAAATGCTTCCTGGGCAGGCCTGCTGCCATGTCACAGCACCAGGACCACCTGGCAGAGGGGATCCCAGGGCACAGGGCTTATAGCGCAGATGGTCTGGGGGTCCCCTCCTCTCCAGAAGCCAGTGAAAGAACCCCCCTCTACAGAGTCACATCAGCTGCATTCAGTAAGTGCACTGTGACTGCATTTTATTTGAGTAAGAACAATATGATGGCTGTGTCTGGGCACAGAGTAGTACAGTATTCACATCTGAGAAAGCTTTTCTGTTGTTTTTCGCTCTATTTTCTGATCGGGGTGAAGAACAACTCTGAACTCCTTGAAGATGCTTTCAGAGCCAAAGTTGTTTTCCATCTGGTTCCACCCATATGAAAATGGTGGAGTTTTTTAACCAAGCAATGAGCACAGGCAGGTCAGCTGCTCAAAACTCCTCCTGCCAGGAGGCAGCTGCCCAGGCTCCAACAAAAGCCTCCTTGCAACTAACACTCTGAGTGTGGAGAACAGAATGAGAATGTAAAACAGGGGTTTTAAAATGAGGAGCCACACTCAAGCTTGGCCTTACAGTACCCCTGCTAAAGGACAGAAATTCGTTAATGTGCAGTGCAGGTATCTACCCAGAGGTTACCTTTAACCACAAGCTTAAAGGAAAAAGCAGTAGCGGAAATGGGGAGAGGGAAAAAGGAACACATCTAGAATGTGCAGCATCAGTTGTAAATATGTCAGGGTAAAGAGAGACAAAAAAGGCCTGGTTAGCTCTGTCTGAAAGAGTGAAGGGAAATAAAAAGGACATTTACAAGTATCAAGCAAAGATAGACTGCATGAGGATTCTGAAATGAAAATGTTAATTTATGTATTTGGTTTACTTTCATCAAAAAAGGAGATAGTTTTAATGTCTTGGCTTAAATGATTAACAATGAGTAAATGAATATATAAATCATACAATCATTCATTCATTCATTCAAAATAATGAATAAAAAGAACGATGAAGAGAAGAACAGTCTGATCTAGTCTGATCTCCCATACAACACAGTCTGTTTATCCAGGCCATTAGCTTGTGGACTGAGGTGTCTATCTCCCAACGCACATTTGGAAAAAGCCCTTTCCCTTTCTTGGGACCTGGTAGCTGGAAGCAGACTAGACAAAGCTTCTTGTATATTTTTCCTAGAAATCTGGTCCAGAGAGTGCTTGCTTTGTGAAGCATATTGTTTTCTGAATCCAAATAACTGTTTGTACAACCCCTGTAATTCAGTGCTGGTTCAAAAGCTTGGTTCAAAAGCAGGATGGTGCCCTCTAGTCTCAGAAAACTTACAGAAGCTCCCTGGGACTCTTCCCCATATTCAAAGGAGGATGGCAGGAGCTGGGCCAGAGAACATCTCCCTCTGCCACTCACTCCTACTTCAAAAATAAACAGACTCGTGTAATCCCAAAGAACAACAAATCTCCACAAGGCTCCAGCCCTTTGACATCAATCAATACCAGAATGAACATGGCACATAGACATTGCTGGTGTGTTTTGCTGTGTTTGGCACCTGCGTTTCTAACTGCCTTTCTCGTTGCTTTTAGGTACTTTCACACTAATAGAGTTTTAAGAGACTGCAATTCTGAAAAGAGGTGTGTGCAGATTTACTTTTGTAACATGGTGAGGTACAAAGAACAAACAGTAATTTATTTAACACATTCAGTAATGCCTGTCTGAGGCTTACTTTTGTGAATTGATTATTGTAGGCAAAATGTTAATTGGGTATTTCAAGGAAATAGGCAGGCCTCGAGGAAGCCCTCATATTTGTCTGACACTAAAAGTCAACATTTGTCATCAGCAACAATCACAAATACAATTTTATTGTGGAGTTTCTTGTGTGTATTAAGTGGATTGTGTTTAAACCCTTGATGACATGCAAAATGACATTAGTCACTATCACTTATATAATGAATCACAAACATATCACTGTAGTCAGCCTCTGTGAACACAGACTATGTTGATAATGAACAGGTCCTTTCAAATAAAGGGACACTGACTGCTCTGATGGGTGTGATGAGGAAGATAGAAGAGTTTTGCCCTCTATTTTATTATCCTGCCTGTTTTACCAAGTTTTGCCAAGACAATTCGCAGTCCCCAAGAGCTCCTGTCCTTAAAACCTGCTGCAAAAAGTTTTGTTTAAAAGCAGATTGTGTTTGTAACCTGTTACATGTGTCCCCTTCACAAGCCTTAAACATCCTCTAGCTTCAGGCCCCCTGCCTGGGCAGGGACACCTTCCACTAGACCAGATTGCTCAGAGCTCCAGCCAACCTGCCCTTGAACACTTCCAGGAACAGGGCATCCGCAGCTTCTCTGGGCAAACTCTTTCAGTGTCTCACCAAAACCAATAGAAGCAAGCTCTGTTGACACTGGCATGGGATTTAAGATGCTGGTTTGGGGGAGTAGAGGAGGGTTCTTTCATACCTCTTAGTGCCACACCCGTGTCAGCAACCCTTCGTTTCACATGTATCAGTCTTTCTGGGGTCCTGAAGGAGTACAGCTATAACTAATTTCCTTATAGCTCTTCAAAAGTTTGGGGTTTAAGAGCTTCAGCTTTTTGTCTTAGAGAGTTCCTGCCCCAGTGTCCCCCACTGACTTTATCCTTGTCTATGACAAAAAGGAAAGAAAATAAACTTCAAAGAAATAGGCACATCCACTGTCTGACTACCAGCAACACAACAGCCTCAATCTCACAAATACACATGAACACAGACAACTCCCATATTTTTGCCCAGTGCTCATTACCTTCCTGACTCACCAGAACAACTCAGAAATAATTTAGAGATTCAATAAACTCATTAAGTACTTCCATTTACAATTTAGGATGCTATAATCTGGTCCTGATTATTTGCGTAAATTAAATCCTTCTGACTCATATTGTACCTATTTCTTTCAACCTGGGTCTTTACTTAAGGGATTTACATTACTTTCTAATTGTACATACTCGAATTTTCTTATTGAAGACAGGTTTTCATTGAAGTACCACAATAATTTCAAAGATATGATTAATGTCTTGCCCTTTCTCATTATTTGGTCAATGTCACATTCTTTTCTATTTCTAAGACAATTTTAAAGCAGGATAAAAAATACTTTCATTGCCTTTAGTTAAAGTTATTGCTGCAGTTGCATTTGCACTATTGTGCACCTTTAGTAGCTCTGTGCAAGGCACTTTCAAGAGAACATGATCTGTACTCTGAAAGGTTCAAACCTAAGGGCAGACAAAGAAATGAACTCGAGTTTAAATGAGGGATACAAAAATACAGTCAACACACAAAGCAATTTGTTTCTCTGCAGCTGGAGGCTGTTTCTGAAGAAGTGTCAGTTTCAAAATTTCTTTGTATCCAACAAAACTCTCAAACACAGGATGTAGTTTGGTGTAGAGTGGGACTTTTATTGAATAAGAATGAACTTGGACTCATGGGTGTCCTATTTGCTGAGTTGAGGGTTCGTACCATTCAGATTGAAGTCAGTGAGAGAACTTAAACAAAATGTGCAGGATACAGTACCCAGGGAACTTTACATAAAGGATATTCAAGTCATGAAACTTGAGATCTGAGGTGCTCATGAGACAGATGAACAATCATCACCTTTAAAAAAAATGGACCAATGAACTGTCTTATGATGATGGATAAAAGTAGAAAACTTGCTATATAAGGCAAGCAGGAACATGACTGCAGCAGGCCTATGTGCCCTTATGTGCCCTGAGCTAACAGTACAAACATTCTCTACAACACTTGAAAACCAAAAAGAAAGCAATCTAAATGTATTCTTTCAAGGTTCTTGGGATTTTTAAGTTACTTTCAAGATTTGGAAGGTTTGAATCAAGAAGAGAGCTTATCTGTGATGGATTATGCCAGAGGATGAAGTGGGTATGACAGAGGGACCTCAGAAGACCAAGCACTGCTGTCTGTCCTGGGGACAGCCATTGCCAGGCCACAGCATGATGGGCCTTCTCACATGGCTTTCTCAGTCACATTCCAGGTTATGAATGCCCAGCAAAGAAATTCCCCCAGGAAAAGCAGGCTGGAGGCCACAGAGGCTTTTTCCTTGTCTCTTTCAGTTCTAGAGAAAGGGTGTGCTCCAAACCTGCCCTGAGTCAGGGACCCTTTCTTCTTTGTATCCTTTGAGATGGGCCAAGGGGCCATCACATGTCCCCAAAACTTTTCCAATTCTTGGCTGAATGAGACCATTTCATGTTTTCTGGAATCCTGGCCATGCCTCTTTATCTTCTCTGCACTACCTACACTGTGTCTTTGTGAGGAATATCCTTCTAGATGTGCAGCTCCCATATATCCCATATATCCCATATATCTCTGTAGCCTTTCCAGTTCTGAGGAGAGGATTATTTCACACATCTTGCAGACTATGCTCCTGTTTAGATACCTGAGAAGGATATTCATCATTTAGCAGCAGTACATTGTCACCTGATGTTCAGCTGTTATCTCCAGCAGACCCAAAGCTTTTCCTCTTGGGCTGCGAACCTCCATTACCTTCACTGCTGAAATCCTGATAAGTTATACATGGAGCACTCTGTCTTATCTGATTTTATTTCCTCATTCTATTAAAATATAAGCTTGTATAATATTTGAGGCTTCAAGAAATAATTTCATGTTTTCTTGCATAATCTTTCTTTTCAAGTTCTTTTTCATCCTTCTGAATTTGAATTCAGAAGTACAAATCTATAAAAAGCCATCCCTGTCATAAAGAACATAGTTCCCGTAAAGGAAATAGAAAAGAGGTCCTGGACTTATTATTTACTTTACAGTTCAAATTATTTTTCACATGCCAAAGAAACAGCAAATTAGCATAAGGGTAGGCTTGCTGTTACAATGAACCCAGAAAGCAAAACCATGTTTTGCTACCAGAACTACATGATGTGTTTTGTCTTCTTTCTCCATTTTTCATGCTGAATTTCTCCACTTGCACTCAGGGTAGAACCAAGTTATTAAATGGAGCCTTACTTACATAAGAAGCACATGACAGAGCATTTTAGCAGCTCCTGTAAGGTCATTAAAAGGGGTGAGTCTCTATATGGGTAAAAAAATCTGACTGGAAGACCAAACAGAAAGACAAAGATGAGATTTCAGATGCCTCCTCCTGTGTGTGCTGATAATGTGTCTATATTTTGAAATGGGGGTGACCAGCAGTGTCAGCCACACACAAAGACTGAGGGCAGATCAGTTCCAGTGAAAGAGATTAGCATAGTTTTTCTGAGGCTGATGTGTTCAACCAAAAATAAAATGAAAAAAGCAACAAGAATTTGAAGTGTGGCATGAATATATATTTTGTACTCTCTAGCCCTTAAGCAAATAATTGAAAAGCAACTCTAGTTATGAGTCATGATATTTCTTTAACAATGAGACTTCATTCTTGATGCCTGTAATGACATTATTTAGTTAGATACTGCACACTCCTTATCGACATCTTTTCTGTCAAGTTATAGGAATGTACCAAAGAGTGTTTAAATTCCTTTGAGATCCATCCATAAGCCCACTTAAGGTACACTGCATTAGATATTCTAACAAAAGGAATTTTCAGATGCAGTATCAAGTCATCAGCACAGCGTTGCTTTCTATACAGATTTTTAGCTAAGCTGAGAGAGTGAAGCTCAGTAAAGTTGAGTAGCTTACTCTTGATTATATTGCACCTTGAAATCCACGGCTCAGCTGGTTTTAATTTTTTTTCTGGCACCAGTCACAATAACATGAAGGTGCTTTAAGGCAGAACATGGAAACTTTTGAAGGATCTGCACAATATGGCTGAAGAAAGGTGAAATAGCACCTACACCTCTGACATTTGGACAACCCTTGGCAGTTCTGGGTGAGCTGGCTCACAACAGAATAGTGAGGACTCCAAATGAGTCTTCATTGTAAACAAGTAGATAGTGGAATAGCTGCAATGGGTTTGAAATAAATAAGGAAAAGTTTTTTTGCTGGTGAAGGACACTTTAGTATTTGTGACATCTCTTATATTGATCTATGGTGGGTGCCTCTTGCCTACATTGCTCAGCATTTGGTAGCCAGATAATAAGCCAAACAGTTCACACTGCTTATCTAAGAAACTCCTTTGGCAGAAAGAAGTCCATGCTGGGCTAGAATAGAATGAAACGGAATATTTCAGTTGGAAGAGACCTACAATGACCATCTAGTCCAACTGCCTGACAAGGTAAGGGCTGAACAAGAGTTAAAGCATGCTGTCAAGGGCAGTGTCCAGATGTTTGTTATGGCTGTGCCATAACAATCCCAAATCAACTGTTTGTTTATTACAGTACCTCTGAGTCCCCAAGTAACAGGGACTTGAAAACACCAGCACCTGGTGAGGACATACCTGTTGAGAGTTAACATAAAATTGGAGCCTTTAGGATCTTATGACCTCGCTACTGACAATAGTATGGCTCCAAGTACCTTGCTATACATTAATCTCCTCAGAAACATCCCCAGGATTACATTTGCCCACAGCTTTGTTAATTCTTCTGTGACTGGGAAACAAAAAAATTGCATGGTGATATTTTTGATCAAGCTAGGTTATAGCAGACAAGTGTTATAGGCAGAAAGGCCTGAAGTTCTTGCAATGTTGTGCAGTAGTTAATGCTCAGACAGTCCTTGTGTGTTCTGCCGGGGAAGGATAAGGTTTCTTTTTTTTGGCTTGTATGGGGTATGGGGTGTCACCTGTAGGTAGGGTGACTGCCTGCAAGACCAGCTGGCCCTAAGCAGAGGTACACAGTCACTTAAGACAGAAGAATGCCATGTGAGTAAAACCAGGCAGAGCCAGCTGCCTACACAGTATAAGAAAACTTCTATAGTGTCCTGGAAAGCCAGTGTTGCTTGCAACCTCTGGCAGGGAGACTAGGATGGGATGAGGACCCCCTTATCCAAACCTACAGTGTCTATCATCTCCATCTCCCCTATGCCATTTCCAGGAAGGACCATGGCAAGTCAATCTGTTACAGCTCTCCCATTCCTTCTGTTTTACAGAAAAATTAAAACTACAGATTGATGTCAGCTCCTTAGTTCAGGGGAAATAAGGCTCACATATTGCTATGCAGCCAATAAACTCTGAGTTGACAGTGCTACAGGTTTAGAACTGGGGAGCCACTCATAGCAGGGTGGTGATCTTTCAAGGTAAAGCACCACGCACATTCATGTATGGTCTTTAAAAGAAAGCTTCTTGGGGTGTCTTATAACTTCTGTAGATGGCAGGTCTTTTTTTGAACAGGCAGCAAACTGGCTGTAAAAGGCCCTATCCACATGTGGTTTGGGCCACCTGTATTTCAGCTTTTATCACCCAGGAGAACGTGCTGGTCTATGCCTATTTTGTGATCCTCAGCTGCTCCTTTCAACTGCTCTTATCACTTAACTGTAGTGCGATCAGTTATCACGTAGTTATGTGTTTATGGCATATACATTATACCTCCTTGGAGATAAGAAATTATTACTGACATGCACACCTTCATTAACTCACTGACAGAAGAATAATAGTGAATACAACTGTCAAAGTAAAATGACAGAATATATCAGCATTAGGGCAATCAAACAATGCAAGCAAATACTGTCTATAAACATAAACTTGTTACAACAGCAGTACTTTATGACTTTTGGCAGCCACAAAGTCATCAATAAGATCCTAAAAGCTCCAGTGACATGTGAACTCACTTTCAATAGATACACTGTCAGAGCAATTTAATTTGCTTTGTGGTGGTGTCACTCTTTGTTGGAGAAGGACCTTTCTCACCCTCAGAGTTCATTAATGGTAGTGTCAAAAACAGTCTTATTGCCATGACAACATTGAAGAAAGTTGAATGGAGGCTACTGGATAGCAGAAAACAGATATTGCACGTGGCTGTACTTGGTAGGCATGTTCATACCAAGCAAAATACTGTTCTTCCCAAAATGTATTAAGGTGAGTTCAATGTGCACAAGCAGCTTCTGAACCTTTAGAATGTGTCTTTCTGGGATTATGTTTTTTTAGCAGACACTAATTTCTTAATAATATTTGTACCAGAAAAATAAGAACAACTACTCAATGATTTATGTCTTAAAATCTGTTCAGTTTTATCACTTATAGAGGAAAGTACCTCTTGGACCATTTTCATCCATCTCATGTTTTCTTTCACAGACACGATGACCTTATTTATATTGTTGGGTAGTGGTTATGGATGCTCTTTTACTCTGCAGTTTAGTCACACAATCAACATTTGATAGAGTATTAATGGTAAACACAACTCTGGGTTAATGATTTTTACGGTCTAATTATTTTTTCTGCAGCAATGAGATTCCCTTCTATCACTTTGTAATTTTCTCTCTGAGAGACCCAATGACTGAAAAAGTGGGTAAGCCCAGACGTTTGGTGTCCCAAGTTGGAGCAGTAAAACCCTGACACATACTGAATTATCCAAATTAGAATTGAACTAATTCCAATTAACTGCATTTCCTTTGTCTGAGCCATTGATTTTCCCTTATTCTTGAGTTCCCAAACTCACTTCTCCAGATCATCTGCTGTTTTATATGTTGCTATCGTACTCTCACTTTTCTTTGTGTCAAAGGCAGATGATCTCAATCTTTTAAAACATGGTTTCTGCTGAATATTTTAACACACTCCTAGTCATTCCCATCACCCTGTGCTGAAGCTGACATAGATCTGTTTCACAGATTGTTTCTTGAGACCGTGAGCATCCAGTCCTCCACTTGGTCTTCCCCACAGAGTCATGCTGCCGACCACAGAAAAGCACTGCCTTCTTTTTCCATGCCTTCACTACCTATGAACTTGTTTCGTTCTTTGGACTGTGGCTATGCACATCTGTCCACCACCACATCCAAGTCCCCTTCCTAACTTGACACGGGCAGCATGGTGTAAGGTTAATGAGTAAATCATGTTTCCCTCTCCAATTAATAGTATTTTGCATTTGTTGACACTGAGCTCCACCTGTCATTTTGCTCCCTATTGTTCAGTTCTCTGGAGCTCCAGACAACCTTCCACCCTCATAATAGGTTCCAAGAATATTTTTCAAGAGATCAGTACTTGAGTACTCTACTCTAAATCTTTTGCTTTGTTGGAAATCTGATTCTTTATTTTCTATTTCTTGCTCCCAGACAACACATTGCTTCTCCAAATGGAAACAAGATATGTTTTTACACCCTCTAAGGAATCTTTTTACTCACCTTTTGAAAATTAAAATTAATTTATTTTAAATTTTTTACACTGCTTTGCAGTTTAACATTGCATTATTTACAGATTCAAAAATTCTAATAGGTTAGCGAGACGCAATTTACCATTTAAGAGATTGGTGAATTGCCTTTTTCCTTTAATATCTCACTTTTAAAAACTTTTTCTTAATGTTTCCCCTTTTAGAGGTATGAGACATAGTTACAAAAGCTGCTATCATAATTTTCAACAGCAGAAGCCTGAGAGTATTAGGAAAAGAAGAAGCAATTCCAGGCCAGCCTTTGATATGTCAGTGAGATACTATTCCGGTGCACTCTGCTGGGTTCATCCACTGACTGCATATTGATTAATCAAATTCTTAGAATATTAAACTGCAATGCAACCCAATTCTGCTAATTTATCATCTACTCGAAACACAGATTTTAATTCCTCACACAGGTACAACATAATTTCAACACAAAATGCAACATGAGAAGCCAGAGGAGAAATAGGGAACTGAAGAGATGCATCACCATTGAAAGCAAGGTCATGAGGAAACTCACAGAACCCAAAGATCAGATCGAACATTTCAGATACATTCACATCCACCATCTTCCTTCTCAGGTGTAAATTCTCTACTCATGTTTCACCATTCTTATTTCATCATTCTCTTTACCAAAGAAAAGGAAAACAGGTGTGTAAGACACAGAACCCTGTCTTGTTGGAGATAGACATCCCATTCATCCCACCTTTGTTGTGCCAATGTCCTGCAGGACACCTTGGGTCTTGGTCTCTCAGACTGGAGACCCACCAAGGCGTGCCACAGGGGCCTGAACTTAAGGGCTTGTCTTAATACCTCCCACAAGTAGCTTCTCATCCATGCAAGTCCCAAGAATGATCAGCCTTTTTCCACTGACCTGTTGTTTAAGCACCTATAAGAGATGTGTGGTCCTTGCTGGCCAGAGGCACTCATTCCGTGACAATGTTCTGCCTTTCAAACTCAGGAATATGATTTTCACTAAATATTAATCGGCCTGGCTAGGGAGGTCCTGACAACACAATAAATTATTTACCAAGCTTTTCAGCCACATTTACTTACTAAGGAAATGATGCCAAGTGAGCTGAGTGTCAAGTGCTTTGGTTCAAAAGGCTGAGGAATCAAGGGCTTGCTCAGTGTGTCTGCAGAGCAGAGCAGGTGAGGGGGCTGTGGCCAGGAGATG
Source organism: Drymodes brunneopygia (assembly GCA_013400955.1). Classification (NCBI taxonomy): domain Eukaryota; kingdom Metazoa; phylum Chordata; class Aves; order Passeriformes; family Petroicidae; genus Drymodes; species Drymodes brunneopygia. The sequence goes on along the minus strand of VZTZ01022620.1, from coordinate 357,117 downwards.
TTTCTACCTGATGCAAAAAGCATATCCTGGGATGCATCCAAAGCAGCACGGCCAGCAGATTGAGGGAGGCAATTCTGCCCCTCTGCTCTGCTCTCATGAGACCTGCTCTGGAGGGCTGCATCCAGCTCTGGGGCCCCCAACATGAGAAGAATGTGAATCTGTTGGAATGAGCCCACAGGGAGGGTCACAAAGATGATCAGATGCCTGGAGAATATCTCCAATGAAGGCAGGCTGAGAGAGTTGGGGTTGTTCAGCCTGGAGAAAAGAAGGCTTCAGGGACACCTTATAGCACCTTTCAGTGCCTACAGGAAGCTGACAAGAGAGGTGGAGAGGGACCTTTGAAAGAGCATGCACAGGACAAGGGGTGATGGCTTCAAGTTGAAAGAGGGCAGATTTAGATTAGATATTTGGAAGAAATTCTTTGCTGTGAGGGTGATGAGTCACTGAAACAGGTTGCCCAGAGAAGCTGTAGGTGCCTCTGGAAGTATTCAAGGCTAGGCTGCATGGGGGTGTGCAACTTTTATAATACAATCTTTTTTTTTCTTCCTGAAAAATACCATCTTATTCGGTAAAAGGTAATGTAGTAGTTTTATTTTATTTATATTTAATGCATGTCAGATGGAGATTGTAGGAGTGAATAGAAGAATTGCAAGGGCTCTAAAAGGAAACCAAAAGGATATTTTTTGACAGAGCAAATTTGAATGATTTTTACATTGTTTCTAATTAAATCCTTGTTTCAGGGTTTCTAGTAGTTGCTTGCAGTGGTCAGGAAGGCAATTGTTTTCTCTTGTTAATGTATAACTTGACTTATTATTTTTCTTCCTCCCTTGAAAGCAGGAGACATGGTCTAGCTTCAGAAATAGGATGACAGTACTGAAAACCTCAAGCAAGCTGGTTTATATGTCTTGATGACTGGCTCAGGCTTGGACAGACACACTGGGTTTGCATGACCAAACTCTGGTAATGGTGGGGGGCAACAGGGGTGGCTTCTGTGAGAAGTTGCCAGAAACTTCCCCCATGTGTGCAGAGCCAATGCCAGCCAGCTCCAAAGGCGGACGTGCCGCTGGTCAAGGCTGGGCCAATCAGAAAGGGTGTTAATGACTCTGTGATAATTAAGAAGAAGGGGAAAAAAGAGTTATTGTGCAGATGTAATTGCAGCCAGAGAAGAGTAGGGTGAGAACATGTGAGAGGAACAACTCTGCAGACACCAAGGTCAGAAGGAGGGGCAGGAGGTGCTCCAGGTGCCAGAGCTGAGATTGCCCTGCAGTCTGTGGTGCAGCCCATGGTGAGGCAGCTGTGCCCCTGCAGCCCATGGAGGTCCATGGGGATACAGAGATCCACCCTCAGCCCATGGAAGAGACCCACTCCAGAGCAGGTGGGTGCCTCAGAGGAGACGATGAACCTGTGAGAAATCTGTGCTGGAGCAGGGTCCTGGCAGGGGGCAGCAGATCTGTGGAGAGAGGAGCCTATGCTGGAGCAGGTTTGCTGGTGGAACTTGTGACCCTGTGGGGGACCCATGTTGGAGCAGGCTGTGCCTGAAGGACTGCATCCTGTGAAGAGTGACCCACGCTGCAGCAGCTTGTGGAGAACTGATGCCCTTGGGATAAACTCACGCTGGAGAAGTTCACAGTTCTGCTGTGGGAGGGACTCCACAGTAGAGTGTGGAAGGACTCCTCTCCTGAGCTGTGGGAAAAACAATATGTGATGAACTGACCATAATCCCCATTCCCATTCTTCCTGCATTGCTGGAGGAGTAAGTAGAGCTGGGAAGGAGGGAGCGGTAGGGGTGAAGGTGTTTTCAAGGTTTTATTTTACTTCTCATTATACTACTCTGACTTCATTAGCAATAAATTCAATTAATATCTCTAATTTGAGTCTCTTTTGCCCCCATAGGTTTTGGTGAGTGATCTCTCCCAGTTCTTATCTCCACTCATGGACCCTTTATTATATTTTCCCTCTCCTGTCCAGCAGCAGAGGTGAGTGATAGAGAGGCTTTGGTGTGTTCTTGGCATTCAGCCAGCTTCAAACCACCATGACAGGTCACCAAATCCAGGGGTAGAAAGGAATTTCCTTCCAAGTTAAAGTGACAGCACCTGTGGGAGAGAGAGTCATTGCTTTTCTCTGTAACACTGACATAGCCCAATCCCCAGCATCCTCTGGACTTTTATTCCTTACAAATCAGCTCCTGCTTGTACAGGACAAGTCATTGGCTGTAGCCCTAGATCTTACCTTGTTCTTTTCTGAGATCTTTCATTGGATTTCTTGCACTTCCAATTTTGTATTAAAGGTGAGGTTTACTTTCAATGGGCAAAGAAGATGTTTTATGGCTTTGTGGTATCTGCTCTCTGGGGACCAAGGATTCTGCAAATCTTTGTGAATTAAACATTGACCAGATAAAGGCTTTTGATGTCAGGGCACTAGACTGATGATTTAGGCAGTCCTAGTGATCTGTGCCTGAGATGTCTTGCAGAACAGCACAGTCATAATCCCCCTGCTTGTGGATGATGGGAATGACATGATAAACACAGAGCAGAAGTTGCACAATTAGCTCAGGGCAGATTTTTCCTGATCTATTCAGTGGAATTCTTCATAAAAGATACATGCCTGTAGAAACTTGTTGAGGAGAACAGTCAGAGATTTCTCACCCCTGAATTAAGAAAAAATAGCTTTGTCATGGACTACATTTTCTTCCTACAAGGGTGTCCTTGCAGTGTTACATTTATATTCATTCATGTCACTGGCAAATGCACTGGTGATCACTGGCTCATGAGTTCCTCATGATCCCTGGCTGGAATCCTCAGCCTATACATAGAATCCATTCCTTCTAGGAGCAGTGGCTGGACTTTATGTGGGATCCCTTATGGCACCCTGAATGACACCAGATGTCTGATGAGGCAGTTACAGACTCACATGCCCATAGACTCCACATTCACATGGGATAAGTTATACCCTATTGACCTGAGTCCCATCCCTAGCTGCTACCAAGTCTGGCTTTCCTGAAAACCCTTTCCTTAAAATGCATCATGAAAACAACCACTGCCAGCCTGCTCTTTAACTAAACTAGGTGTTTCATTGCCCACCAGCTACAGCACAGAGATAATATAAAAAGAAGAAAGAAGGTAGTTAATAGGTACTCTGGCCCCCCCATTTTTCTGGATGTGGAGCACCAGGATATTTCTGTCTCCTTCGTCAGCAAGGATCCATATGGATGCACCAGTTGCTTAAAAAATAATTGTCAGCTTTCACCAGCATTCAGATAGGCCCTATTTCTGGCCCCAAGCACACAGCAAACAGAAGGTGCCATCTAGTGTCTCCAAGCAGTATCCAAAACCGATTTAGTGTCTACTTTCTCACTAATTAACACAAAACTGGTCTTCAAAATGCAGAAACATTTCATTTCAGGGAGTTTTAAGCAAGATAGCACTTGTGTTTTCTCTCTCCCTTTATCTCTCCACACTGTTTTCATTCAAGGTCTGAGCCTGAACTCAGTCCAAGACTAGGGTGTTAAGGACTTGGATCCATTGGTTCCGTTTTATTAAACAATTTGTAGCTGTTCTAAGCAATAATGTTTCATTTTTTTTTTTCAGGTCTTGAACTATAGGTCTTGAACCAGGTCTTGAACTATAGTTTTGCATATTACTAAAAAACTTTTGTCCCACAGGGCTTAGTCCCATTTAAAGTGGAAAGCAATTTAGTCATTTGAAAAGCCACAAAGAGAAAAGAGACAGTCTCAAAACTAGCAAAACAGAGAGCCAAGCTGTATCTATAAAAGGACTTAAATCCAACTTAACTGCTTCTGCAAGTGCCTTTGACAAAAAATCAGAGCTCTGAAAATCCACTCTGCACCTGACTGCACCTCACAGGTGTATTTGCAGCTGCATGTCCACCAACACCTCTAAGGCCAAGTGGTGTGGAGGGGCTGTGTGTATCCTGCTCAGCCCTCACCCCTCAAAAAGCTGATGGGCTACCCCCATCCAGTGCCACTCTTGGCCCCAGGACTCCTCAGAGGGGCAGAGCAATCCTTCTGTCATGCCACAAATAGGAATGGGCTGAGATTGCGTTGCTTTTGTTTCCAAGTATCTCGGATAACAGGAGGACAGGGTGACACCCTCCAGACTGGCATTTTCATGACATGAAATTGAGGAGTGCTGCAGACTCTGGGGCATGGCAGAGAGACATGTGGGAGAGCTGGGCACTGGTAGCCAAAACTTGAGGATGGTGCTGAAGGATGCCATCCAGCAGAGGTGCCCAGATCTGGCATGGGCAGGTACATACTGCCAAAAGGTCAGCCTGAACCAATCCTTCTCAGGTCTTGCTTTGGAGAGGACTGGTTTCTTGGGAGTGACCTAGGAAGCTGGTATTGGGGAAAGTAGAACCTTATATCTGCATCAGTAAGTGCCTCTGCTATATCTGGCTATAAAGGATCAACTTGAAGCACCTGGAAATTTACTCACAAAACATAAAGAAAAATCTGGCAGCTGTTATCAGCTTTAACTCTGGTTCCACTACAAGGGACCCTTGCACTTTTTTCAGCAAAACCAGTAGAAAACATTTTATCACATTGGTGAAACTCTTCAAAAGAGCAGCCTTAGATATTAGCTGTCCCTAACTGGCAGGTATCTTGCTACCTGCTAGGCTGATATGAGACCACAGAGGATGGGCCTTCCATCTGGACACTCAGGAGTTCATGTTGCTTCTCACTCTTGCAGAGCTTAAGTAAAACAACAACTGCATGAAACAACAATCAAATTAAAATGAAAGAAATCTTCCACAAATTTCTTTCTGCCTTTCTTCCTTGCAGGATTAACTCCATTGTAAAATGTCTGCCTGCTTTAAAATTTTTTTGCATAGGCTATATTCTTAAAGTAATCAAGGATATTTTTTGTGAGAACAAATGCCATAAATTATTCTGCTTTTTTCCCCTCACAATTGTTAAGCTCTTTACTTAAAAGAAAAACTAAAGTACTGAATGAGGTTACATAATAGTTACAACTCTTTTTCTGAAAGTGAACAGTATATAGAATATTTTACTACACATCATACTTTGCATTCACAGAGATCAAACATGGAATCTTAGAATACTAAAGCTGGAAAAAAACCAGGAAATCATGTAGGCCATTTCCATGCCCTGAGGTGGGATCATCACTATACATCCATATCACCCCTGAAACTCACCAGCAACTGATGGTCTCCAGCACTGGTGAATAAAATATATATTTAGGCAACCTACTCCGGACAGTACTGGAGATATTTTAATTAATGTCTAATCCGAATCTTCCTTTCCTGAAAAATAAGGTTTGTTGTTTCTTGTCCCATCCACTACTGACGTGGAAATCTGTATGAAAAACTTCGTTTTACATGCAGCCTTTGAAGACTCTTTTTAAATAGAATAAATAATACAAATTAGGTCTCTATTCTCACCAATCACACTTTTGAGACATGTAGCCGTTATGGGTTGTTTCTATATGAGCTGTGGTGTCCAAGAACAGACACAAAACCACAATCAAGACCCTACCATGATTAGAGGTTTGAAATCTTTCAGTCTTTTTCATATATGTACTCATATAAAGTTTAAATTTTTGAATCATGAATCTGTTATCTCCCGTATCATTTTCTAAAGAGCTGTTATATGGCAATTATTCCCTATCTCAATTGGAAAGTTATTGCAAATTGAACTGCATCCTATTTTCCACCTGATTTCCAAGAACACAAAACATCTGCATTTAGGCAGCAGCTTTATCTGTTTACCTGATAGTTTTTCTTATTTTCTTCAATTTTCTTAGAACTCATTTGTCTCAGTATCTGATTTAGTTGAAGAGCTGCAAAGCAATTAAGTTCTTTCAAGTTGTGTGAAAATCAATGACTGGGTAAAGGGAAAAGATGGAAATTACAGCTCCTGCAGAGGTTCAGGCTGCACTATGTGAGCTCACTGGGCATTTATTTTGCCTGGTCTGCCAGCTGGTCCCTCAGCCTTGGCTAGTTCAGGGCTAGCCTCATGTCCTGCTGCCCCTTGCACAGCTCAGAGACAGAGAACATGGGGAAGAGCCAGACCCAGTGCAAAGCGGAGATGAGAAATAATATGTCATTGTTGGAAATGGCACCTTACAGGTAGGGCAGAGGGCATGAGGGGAAGGCTATGCTCACATAATGTGCAACGTAGATACAGTATGGCAAGTAAGCCCAAAGTTCCACAGACTGCCTGTTTTTCAAATGGTTTCTCCAGTCACCAGCATAGCAGTTTCTCTCAGGTTTCAGTAACTGACAAATTTAATAAGCATATCCCATCTCCTCATCCAAGGCTTCAGTAAAAGGACAGAGTCAAAACTCACCAAGAACAGATGGTGCTGAACCCTCAGCTCTGCCCCTTCCCTGCAGGCAGTGCAACAAGGATAACACTCTCCAAATACAATTTTTCAAAGCAGTTTTGTTCCTATTCTTTCTCAGGCTGTTTAAGCAGATAAAGCGAGCAAAGCCTTCTATGTTTCTTATTACAAAAGATGAGACATTGGTCCCAATAGCAGTTTCCATTCACCTTTATGGAGTGTGAGCCAGTCAGGTCCCAAGGCCTGTGATGGTGATTCTGTGCCATTCCCTTTCACATGAAAAAATACCAAGAACATGATTTTTTAAAGACCTCAGGACAAAAATTATCACTTTAACAGTCTCTCACAATTGATACCACAAGGACCCTGGCAAAACAAACCATTTAAATTTAATGATCAAGACATGAAAATATTTTTTCCTCTAAGAAATGCTGATAGACTCCTCAAGCAGTTTTCAAAGCAAGACACATTCCTCTACTACATTCACAGAACATATTTTGCACCTGCTTTTCATAATTTAACATTCTTTCTGCTCCGCATAACAGAATTCACTCATTAACTTACACTTTTTTCAAAAACAGCAGCTTTTAAAGCAGATATACGAAACTGGGAAGGGCATGTGCTGCTGCGGGATTCCACTTTAGGGCAGATTTTAGTACCTCTTCCCTTGCAGATAAATTCTTGCCCTTTTGTTAAAATAGAAGTTCCACTTCCAAGGCTCCAGGAGAAGGTTTGGAGGTTTCCCCATGCTCCTATGCCCAAAGTCAAGGTGTTCTGTTATCCAAGTACAGCAGTACAGTCGTGTACTGTAGAGTTCAGATCCAAGAAAAAGAGGAGCTGAAGACCTCCCAAGATCCACCAGTAAACCTACTGAAGGTAGATCTTGAATCTGGAAAATACACTTTTGCTCTGAAGCATGATAACCCATGGCATGGAAGATTTTTCACATAAAACCTGCATGCTAAGTCAGATACTGAAGCCTAGGAAAGGATGCAGAGAACAAGTTTGCCCCCAGGGTTCTGCTGCATGAAGTAAATTTCTAGAAGAGTACTGGTAGCTTCTGATGTCTCACTTTTCTGTAGTGGATTGTCTTTGCTTTCCATCTTACTAATAATTTCACTCAATACACAAGAGACAGTCCTACTGACACAACATAGTCGACATTTTGAAGAAAGTTCTTCTGGTTTTCTTTCTTGTCTTGTTTCTTGTTTCTCATATGCTTTGCATAATTGGAGAAAAATATATATTTGGACTCAGAAGTTTACCTGCTTTTTTTTTTTCTCAATGAAATAGACTGTAATTCATCATCCATGACATATCATTATTCACTGTAGATAAACACAAAGCCAAGAGCCATAAAACTTCATAGGAGGAATACTCTCTGGGAAGCAAAGCCATTTTAAGCATCAACTAGCTGGCTTTCATATTTTCAACAATCTAAAAAGCAAGAACATCACAACTCATCTGTATGATGAGAAGTATTTGTAAACACCAAAGACTTCTTGAGGAATTATAGAGCTCCTTCCTGTTTATTGAACAGCTTGCCTACTAATATACCAAACAGCCAATGTCTTAAAGCCAAAACTTAGATGTTCTCCTCAACTGCACTGATGCTACATCTATCTCCATACTGAAATGAGGATTTAGAAATTCTTTGCATTACTTTTTTTGAAGAGCCCATATCTGATTTGAACCTAATCTTCAAAAATTCAGATTAATACAAAGAAACATATGAGAAAAGAAAATATTTTGATTTCAGGTAAGCTGTGAATTACTACCCATACATCTTACTATCCATCCATCTAACAGTATGTTTCCCTCTCACCTCATCAACCAAACACTTCAAATTAAATCTTCAGCATAAGGTTTTGGAAAAGGAATGGAACATCATTTTAAAAAGTGAGTATCTTATCTTCAAGGATGTTGATCCTTTAAATTGTTCTATTTGTATTCAGTGCCTTGATGAAGTATACTCTGGAACACGAGCTGCATAAAATAAATTACAATCAATGCCTGTGTACTCTGTGACAAAACCACTGTGAGCTATACATCAAAGAACCTGGACTCTTCTGAGTTCAGTGAAGAGAAGAACAGAGGCTTTTACTGAATACAATACATCAAACAACAATGCCACTACAGCCCTCTTCATTTAATTTAATTTATCCTTGATACTATTTTCAATTAATGAGATGGCATCTTTAAAATTTCAATCACTGTGTTGCAGAATCCTGGATATGAACATGAAGTGTAACATCTGGGAATTCCTTAAGTTGCACTTTCAATGCTTTGAAAACATGTAAAGGAAGCATAGGCCTTATAAACAAACCAACCTTCCATAGCTTCTGTCACAATCACAAACTTAGAGCAGTTCAGACCCAAAGGCATGGAACAATCACCCCACTACAAAATGCTTTCCATGAGGAGAAGAAAATAGATCCCATCAGTTAAAGGAATGCTTATATCACTGCAAATATCCCTTATTATGGCTCATGCAAATATCCCTTATTATGAGTTATGCAAATACTATCCATTATTAGATTTATGGAAATAAGTGATTTGCTAATATAAGTTGAGTAGTTTCTTTATGAAAGGAGAGGTAAAGCATTGCTGTGTGTATCAGTGGGGCTCAGAGATCCAAAATGCTGAAGGAGAAAAACTTCTTAAATAAACTTTGGTGGAAACAGATGGGAGAAAGGATGTGTTTGCCAGTGTGAGGAGTTAGGGGCTCTTGGCCACCAAAGCAGGTGAGCCCAATGCAAGACAGAATTGCTTGCAAGTATTCAAGAGTCAACACTAGTGAAGGTACTCAACTGAGCCAAAATTGTTGGAAAAAACACAGCCACACATAGCTCTTGAGATGTTTTAGTTTTTTAAGAGGGTAGAAGCAGCAGTTAGAGAAAGCTTTTGCAAATCTTATCCTTACCAGAAGCAGAAAGGGATTGAGAATGTGAGACTGTGTGTGTAAAGGTAACATTCACATTCCCCCTAAGAAGGGAAGAGGCAGAAAACTGTAAATAAACAGGGATTTAAGGGAGATATACTTCAATAAGAACAGAGAATTCATAGGTAAAATCTCACAGGTCTCACATATAAAGAGAAAAAGGGGTCTGGGGAACTTTGTCTGGGTAGAGAAACTAGTCTGCAAGTGACAGTTTTCCCAGTGCAGAGAGAGGACAGGAGCTGCAATGAGAAATCAGTTTAGCTATCTTATGGTCTTTCCAAGTATATCAAATGAGGAAAATAAGCACACATCCATAGAAAAAAAGTCAGATTGATTAGGGAGTATACAAAATGATAGCATAAGCAATTAAGGGAAAAATCAGAAATTAGCAGAGGAATAAAAAAAAAAAGGAGATGCAGGCAGATAAATCCATCTGTAGAAATGTCAAGTACCAAAAAGATGACAGAGAAAAATGTGGATCTGTTGCTTTATTGAAAAGACAACCTAGTGGCAGATGACACCAGGGAAAACCAAATACCTTTCTACGTTTGTCTTCACACAAAACAACAAATCAATTAGCTAATGAACCAAAGAGAGTAACAAATCACTATTGAGAATAGAGAAAAGATGGATTGGAAAGCATAAGAAAAGTGGTTTTTCAAATCAGCCAGGCCTCATGAATGTTATTCTAGTGGATTAAACAACTTGATGTGAGCTGTCTTTGAGCACACTTGGAAAACAGACAAGTTACTGTAAAACTTGAAAGGGAGACATCTTTAGAAGGAGACAAAAGCAAGAGTAAACACAGAAGAATAGCTAGTTGTCTTCAGTTCCCCCAAGCCACTGAAACAAACAACCCAGTATCTTTAAGCATCCATAAAACAAGGAAATAAGTAACAGTCAATGTGGATTTGTCAAGGACAAACATTAAGCTAAAATAGTTTCCTTTTGCGGGTAGAGGAGAAATAGTATTTGTCACATAGCTGAACTTGGAAAACAGAATTCTCATAAATGAACTACAGATTAAATCACTGCAGCAGAAGAGAAAAAGTAAAGTTTCTACAGGGTTATCTTAGAAATAGAACTATCTATTACTAACGGATGAAAAAAGCATAATTTTGTCCAATCTGCAAATTAAAAATTAAATAAATAAAATAAGAAAATAAGGTTTTGAACAGGGTTAGAATTCAAAGTAATTGCTAAACTGAAGAAATCTTTTCTAAAATAGCCTATGATTCAGCAAAGAAAAGTACAGAAGTCTACACTTATGCAGGAATAATGAGTTGCAAGACTGGACCAGACAGCAGGTCTGCAAAGATCTGGCATTTCAATGGATCATAAGCAGTACAGAAGTCAATGATGTCATGCTGTTGACAAAACTTATATATTCTACTGGGTCATAACATTAGGATTATAACCCATAAAAAAAAGTAATAAATTATTCTTCTGGCCTATCCACTGGTTAGTTCTGAGAAAGTACAGAGGACAGCACTCAGAATGACCAGAGATCTAGAAAACATGACCAACGAGGTAAGAGGTTGCTCACTATGGATAGAAGACAACCTCAACTCAAGAAAATCCCAAACTGGAGACAGGGCTGCCTAAAGGGAATACAGGAATGAACGGGTTGCATCTGTAACAAAGAAGATACAGATTAGATATTAGAAAAAAAACATTCTATCACTGAAGATACAGAAGGATGGAAGAAGCTGTAGCAGGAATGTGAAAAATCCAGTTTTTGAGATATTAAAGACTAGGTTGTATTATTGCTTGTCATGAATGTTGTTGATAGGCTAGTTTCTCCTTTTTGGCATGGGAATAGACTATATGACTTCTTGGAGCCTCTCCCAACCATATAATTTTATGATTCTGTGCTTCCAAGATGATGAAGCTAATCCAACAAGCTAATTAACATGTCTTTTCACATCTCAGTTCTAGTCTCAGAGTTGCATCAGCCTACCTAGGAAAGCAGCTCCAGTAGATTTACTCTGCCGCCACAGTGTTAGGAATGGTCTTTAATGAAAGCTGACTCTGCAGAACTAGTCTATGTCAACTCTGTAGGCAAATGGCAAGATTATAGACTCCTGTGCTGAGGCAGCAACCTGGAGCTAAATCCCATCCATCTTCAGGGCTGTGCAAGTCCCGATGGCTGACTTTGGTCCCATGGGATTTGGTCCCCAGGCTTGCTCTCTGAACTGGACTTGACTGCTCAGTAAGGACCCAGGCAGCTACTGCCTGCTCCAGCAGCCTAGGGTTCCACTTGGGGACACTCTCTATCTGGGCTATTTTAAAGCTAAACAAATTGCTACTCACTTTTTAAAATTAATGTGTATGACCTGACAACTTACAGTCTCATCCTGTTATTGATGGCACACATTAAACATGAAAAATAAAGCTAAGTCATAAAACTATGGTCTTAATTTTCTTTTATACAAAAGCTGCCAAGTTACAGATACAGAAACTTTTTTTTTTAATTTTTACTGGCTCAGGTAGGTGTGCTTAAATTTAGAAGTTATTTGTACGTAATTTTTAAGCAAGTCAGAGCTGATTTCTAGGAAGGGCAACACAAATTCCCTTCACCATAAAAAAAGATAATTATACTGTGCATGTTTTATTTGCCACTAGGTGGGAGTGGAACATAATCTTATAGCTAATCTTTAAGCAATATCAATAGAGACAGTGGAAGACAAAGCATATTTTCTTGGCTGGTCACTAAAGAAAGATCATTCTGTCGATAGAGAATGACTTAAGTGATTCATAGGCATCTACAGCTACAAGCCATGGGAACAACAATGAATTTTTATTTAAGACTTCAATGAAGTACTGATAATTCATAAAACCCCTTTGACTCCTACTCAAAATGCAAATTTTTAACTTTTTTTTCAGTCAGCATTAAGAACTAGAAGATTCACTTCTTTTTCTGAAACTTACACACCTATCTGATGCATTTTCAAGGAAGTGCCTTGAATAATACACTATTGCTCAGCCCAATCACCTATTGCTACTGCTGCATCTCTTGTTAGTATTGAGAACACTGCATATCTGTATAGTCCTCAGATACATTTCACAATTTGTATAAATCTAGAAATAATGCTATTTTTTATCACATAAGGCCCATTTGTGTTTTTTTATGACATTTATTTGCAATTATTTTTGAAAGCCTCTGTGTTGTAAACAAAAAGGGAGTTTCTTAAAACAAAATCCTGCCCAATAAGCCTTCTGCATGTGTCTGTACCTGACTTGAAACCGGTACCCTTTTCTTAAAGCACAATATCTTAGTCTCTTATTAGTAATCAGCAATTACCATATTAAGATACAACTGGATCATCAAAGAAAGAATAAACCAAGATTGCAGTCTTTTCTTCCTTCTTTAGAAAGCTTAATACTAAAAAATAACAACGAATTGAAAGATATTTTTACTATTTCTTGGAAAAGTACAAAGTACAAGCATATGTTAGGAGGAATACACTAAAGGTTTCTAACATCAAGGTGGTGAAGATGGAAAGATTTTGCATCACCTCTCTTGCTTTTCAGCGAAATTAGTAAGCAGCTGATTTGAACAAGAGGAACAAGTGGAAGCAACTTTTCATACAACACGCAGTGAAACCATAGAACACTGCACTAATGATTGCAAAAAAGTAAAAATAAAGACAGTTAATTAATTGATTGATAACTATTCCAATTATGGAAGGATAAATCAGTCATGGTTTTGAGTTTGGTTTTTTAAGTGTTCATCAGTATTAAAAGCAATGGCTAAGATGCAAAAACCCTGTAGCATCTATACATGGAACTAGTACAAGAGGAAGGAGTGTATTTTCCCCTTGGCTTTAAGAGCACCTCAGTTCTTGCTTGAGCCTTGGAAGTCCAGCCCTGTGGTGCCACTATAGAAACTGTCATCAGTACTTCCCTTCCGAACTGACCAAGTCTGATGGCTGTTGAGCAGGACAGGCTGGTATCTCACTATACTTCAGCCTTTAGGGACAGGCAGGAAATGCAGGCAGGCAAAAGCATATCTGGTGTCACAGGTATTTGTGGACTCCCTCTGCCATTCTCCAGGGTACAGCTGGCTCTCTCTAGGTCACCATACCCAGCTCCTGCTGTGTGCCCAGAGACTCTGCCAACAAGGTGCACACAGCTTAGCTGGGGTTCCACCAGGCAGCTTTTCTTGGTGAATGCACAAAAGAGACAGCTGGGCTTTAAGGAGTTACCAGGCATTAGTATGCTCCCCACACTGATAAGATCCCTAAGGGAGCCTTTGCTAGCCCAGCAGGCATCAGGCAGGTGGGGAAGGGTCAGTCCTGCTGCTCCGTGCTGTGACCTACCACCTCCTCAGTACAGTTCTCCTTTAGGATTTTATACCTTTCCATGTTGGTCAGTTTTGCCTCCTGAATTGCTCTCAACAGCCCTATCTCCTTCCTGCAATTCTGCCTTCCTTATGTGCCATGATTTTACTCACAGCTTGTCGACACCAGTGGGTGCCTGAGCCAGGACTGCGCAGCTGGGACAGACCCAAGCTGGATTCTGGGCATCAGAGTCCCTCGGAGAGGGCTCAGCACAAGGTACAACAATGCACTGGTTACACCACGTACCATCACCAGGCAGTCCTAACACAAATTTAGCCTCCCTGGGACACTAGTGGGTACTTCTGTGGTAAAAAATAGCAGGGATGACGCACACCCTGCTGCTCGTCCCCTCCCCAAATGCACACCCATGACAGCCGACCTGTGACAAGGGAATATAAAGCTGCTCTGGCAGCTCCAAGTTAAAAGTGGAGTCCCTTTGTAAGAAAAAAATTTTGTTTTTGATAAGAGAAACTTCTCTTTATGAGAAGGAAATTTTTCTGTGACCTTTTCCTCATGTTTTTGCTTCCATGTGGCTGTACAGTTGCACAAAATTTGGTACAACAGAATTGCCCGTAGCAATCCATTTCTTTTTTGACCAGGAGTCACTAGCAGGATGTCATGGAAACAGCTTGAGCTCTTAAAATGAAGATTTTATTTACATTAGAAAATTGTTCACACTGAGTCCAGGATAGAGTGAAGTGAAGCTGCTAAAATACTTTCTCAGAGCTCTGAGGACATCCCATTGCCTACATAGTGCCCTGACTATTAATATTTTGGGAAAAAATGCATCTAATTTTAATGAAATCAGAAGAAAAGTTTCAAAGCATGCACTCAAGACATACATTGGGTACACTTGAGAGCCTGTGCCTCAGCAGTCAGTCTACATGACCTTGGACCCTTGACCCACAGGCACACTGGGGTTTCTCCCTATCTCCTCAAGTGATGCAGGATTCTTTGCTCTCTTTCCTTCCCCTCTCCCCTCAAATTCTTTTTCCAAGGAAGGATCCAGCATCCCCTCCCCTGCTTGACATTTTGGCCTAATTTTTGTACTTTCTGCTTGCAGCAGTGAGCTAATGGGGAAAGGGACACTTCCATAATTAGCAGTTTTTAAGAGTGGGAGTGGATGCTCCTGGGACATGGTGACTTCTGTGCAGCGGAGTTCAAAATTATAATCAGGGTGACTGACAGAGACACGGCACACTTGGGGACTGTGGAGGACAGTTAGTAGGACAGAGAATGCAGCGTATGCTGGCACCATCCCAGAGGAAGCTTCCCAACCAAGGATTTATTTCATTAGGGTGGTATCAAAAAGACAGGGCTTGTCAGCGTGGAACAGGAATACACGCAATCATGAAGAAAAGGCAATTTTTTCCAGAAAAGCTTTAAATGCTCATCCTAGTTTATAATTTTTTTCCTAGTCCAGACCTGTTTCAACACAGATAAGGTAAATTCTCCCCTGATGCATAGGTATACACCTTTACCCATATATCAGTTCCCAGGTCTAACTTGGAAATCAGTCTTGGTTTGAGCACATTGTTGGACTAGATGGTCCTTCAGAGACTCTTTTCCAGCTGAAATTATTTTGTGATTTGATATTTTAAATAGCTAGAAAGCACTGTTGTAGCCAACCAGTTTGCTTTTAACATTCGTTTTTCACTCGCAGTGCCTCCATACAAATGACAAATGCAAAGCCAAGCAGTCAGAAAGCACGTTTCAGGTGTTTCACCACGGGCTGTGACAGCTCAGATCACTCCCTAGCAGTTATCCCGGCTGGGTCTGTCTAATAGGGGCAAAGGGCAGGATCAGGGGCTGTCATCTCCAAAGGGATGATAGCTGCCTCTCGTTTGACCTATCTTCCTTTTATAACAGCTGAGAGTAACTTGAACTGCATTTCAGCTCAGATACTTACTCTCAGCTGCTTCAAGCGAACAGCAGGCAAAGAAGAAAGGAATCTTACAAAACAGCTAGAACACTCTATTTACCAGGATGATTTTTATGCAGTCAGACATAATAAACTTTTAATACTATTTACAATTTTTGAAATTTACTCAGTTTGGTCAGTAATTCCATTTTTGCACTCAGAGGAAATGCCTCTGGTGATGCCTCTGCCTTCTTAAAGGAAGAATGCAAATTATTTTCTATATCATAATGCCAGCCAACAAAGCACTAATATACATTACTTTGGAAATTATGGAGCGAGATGCACAATAATTCTCAAGAAGAATTCCAATTAAAAGGAAAACTGCAAAATATATCCAATCAAATGATGCAAATGACAGGGAAATAGAACCATTAATTTTATCGGAGATAGTGATTACTACAGATAGAGTGACAGAACAGTTTTTCACATTTCGAAATAGCTCTGGAAAGAAAAGCTTCACATCTTTACTTAAAAGTATTCATACCAGAGGTGCTCCTGATGATTAGCTGCTTTGAGAATTTCAGTTATGACAATAAGCAGAGATACAGTATAAGGAGCACCTTAAATTATAAGTTTACCCATGAAATGAGTGTACACAAGAGCCAAATTACAATAAGCAGAGCAAACAGATTCACGCGTACTTTGTGGACATGCACATTTCATTTCTATGTTACTGAAGAGGATTTTATAACACAGGAAAAGAAAACATTCTCTGCAATGAAGTAGAATAACGTAAAACTGAGGGGAAATGGTTGATCTTGAAGACTGTTAGAAGGACCTGCTAATTTCAACACAAGTTCGTGTTACCTTTTAAGCACTGATGAGGGTAATTCAACAGTATTCCATTTCAGAGTGGAAAAAAATGTGCAACTAATCCTGCAATGAATTCACCTCTCCTGTGACCTCAATGGGACTCCTGGCCTATGAGTTTAAAACCAGCAAGGAGCATGAAACACTAACAGAGTATCAGTTTAACTTCAGGAAAAACCCTAAACGTTGTGGTTAGTTGACCTTGTCTGGACACCAGGTGCCCAAGTACCCCTCTATCACTCTCCTTGTCACCTGGACAGAGGAGAGAGGATATAACAAAGGACTCATCAGTCAAGAAAAGGACAGGAAGAGATCACTCACCAATTACTGTCATGGACAAAACAGACTTGGGAAAATTTGTTACTTTATTACCAGTCAAATCAGAGTGGGGTGATGAGAAATAAAACCAAATCTCAAAGGCTCTTTGCCCCATCCCTCCCTTCTTTATGGGCTCAACTTCACTCCCGATTTCCTCTACCTTCTCCATCCAGGAGCTCAGGGGAACAGGGAATGGGGATTGTGGTTAGTTCACCACATGTTGTCTCTGCTGCTCCTTCCTCCCAAGAGGGAGGACTCCTCACACTCCTCCCCTGCTCCAGCGTGGGGTCCCTCCTGCAGGAGATGGTCCTTCATGGACTTCTCCGAGTCCTTCTCATGGGCTGCAGTCTTGCACCAATTGCTCCAGCATGAGTCCCTTCCATGGGGTGCAGTCCTTCAGTGTCACCCTGGTTTTACAGGGCCCCATAAGTTGTAACACTGTAGCTGTAGTTTTCCATGCTTGTTCTGTAAACATGGTTCTTGTTTTTCTTAACTGGCCGGGATTGTTTTGCACTTGTAGAATTGTTTTTCATTCCTTTCCCTGGGGTGGAGAAAGATGGTTAACCATATCTTTGTCCTGTAAACCTTTAGGGGTGTTGACCCCTTTCACCAATCTTTGACTGTCCTTAGAAACATATAAAAATAGGTAAATAAAGAAGGGCAGGGCTTTTAATTGGTCCTGCCTGGTGAAACCACTGCTGCTCTGTGACCCGCATGTTTCTTCTGTTGCTAACTAACCAACACTTCAGGAACAGGCTGCTCCAGCCTGAGTGTCCCACAGGGTCACAAGTCCTGGCAGACAAACCTGCTCCAGAGTGGGCTCATCTTTCCATGGGGCCACAGGTCCTGCCAGGAGCCTGCTCCAGTGTGAGCTTCCCATGTGGTGGTCACTCCCTCCTTTGGGCACCCACCTGGTCCAGCATGGGATCTTCCACAAGCTGTGGGTGGGTGGATGTCTGTTCCACTGTGGACCTCCATGGCTGCAGAAGCGCAGCTGCCCCACCATGGTCTTCACAACAAGCTGCAGGGGAATCTCTGCTCTAGTGCCTGGAGCACCTCCTGGCCCTATTCACTCTTCTGTGGGATCTGCCTGCACAGAATAAATTGCAAAGGTAAAGACAATTTGCCATGAACAAGCCTTACCTGCTGTCAGAGAGATCTTTATTTTGGTGAGCTATTGTTGATACAAGGAGTGGGCTGGTACCTCATGAAACATCCTCTCAATTGCTTCTTCTTCTCACAGACTTTAGGTGTCTCTGGAGATGGCAGAGTTTTTTTCCACTGCACAACAAGCATCTTGCCATTGCTTACATGAAGGAAAATATGTTTGTGACCCAAAGCCTATAATTTCATGCAGATACATAGAAAGGGTAAGGACAGAGTCGATTTATTAATGGTCTCTCATCCTCTTGTCCTTTGCCCACACATGCAGTAGGCACCAAATTCATTTGCTTCCATGATATGCTTCTTCCAAGAGACTGAATTCTTTGGAAGAAAGGGGAGACTCGCAATCACAGTTACTGCATCTCAGTCCATCGAGAATACAGGAGAGCCTGGTTAGCATGGTGCCTTTCTCCCTTTCTAGGAAGTTACACCAAAAACTGTTGTCATGCAGGGAGAGCTCTTCAGCACTTAATCTGGTTATTTCAATAGAGCTAACTTTACCAGACTGTCGCCCTGCTTTTTGCAGTGTTCCATGTTTGTAATTATGTAGTAGAAGTTCTCATGCATTTTCTATAAACATAGTCCTTGTTTTTATAACTGACCAAGATTGTTTTGACCTTTTAGATTGTTTTTCATTCCTTTCCCCTGGGGCGGAGAAAGATGATGGACTATATCTTTAACCTGTGAGATTGTGGAGGTAGTAGCCTCATTGACCAATCCACGATTGTCTAAAGATATAAAAAGGAGAGACTAAAGAAGGACAGGCCCCTTTGGGTGATCCTGCTGGTAGTCCAAACTGCTGCTCTGAAGTCTGCGTGTTTCTTTCGTGTCTGGCAGTACAAGACCAGACCACTTCACAAGCTGATGTCCACACAGGCTTCTCTGCAGCATTTCATACAGAGACAAGCACCAGCCATGAGCTATCTGTGCTCTGCATGGAGTCTATGCATTGATTCCTGCAGCACTCCACTTGCAGGATCCACTGATTCCTGCAATCCCTCTGCTGGATTTCTGAGATTTCTAGCACAGAGACAAAGGTATGTAACTTCACTCAGTAACTTTTCCAAGTGCCCAGCCAAAGGTTCTGCCAAATCCCTCACCCTCAGGGTTTCACAGTACACCAACTTTTCAAAACCACTGGCAGAGCCAACAAGCAGGGAGGAAAGCAGCCCTCCTCCCAGCTCCCATGCAATGGGACAAAGGATCTAGACCCATCCTACCTAAATGGCATAATTACACTGGAAATCCCATCATCCCAGGCTTGACAACAGAAAGAGAGGAACATCCTGAAATAATCCCAGAGCCAAGTGAACTGAGCTGCCCTTGGGTGGCAGCTACTGCTCTTCTTTAAATAGATAGGAAGCTTGCAGTAACTAAACACCAAAGAGATGCCTTATGGGGAGATCTGCCATGGTAAGTACAGAAAGGGTTTAAAAGGGAAGGAAAACAACATGGGCACTGCAGGACACAGATATGTGAGGGTTCTTGAATACATTCAGGGTAGGGCAGCAAAGCTGGTGACAGGGCTGGAAGCCATGTCCTGTGAGGAGCAGCTGAGGACTTTGGGCTTGTCTAGTTTGGAGAAAAGGAGGTTGAGGAGTGCTCTTTGCGCCTTCCTTTGGAGTGGACGTGGAGAGGGAAATGCTGATCTCTTCTCCCTGGGATCCAGCAATAGGATGTGCGGGAATGATTCACAACTGTGTCAAAAAAAGGTTTAGACTGGTTATTAGGAAGCACTTCTCTATAGAGTGGTCAAACCCTGGAAGAGGCTTCCTAGAGAGGCAGTTGATGCCCCAAGCCTGTCAGTTTTTACATGGCATTTGGACATACCCTTAAAAACATGCTTTAAATTCTGGTCAGCCCTGAAGTGTCAGGTAGTTGGACTAGATGATCAACACAGGCCTCTTCCAACTAAAGCAGTTCTATTCTTTTTCTACCATTACACCTGCCTGAACTGGTTTTTACTTTGATTTTTCAGATAGCATTTTGATAGTTAAGACAGCTAATTTTCTTTTTGTAAAGAATTGGCCATCTCCAGTTCATTGATATTAAATTGGTATTAGTGTAAATGCATGGGTTTAATTACACTGTTCATCTAACCACTGTTTGTTGTCCACTTAACTGGGAAGAAATAAGAAGTGGTAGTCACACTCTAAAGTTTTTTCAAGAATAATGAAGCAGCAAGCAACCCACACAAGCCAGTAAAACCATGCCCAATTAAACTATCACAGAATCACAGAATATCAAGTTTGGAAGAGACCTTCAAGATCATCTAGTCCAACCATCAACCTAGCACCACCATTAAGGAATGCTGCTGACTAGAAAGATTTACACATTATGTTTGGCAAATAAAACTGATACTTCATTTGGCAAATAAATCAACCATCAGACAACGCAAATAAAGTGAATCTGGAAGGTGATGTCATATCCTCACCTCAGGAAATTTAAATACTTGACACACCATCAGTTACCCAGCACCACTACCACCCCCCACGAGACCTCCACACATATTTCATGCTCTTTAATCCCAAAGCAGCACATATAATGGTGATTGACCAGTGCAATTTGCACATATGGCTTGGATATGTCCACAGACTAGAGTGTTTTACTGTAGTGGTTTCCACTAGTGCAAATTAATTGTCTGGGGTTCACTCTGCAGGGGAAAAAAAACCCCAAAAACAACATAAAAACCAAACAAAGCTCTGGCATCAGAGCGGTTTCCTTAAAAATTCTGGCTAAGTTCAAAAGCAGTTCTTCCTGTAAAGAATCTTTTTCATCAGGGAATCATGAAGAGACAAAATTATTTAGCCACGTTTGTTCATAATTTAGAAGCCAAATTAAGCAACCCCATAATCTGTCTCCCTTTTTAAAGACCCTTTTATTGATTCATCCCCAAACTTATTTGTGCTGTTTCTCTCTTCTGGGAGGCTCAGTTAAGTGAGGAAGTGGACCTTGCCTAAGCATCCTGAGTATCCACTCAGCCCAGTGATTGCTCCTGGGCAATCTTTCTCTACTCCATTAACAGTGTCTCTGCTGTGCTGCCTGCCTGACACTTTCCATGACGTGCCAGTGGTCTGATTCAGATGTGGCTCCATTTGTTTGGTACAAGGCTCCCTCACTGAAGGCGCCTTTTTCCAGAGTCTTGATGTTGCATCTTTCTCCTCCTAGCAGGAAAATTTTTCCTTCCCATCATGAAGCCCCCCTAACCCTAACCTGTGCTTGCAGCTCTACCTGTGCAATGTACAGCATTCCCTACAGAAAACATAACATGGACCCTCTGCAGGCAAAGGCACCTTCAGGATGATGCAGGATTTCTCCATGTGAGTTCCCAACCCTGAAGGAGACCAGCTGTCATCAGACCTGCCATGCGCTACAAACAAGGGAGTAGACTGCTGACAATCACAAGCATGTGAGGAAACTGGTGACATTGCTGGAGGGAAGAGCAAGCCAGCTGTATGGACTCTGAGTGGCTTTGGCATGGAAATAAATCTTACACAGCATAAGATCTCTAAAACCAGAGATGAACCAAGCCATAGCATGAAGCTGCTCCTGCTGCAACTGCTGCATGTATGAGAGAGGCAATGCTGAGAGCCTCATTATCTGAATCCAGGTGGGTGGTAGTCCCAGAGGCTGTGTACCTTTCTTAGAATCAGCAACACGCCAGATATTCACAGCCAAGCATTTCCTTGCCTAAAACATCAAGATGTGCTTTCAGTCAAAGCAACCACAATTTGACTGTTGTCTCTGTAAAGCTTCTTCCTCCTATCACACAAATTAGACTGTGTTTTACCTGAGAAATTGAATCATTACCCACCATGAGACTCTTCTAGTCCTTGATGTAGCAGGAAAATAAGCTTCTCTTTACTGCACTCTCACACTTTCCTAGATCTAACCATTGAAAAAGTTCTTGAAACATATAATTCACAAGCAGACGCTTTCATCAGACTGCTCACTTGCACTGCAGCAGGTAAGGCACTTCTGAGACATGTGAGAACACCGCTCAGCATAATAAAGGCAGAGCTGCTGGTTACCTGGAGAATGCTACATACCACGTAGGATGCTGCTGCATCAGCATGCTGGTTTCTTCCCTACCATCCAGGATAAGCAGAGGTCTATTTTACTTCATAATCTGTTTTGGGAAAAGAAGTTTCCGTCTGAGAAAGAACTTTGGGATACCCTCCAGTTGCTGTATTCTGTAACTGATGGACAACCAAATCATCATGTAAACAGTTTTCTCTTAAGATCAAGATTTGCCATATTGAGTCAAGCATAAAATCCTTTTAACCTGGCACCCTCTCTGCAATGGAAAGCACATCCAGCCATTTGATGGGAAATCAGAAGGTTGGAATGAGCCCTCAAGCTTCTATTTTTAATGGTCCTAATGCCTCCAGTTCAATATCTCAGATGTTTTGTCATCTTCCATTCATAGATATTCCAGATGGGAATGTGGCAGATGCTTAATATTAAAGGATGGTGTGCCCAGGGATAGGACATGTGTCTTTCTGCATTAGGAGGAAAGCATGCAGGCAAGAATGCAGAAGTGAGGACCTGTGTATTCACAGACAGAACCCTAATGCAAGTTTTTACTGCCACTTCCATCATTGTATTTTCCCAGGGGTATTTAATTACTATTTTTTTTATTCTGGATCTTTGTTGGTATTTTCCAAAACAGAACTATATCCTCCCAAGGAAACACATTTATTTATGGCTATGGTGCCAAAGGAGACCAAATATAGCAAGAGTTGTGAAGATGGTTCTCTTCCTGTCCCTATTTCCAAACAACCTACTTTTCAAGCTAGGCATGGCCCGCCTAGGAAGACTTCTACACTTACAACACATCCAGGGCCTGGAACTTGGGCTACAGCAGACAAAAACAGTGGGTGAAATATGCCCAACATCCAAATAACAAGCACATAAAACACAAGATAAAACATCACATATCCACTATTTCCATAGATTTTGTCTTCATATTGCCCTCTATGCCTAAGGGGAAAAATCTGAGGCAGAGTTTTTTGCTAGTCCAGTGTGTCATTGATTTCCTTTGAGAATTTTTAAGAACAACAGAATGTGTCTGTCCCTGTATTTTTGAAGTATTTGTATCAGCAAGCTAAAAAAAATAAGAAAAAAAACAAAGGTGAGCTGAGGAAAACAAAAACAAGCAAAATCCTGTAGGAGACTTTTCTACTAATTTATCATTCTTTCCTGCAGATCTTTTTTATTCCATTTTCTTACATTAATCTTAAAAAAACCCAACACATGTTCATTAATTTTTTCCCAGCCATTTTATTAGACCATTGCCATGGCTGGACTTCAGAACAATAGAAATGCTGTGAGGAAACAAAAAATCAATTGGACCTTATTTATCTAAACTACTGAAATTTAAATACCCTGTCCCAGAAAAAGCTTTCATTAGATAAATGTGATTTCCCCTGAATGATCTTAATTTGTCTATACTGAGATTCTGTCAATATCAAGCAAATAGTGCTCTGTTAAGGCTAATCAGAGGTGTGGTGATTTCTAAACCTTCTGTTTAAATGGCTGTTACTGTTTGCCAGTATTTATTACCTGCAATAGAGCTCACTTGAAAGAAATAAACCATCCATCAATAGGACATGCCCCTTCAGCAGTTGTTTTATCAACTGTTTCAAGTACCATTCTTTTTCATTAACTGTTTCATCAAACATGTCTGTCTTTCATCTTTTTACAAAAAACTGCCACAGCAAACTACCACTGACATGTCACCCCTTGCAATGATGATATTGTGGGTTGTTTTTTTTTGTTGTTGTTGTTTGCATTATAGTTTGCATTATACTTTTCAATCTCCCCCATAGAAAGAAGGCAAGCAAAGGATAGTATGTTTTACTGAACCATACAAAAAAAAACCAAACAAACCAGTCCAGCATGCATCTCCAGACATCCAGCCCTTCAACACACTGGTTAAAAAGAGTAAAATGCTTTTACTATTTACACTTATTTACATATCCTATTAAAATATGCAAATGTTAGAACCATAAAACAAGAGAATACTACCTAAAGTGTACTCATGTTGCTGTAGAAACTGAGCTTGATTTTTTTCTGCTACATGATTGAGAAGTAACTGAATGCAAATCAATATCTTGGCACCTTGACATTTTAGGATAATTAAGGTGTAAGGCACAACAAAGAGATATTTGAAATACTTTTGCAAAAAAAAAATACATTAGAAAAGGTTTTCAGGTAGAAAACCTCAGTTAACCAGGGCTGATGATCAATGATTGAGAGTGGTTTGGTGAGCTCTTCCAGCAGCTCCCTCAGTACCCTTGGATGGATCTCATCAGCCCCATGGAGCTCTGAGTGTCTCAGCAGGTCCCTAACTGCTTCCTCCTGGATTGCAGGGGCTCCGTTCTGCTCCCTGTCCCCGACTGCCAGCTCAAGGGCTGGTTGGCCTGAGGAAAGCAGTCCTGTTAAAGACTGAGGCAAAGAAGATATTAAGTACCTCACCCTTTTCCTCTTCCTTGGTTACAGTGCTCCCCTCAGCATCCAACAAAGGATGGAGATTTTCCTTGGCCCAATCAGAATACATTTCTTCCCAAATACCACACATGATCTAACAACACATTGTTCAAATTTTGGTACAGAATCATGGAATCATAGAATGTTAAGGGGCTGAAATGGACTTTACAGATCATCTAGTCCCAGCCTCCCCTGCCATGGGCAGGGACACCTCCCACTAGACCAGGCTTCTCAAGGCCTTAGCCGGCCTGGCTTTGAATATCGCAAGGGCTGGGGCATTCAAAACCTTCCTGGGCAGCCTGCTCCAGTGTCCCACCATCCTCACAGCAAAAAAATTCTTTCTAATATCTGACTTAAATTACCCCTCTTTCAATTTGCAGCCATTACTCCTTGTCCTGTCACTACAGGTCCTGACAAAGAGTCCCTGCAGGCCCCCTTCACTGGAAGACACTGGAAGGTTGCTGTGAGGTCTCCACATAACCTTCTCTTCTCCAGGCTGAACAGCCCCAACTTCCTCAGCCTGTCTTCAATAGGGGAGATGCTCCAGTCCTTTTATCAACTTCATGGCCCTTCTCTGGACTTGCTCCAGCAGTTCCATGTCCTTCCTATGCTGGTGATACTGGAGCTGGATGCAGGGCTCCAGGTGGAGTCTCACAGAGTGGAGCAGAGGGGGAGAATCACCTCCTTTGACCCCACTGATTTTGATGCAGCCCAGGATTTAATTGTCTCTCTGGGCTGTGAGTTCACACTGCCAGTTTATAGTGAGTTTTTCATCAACCACCAACCCCAAATCTTTCTCTGCAGGGCTGCTCTCTATCACCTCTCCACCTTATCTTTGGCATAGAAAAGAATCACTGGCTCCAAACAAAAAAATTTAATGAGGGCACAAAGAGCAGAGATACCTGAATTACAGATAGCTAATGTAAGATTTATTTGATGGAAGATAGCTAGAGAAATGTAATGTTAGAAAGCTGGAAGAGACAAAAAGAAAAACAAAGGACTTCCTAGACTTTTAAGATAAGTTTGGTATTCAGGGCAATTAAAACTATATTAAACTAGATTAAACTGAAACTCTTTGGAGCTCAATATGTCTTGCAGACTGTTCTCAGTCTCCATCCCTATTTAAAAAAAAATCAAATCTTCTTTTAATTAAACAATTTGACCTTCATTCTTCTTAGGGAACAACTTTCAGTTTCTACAGGATAATGAAAAACAAGTCAGTGGAACCAAAGCCACTTTATGTCTAACAGACCCCAGGAGCCACAGTCAAGAATGCAATTTAATAGCTGGAAGATGTCACAATTATTTGAGATGACAGAACTACGTAACTTATAAATAAGAAGGTAATTAAAGCATGATATAAACTCAGCTGGCACCCCAACTAGTGTTTATATTTTATTGAACTCTACAACCTGGACTAAAACTTGACATGTTTGTATCAAACACTTTCAGTTTGATTTCATGCAGAGCTGTGAGGCATCTCCAAGAATGGAACTAAAGGACAGTATTTTCATTTTTTCACATCAACAAATTTTTACAAGCTTTTCTTTGAGACATGCCTGGTTGAAAGGCCTTGAAATTTGAACTGGGGAATTTTTTGACAGCATAAAATGTCCCTGGAAAAAGCAACTTTAAGTTAGCACACTCTCGAAATATTGTTCAACCTTCAAAAAAAATCACAGTTCATAAAAGCCCAATAGAGAATTGCTATTAACTTTTTCAAGAAAATTTCAGCAAAATGTTGATTAGAGTGAGAATCCGTTGGGCTACTGTTGAGCTGGATTTTTATTCTGCAGGACCACATCTGAGCAGGCTTTGTCCAGGTTAACAGCTGGAACCAATCTATAGTACCTGAGAAGTACAGAAAGACAGGTTCAAACTCACTCACTGGAAAGCCAGGCCAGAGGAAAGACCATACATTTACAATGTTGTGTCTTAATCCTATATGTTAGGTGTTTTATTACATTTTTTTTTTAATAATAATGTGGAAAACTATTTAAATTTACAAAGCTAAGCACTTAGAATTTGGAAAATACTTAAGTTTCCTGTACAAAGACTTCTTTTGGAAATCTTCTTCCATTACTCCAATTACATACATGTGACCTCATATGATCTGGGAAGTTCAAGAAAATCTTCCAAAAATATAGCCAAAAGATTTTTTTTCCCCCTTAATTTAGCCCGTTTGTAAAGATATGTAATACTTTATATAACTCTCAACAGTGTAATTTGTGTTTGTAGAACCTATCATGGTAATCGCTGATTATCGCTTCTAGCTTTTCCTTTTAAATGCATCCTCCCAGACTCCTAATTCTAGGTTAGAGCCTTTCCTGTGATAAGCACATTCAGTTTTCATCAAAGGGAATGGAAATGCCACATGCACAACTTGTAATCTGCACTTGTGCTTGCTACTTTGCTCTGATCACAAGAGGTGATGCTTGCATAGCAATGAGCATCTCTCCATGCTGGGAAGCCATGTGCTTCTGTTGAGCAACTCTGAAGTGCATTGGTGATTTTGCCACACTATTCTTTTACCAAATCAAACCTAATTTTCTACCTGTCTTGTCTCCGTATGTCCTTCCTTTTATTTACCAAAGATTATGACTGACTGAATTAATGTTTTTTTTCCATATGGATTATTTAACAGTTCCTTTACAATGAGTCACATTTTCATGTTTTTCTTAGTCTCTTATTAAAACTGGCCCTGTTAAATTTGCAATTAACCTTTTCTTTAATCTGAAGATCTGAAAGTGTTCTTTCAGAAGATGTGTTGAAATAGGTTAACAGTAGGCAAGCTTTTATAAAGGTGTCACAAATGCAGTATATGATATGCAAAAAATTAGCAAGTGATTTATGAGTTAAACCATAGAATAAATGAAATGTGACATTCAACTCATGTTTGGGCACATCAGACTTTGTAATTTGGAAACACACTTTGTTATAATTATGTGCTTCAGACTATGCTTCCTTCCAATGGATTTGCCAATTATAAGCCAACTAATATGCCAAATCAATTGATGATCTGTCTAATGCACAAACAATTGCAAATTTGATTCCCCCTGAAAGGGCTATTTTTCTACCAATACAGCAAAATGAATTGTTGAATTGTGACTATTTAGCCATCTCTTTTCTCCCACATATATGGAAGCTAGAAGGAAAAAGGAAGTTGTGCAACATTAAGGCAGAATCAGTTCTGGAGGGAGCAGGAACCTTGAATTCTGACAAGATGACCTGGATATAGCAGTATTGCATTTCCACAGTGGTTTCCATGATTTTACATAATTTCTGAATAATACCTGATGAAATGTCAAACCAGCTGAGAGTAAAGAGGCTTTTACCATCTTAATACAGCGGACAGCTTTCAATTTTTTCAGTAGGAACAGCAAAATTTTTTATGGGAGCTCAGCAGGTATTCCACAGCATCTTGTTCATTGCTTCAGAAAAAATATGACTTTACTACCATTCTGTGTGCTCACAGAACATGTTATACAATAGAAAAGGTTACTGAGTAACTAATAGAAAGTTCTGAAAATGGTTGAGAATCTGCCTATTTCCTCACAGCTTGGCAACATGCTTGGAGCAGAGTGACTTGCCAAAGAAATAAATATGTAACCAGACCTGCCAACATTCACTCATTCAAAAATACATTCTTTCATACTGAATTCATTTTAATGTTGTCAAGATTTTCCCTTTAGGGATAAAGGACATTTACCATGAATATTATGAGACACTGACAAAAATCTCACTGCTTTTTATTCCCTGAGGACACTGAATTTGTGAGTGAGGAAATGGTATTTCACCTAATAGCCCACACAGTGGCAATGTACTCATTCTGGAGTAATTCTGTTCATATCTTGCTTTTCAATGTACTCAGAAATTACCCAGAATTCTGAGTAATTCTGTCCATATCTTGTTATAAAAGCAATACTCCCTTTCCATCTCAAAAAAAGCACCCTCCACAGACCTGCATCTGAAGCAGTGACAGGGTCATTCATGTATTTTCCTTTGGTCAGGCTAACACAGGGAGGGCCAAAAAGGTTCTTTAATCTGCTCAAACCCTCTGTTCAGATTGCCTTGTCAGATGGATGCCTTTGACAAACTGCCTTAATAAAAACAACAATACCACTGAAGTCATCTACAAATCTTCAATAATAATTGAATTCTATAACATTGAATTCTATTCTAAGAAAGAAACTCTATGAATGGTCAATTTTTGTTTGGTTTTGTTTGTACAAGCTAATCCCCTGTGTCTTTATATTAGTCTCTCAGAGAGCAGTTACATCTCACCCTACCACTTCTTCCTGTTATTGACTAAAACAAAATTATTTTTTCATAATTTATCCTTTTTTTTTCAATACAAACCCCACAGGTTTTGCACTCTTCTCAGTCTCTGTGTTGTCAATACATCAAATCATGCAGTTCTACAAACACCGGGTTTATATGCATCAGAAAGTTGCCTCCTAAATTAACAAAATCACAGTATTGTCTGAAACTCAAAGGCCTACATTCATGACGCTATTTTTTAAATGCATGTGCAGCTTTGTGAAATTTGGTTGGTTTTAAAACTTGGCATTGCTCAGGCTGCTCAGTAAATTATTATCCACCTTGTCTTCTGTAGTATTATCTGTAATGCACACAAAAGCCTTGTCTCCTACTTCTTCCACTGTATCAGTCTTTGGTAAAATGACCCAGGGCAGAGCCCTGTTCAAGAAGTCACTTATCTCCACAGGTTATCCCAGCCCTGCACACTTCATTACTCTGCACTGTCTGGTGGTCTCTGGTCAAGTTAGAGTGAACTTTTTAATAAGGTATACTAGTTCAGAAAATACTCCTAGACGTATATACAAGTCCCTCTGTGTTCTGCTTTCTGGGAGTAGCAAAATTCCCTCAGTTTGATGTCCTCCAAGGGATATCTGACTTCAGCGAGAAAATCTGGCAGGAGGGAAGTATGGGATTCCTCTTTGCAGCTCTACAGGATGTTCAAAGCTTCTTCACAAAAAAAGCTTTCCAAGTCTGCAGTGTGTAGGACCTACCGTATAACCTGCATGTGACGCTTTCCTGCCTTGTCATTAAGTTTATTAACCATTTCAATGGCTTCAGAGAGTTCCCATCCAAGAACTCTGGATCTCATTGGCAGTTGATGGCAATTCTCCAGACTCCCAGAATGCTCACCAGTCTAGTAGACCCCGCAGCTTGTGGCTAGACATGGTTGCATTACCTCACAGCTCTGCCTTGCCAACACAGACAACCAGTAAGAAGCCACAGGTCAGGGCTTCTTGGAGTGGAACTGAAAAAGCAGCATCTCTCTCAGCACCCTCTATAGTTACAGGCACCCCATCCCCATAGGATTTAGGCATGGGAACTGACCACTCTGCTCTTTCTGAGCTGAGTACAAGAAACAGATGAAGAAATGAACAATTTGTGAGAACTGCAGTCCACTACAGATGCTCATTACTGACAGGACTGTATTCCTTTGCCTCACCCCACATGTTGGCCAGAGCAATTGTCAGACACTGCATGCTCTTTGCAGATAGCTCGCTCTGCCAAGATAGCTCAGACAGCCCCCACTAAAGCATAGCTTCCCACTGACATCAACTTACTCTGTTCTCTTGACTTTAGCTGGAAATTTGCCCTCGTGAGATTTCTAACTCTTCTCTGGCCTCTGAGGCTATCATGGCTGCACTTTTTTGTGATATGTAGAGTATATGGAATCCATAGGGACCATCAACAGACACTTCAAACTTATGGTAGATCCCCTCATACAGCAGGGCTGACACAGCTGGCCTGTTATTGTGCTTTCCAAAGACTCTATTTTGCTGTATCTTCTTTTCTGTATCTTTCTTTACCTTCATCTCATTCTTTGCTTCTGAATGTTGAAACAGATACATGTCAAACCCTTCACTTGTAAGTCAGCATCAGAAAATATTTTACAAGAATCTGAGACATCTTTCCTCATTTTGTTTGTCATTTCACATCTCCTATTACTCTATAAGAAACATTATAGCATTCCTCAGGTATAATAAATATTTTTCCAGCTCTCCCTCTCTTTATAATCCATTTGTGCAGAGTTGTGAAGTTTAATAAATACTAAACTAAAACTTCTGCTTTTCGAAGACTTGAATTTTCAATTTCAGAGTCTGTCCAAGTTTTAAAACATCAACAAAATTTCATTGGATAAACCACAGTTGAACACACTTCTTAGGCCTTAACTGTTTAGAAGAGGTCAAGGTAATTCTTCTGATTTCTGCTGTCGTACTTTCTCCTGTCTTTTTTTTTCTTGCTGTTGTTTTTTTAAACAGACTGCAGCAGTCAGGCAATTACCAACATTGCTGCTGACTGCTTTGTGGCTGTATCTATTTGAGCTCTCCTCAGATACTTGTTCAAACCATCTTTAGTGCTGATACCTGATTATTCAGCATAGTTTCTGGCTGCTTCCCACACTTCAAACTTGTCCCGAGTGAGAATGAGCACCTGATGTGGCAGACTCTCTGAACACGTTACATTAGTGATAACTTTGTTTGCTTGGGACTCTTTCCAATATCTTAACTGCTTTTTACCTAGGTGAAGTTTTTATTCTGCTTTCCCCAAACTGTCAAGGATTTGAAGTGGAACAGCAGGTTCTTCTCAACCCAGTGTGGATGCTCCCTTCTGTGCTTTGAATACTAGGGAGAAATGTACTCAAGTGCACTCCTAGAGCACTACACTACTAAGTTTATTGATCATTACACACACAGGAACAGAAACACTTACACACACACATACACAGGTAGAGAGACACTCTCGCTTGGCTTGCTCTAATGAACTGCATCAGGTCGTTCCTGCCTTCCCTGTCTTCCCCATCCAAGGGAGCTCCAATGAAATTTGATGCTCATCACTAGTACTCCAAAAATAATTTGGCAACTGTTTTTCAGGTCTTGGCAAATTTCTCACTGTTTCTCAAAGACAACCAGACAGGTTTTATATAACAACCCGCTCCCTGCATCTACAGATACAAAAACCAGCAGGAGCAAGAAAACAATTTTCTATATCCTGTGGTTTACATTCTCTTCCCAACCCCAATCAGATATTGTATTCTTTAGCTAACAATTCTACTACAGATTTATGGTGAAATCAAAATTATGACACGTTAAGATGAAAGCAAATACCTTTATTTGTTTATGCATGGAAAGTAGACAGCAATGTTACTGAATGTTACAAACCAGTTTACAGGTGATAAAAAGGCAGGAAAATCATGCCTACTTAAAGAAGACATCCAAAAAGACCTCCAGAACTTGTGACAAGCTGTAAACACCTAATTCACATAGCTGAGGTCTGAGGACATTTACAAGAGTGCACTTCACACTAGAAAGCATGCTTGCTTTTATATTTCATCTTCACTTACAGCCCTTCTGAGCTTTCAGACAGCTTAAAATCATTATCTAGCCCTGCCTTCAATTATTTCTTGATGCAGTCAAGNTCTATCCATCTATCCATCCATCTACCTATCTTTTCTCCACCAGCTCACTGGTGATTCCTCCTGCTTTTAAAGCACTGGCATTCCCTGGGCACAGCCAAGGCTCAATAGAAGGTGGTACCTGACCTGGCCAGCCACTGTCCTGCAGTAGCACCCCAAACAGCTGGATGGTGCACCTCAAACAAATGGCTGGTGCACCCAGGGGTGCAGAGCCCTCCACCAATGTACAGGACAATGCTCAAAGCCTCTCACCATGCACATTATGAACTTGTGATATCCCCTCTGATCAAAGGAAATACTAATTAGGTTTTATTCAGTCTAATAAAACCTCGACAGGTTGGAGAGATGGGCAGAGAAGAAAATTCAGCAAGGGCAAATGCAAGGCCCTGCAACTGGGGAAGAATAACCCCAGGCACCAGCACAGGCTGAGGCTGATCTGCTGGAAAACAGCTCTGCAAAGAAGGACCTGGCGATGCTGGTGGACAACAAGCTGTCCATGAGCCAGCAGTGCCCATGTGGCCAGGAAGGCCAATGGTATCCTAGGGTGCATTAGGACAAGCATTCCCAGCAAATCAGGGGAAGTGATCCTGCCCCTCTGCTCAGCCCTGGTGAGGCCATGTCTGGAGTGCAGTGTGCAGTGCTGGGCTCCTCAGCACGAGAGAGACAGGAGCTCCTGGAGTGGGTCCAGCAGAGGGGGATGAAGGGACTGGAGCAACTCTCTTACAAGGAAAGGCTGAGGGAGCTGGGCCTGCTTGGTCTTGAGAAGAGATGGCTGAGCAGGGACCTCATCAGTGTCTATCAGTATCTGAAGGGACAGTGTCAAGAGGATGGAGCTGGGCTCTGCTCGGTGGTGCTGAGCAATTGAACAGGAGACAACGGGCAGATACTGATGTGCAGGAAGTTCCAGCTGAACATGATGGTGAACTTCTTTACTGTGCAAGTGACTGAGCACTGGAACAGACTGCCCAGAGAGGCTGTGGATTATCCATCACTGGAGATATTAAAGAACTGTCTCCACGCAATCCTGTGCCATGTGCTCTAGGACGGCCCTGCCTGAACAGAGCTCGGACCAGATCTGCCCGTGGTGGCTGCCAAGCTGACCCGTTCTGTGAGTCAGTGACTCCGTGGGACGGGACAGCAGTACGACGTCAGCGAGCGCCCGGCGGCGACGCCCCACAATCTCCCGCGCTTTCTGTCCCTCCCCTCCCCCCGGCCCGGCCCCGGCTCCGCGTCCCGGCGCGACCCCTCCCTGCCCGCGCCGCCCGACCGCGGCTCCGGCCAATCCCGCCGGGGCTGCCGGAACCGCTCGCCAATCAGAGTGCTCCACCGCCCCACGCTCCCGCCCCCGGCGCGGTGGCGCACCAATGACACGCGAGGAGACAAACTCCCATTGGGGGTCGGTTGAGCCGCCGCTCCTCGCTGCCCGCCTCGCCCCGAGT
>VZTZ01022620.1:38763-323597 GCA_013400955.1 Drymodes brunneopygia | reverse complement strand
CGTCCCCCGGGGCTGCTCGTCCCCGTTGCCCATGGCTGGCTCCGGCTGAGCCGCCCGGCGTGACGGAGCGCGGCCCCGGCCCCGCCGCGCAGGGAGGGCACAAGCCGGTGGCGGCAGCGGCGTGTGGGGGGGCCGGCGCTCCGTGGCTCGGGAGCGGAGGCGGTTCTCAAAGGAGGTGAGAGCGGGTGCCTGGCGCGATGGAAGCGCTCTTGTGTGCGCTCCCCTCGCAGGGGCTCCGTGCCCCTGCCCCAGCTTGGGCGGCAGGAGCGGGACTGAGTTGCTTCTCTGTTGCCGCACACTAGTTTGGTTTTTTAACTTTTCGGAACGGCCCCGTGTGTAACCAAGTGTTTCGTCAGCTAAGAAGTATTTCACCCAAAAGAAGTGTTTTCAATATGCTGAGTTTCTCTTGTTATCAGCAAAAAGTTTTCCAGACGTGTTGTTTCAGCTGAAATTCTTTGTGGCGGTTAAGCCACGTTAATTCTTTCTCTCTGTCATGCTTAAGGCTCCATTGTCAAGCCTGGTGGGGAATCGCTCTCGTTGAATTAAATACCAGCGTCTAGGTTTAGCATGAATTCCCGCTGCATGGCTGCATCGGGTCTTTTATCGCTCTCATCACTCCAGCGGTCAGCAGAGTTCAGCGCATTGTTTGCTGAAGAATAAAAAGCGTTATTCCTGATGCTGTAGTGAAAATTCCTCAGATATGAATCCACAGTGAGAAGGAGGGGAGACATGCATTTTTAGAAAGCTAGTGAAGTTCAGTATTGATAACTGCACTTTCTAGAGAGTCAGCAAGTATTATTCCCACGTTCCTGAACATAGAGCTGCAAAGGAGGCCATTGCCTGGAAGCTGAATTTCTTTCTCTTCTCAGCTGCCTACATATAACCTAAAAACATTTCTAAAGACTTTTTGAACTTTATTGGAATTGTAACAAAGCAAGTTCATTGTGCAGCTGTGACATAATGCCTATGAAATAAAGCACTGGATAAAAACTCTAAAGCTTAGGTTCTTAAAACTGGCATATTTTGTCAGAAACATGCTTGAAACTGTGCTGGAATTCTTTTTGATCTTCATAGATACATATGCACTATGGTCAATCAGAATAAGAAACTTTTAATTGGCATGATAGATAGCAAGCTTTTCAAGGCTGTTAATTTCCCATAAAAATACAAGGAGTAGTACTACTTTTTACTTACTTAACTGCACTGAATTTGGCGTTAGTTTCTGCATATTTCCAAGGTGTGCTGCAAATACTTTTATGGCTTAGGACCATTCAGAGTGGAAGGGTCCTGAGGAGGTCTGTCATGTTCAAAGCAGTGTCAGCTATCAGGTCAGATCAGGTCACTCGGGGCTTTGTCCTGCTGACTCTTGAAAACCTCTAAGAATGGAGGCTGCACAAGCTCTTTGAGTTACTCACTCCTGCTTGACTTGTCCTCATTAGGACAGAGAGATCTGGACCTCTTCCAGTCTGAACCTCCTTTTTCTCAACCTGTTGTCTCTCATTTTTCCACCATGCATGGCTGTGAAGAACTGCACTTAGTCTTCAGGGTGGGTTAACGAACTTTTACCTAGAAACACAAATCTGTCTCTCTACAGTGTAGCTAGATTGACTTGTCTATTCCTTGAAGTTAAGATTGCTTTGGAAAAAGTATTGCATAGCCTTTAAAATATTTACTTCCTGAAATCATACAGGACTCATATTTGTTTTTAAATATCAGCATAGTCCAGTCAGTTCTTCAAAGTGTACTTACTGTTTGAAGGTAATATTGAATACATAAAGGATTCAAATAACTGCAGGTAAATTGAATAGGAGGTTTTCATTTGTATCCAGTGAAAACCAGTCAGAATGAGAAATGGATAGACAGGGAACTAAGCAGATGCAGGTTATTTCAAATAGGTTTGGTCATTGAAATGAGAATGAGGGGTGTTCAGTTGATGACTGAACTTGATGGAGATATAGAGTCATATCCTGTTTGGGAGGATTGTAGTAAAGCTGTTAAAAAAAAAAGGATGAAGAAGAAAGCCTGATGACTCCAAACTCAATTTATGTGTATGAATCTATATGTGAGCAGTCTGCTCTTGTGAGACCCCACCTGTACTGTGTACACCTTTGTGGCCACTAACACAAGAAGGACATGGGCCTGTTGGAGTGGGTCCAGAGGAGGGTCACAGAGGTGGTCAGAGGGACTGAACAACTCCTCTATGAAAGACAGGCTGAGACAGTTGGGGTTGTTCAGCCTGGAAAAGAGGAGACTGGAGAGACCTTAAAGCAGCTTTCCAGTACCTAAAGGGGACCTGCAAGAAAGGTGGAGGGGGGCTTTTACAAGGGATAAGACAAAGTGCAGTGGCTTTAAACTTCAGGAGGGCAGGTTTAGATTAGATATACAGAATAAATTCTTTACTGTGAGGGTGATGAGGCACTTAACAGGCTGCGAAGGAAAGCTGTAATGCCCCATTCTTGAAAGTATTTAAGTCTAAGTTGGCTGGGGCTTTGAGCAACCTGGTCTAGGAGAAGGTATCCCTGCCCATGGCAGGGGGTTTGGAACTAGATGGTCTTTAATGTCCGTTCTAACCCAAAACATTCTGTGATTATGTGTATGAGCTAGCATGTTCATAACTTAACCTGACTAGTTGGCTGAAATCTGGTTGGTTCATTTTACCATCCATCCTGTAGTGTTGTCTGTTGACTATAAAAGCCTGTCTTCCTCTTACTTTTGTGTCTGTCTTCTGATAGAAAACTTTTATTTACTTTGTTTTGGTGATTTTACACTTCAAGTGCATTTCTTAGGTTGGGGAGAACATGAGTATTAAGTGTAGATAATAGATATTTTCTTCCAGGTACATAGTTAGGGTGTAGGCAAGGCTGGTAGTAAGATGGATAGGTCCAGCAAAGAAGTCTCCCACCAGCCCAAAGGGAAGGTTCTGTGTTTGACCATGTTTTCCTTGTGCCTCTTTGCTTTAGCATCCTCTGAATCCAGTTTACTGAATTGACAGAATTATACCATTGAACAACTGCTTAGTTTGCTGCCATTTTTAGTGAGTTAAACAAACAACTCAAAATAGAATTTTATGGTTATCAGAATTGACATGAGGGAAGCCAGCTTTTACTGTGCTTCAGCTGTCTGTGAAAGCTTAACTTCAATTCCATGCTGGGCCTGCATTTAGGGAACTTTTGTGTTTCTGTATTAGTGTTTGTATTTGCAGATAATATTGCAATATAAATATATGCATTCATGGAAGAGGTTAACCTAAGAAGACTTTCTATTCTGACCCTAAACCTCATTTAATTTTGCAGTCTCCATGAAATGATTAGATTAAATGCAGGGATTCATTGGGGATTCAGAGTCTCATTGAATGTGAGTGTATATTGGCAACTAGAGAGAATATGAAATGAGGATTGAATTTATGAAGAAGGCCTACTAGGAAACAGATGAGGAAAAGGGAGGAAGATGATGTTTAATATTAAATGCAAAACTACTTTATTGACAATAGTAGATATCCTGTCAAGGTGTGTAAGAGTTTGTTAGAGTATTGGAAGGAGCTGCTGCAGTGTTGGAAATGGGAAGTAGGCAGGCAGAGAACTGATAGAAATGAACCCAAGCTTTGCAGAATAGGCTCATTCCTTGAGTTCAGGATGGGATAATGAATATTTGGAAAGGGTAAAGTAATTCATCTTCAAGATTGTCCACAAAAAGTAACTCAGCGTTACTGAGTATTGAACTATTTCTGAATGTTATGAGGAGTTTCTATTTAGCTTGTGATTCTCCTGCTCCTACCTACATAGGTTTAGTATATTAAAAAAAAACCATTTAGTTTCAAAATGTTCTCATGTACCATGTTTTGGACAGCAAAAGTTGTTTTGCTGTGTTTTCACTCTAGGTTCTAAGTAACAGTCTAATTTAAAAAGGAGAAATGTATAAAATGCATGCCAGAAACATGTAAGACAACATAACTGAACTTCTCATTAAACTTTTCGTTTTGTTAAGAGGGTTTTTCTAAGGAGGAGACGAAATAGCTTCTCTTTCTGAAATTCAGGCAGGAGTTTAAAAATGAGATGTTCTTATTCAGATCATGTGGTTGAGATGTGTGTGGCTGCTACATAACACTGTAGAAGTTTTATGAAAGTTCAAAACCAGAACTGATCCAATTTTTGAACTATTCATTTGTCTGTGATTATTAACCTGTTGGTCACAGCTCAGTCTCACGCTTTCAAAGTGCTTAAATCTTTGATAAAAGCTATGATGGATTCCCAGTAGGATGTGCATGGTGCATGTTGTATTTCTACAGGTTTATGTTCTATTTATATTTTGTAACTAATCTCCTAAGTGTAGATCGTTCCAATATGGCAGATCTTTCTAGATAACTAAGATTTTACTCATAATTTTAAAACAGGTCATACATTTTTATTTTGATAGGTTTAATTTTTTTTTCTATGTTATTCTTTTAAATTGGATATTGATGGGTGTTGATGTTGTTTTAAAAGGAAAATCAATTCATATTAATGCCTAACACATGCTTTCTAATTAAGTTTACAATAAGATGCATCTCTTTTTGTGCAGGAGACCTACGAGACTATTCCGGGCCCGTCAAAGATCACTTACCTCCTGCAAGCAATCAGAAACAATGCTACTCCCGAGGAGGTATGGCTCAATAACCTTGGATTCGTGCAGATTTTCAAGGGGACTTTGAGAAAAGGGGAAGAGGGGAAGAAATCAGAGCCGATCATTTTGGGATAAATGAGCAAGTTT
The DNA here is from genome assembly GCA_013400955.1 of Drymodes brunneopygia. NCBI lineage: Eukaryota > Metazoa > Chordata > Aves > Passeriformes > Petroicidae > Drymodes > Drymodes brunneopygia. The sequence continues at coordinate 318,851 of VZTZ01022620.1, read as the reverse complement.
GGCATTAATTGAAGCATCTTAATTTATTGCACATTTGTGGAGGGATCACTCTTCTCATCTTGTTTGTTGCATGCCCAATTCACTAGCTGAGACTTTTTAGTTAGGATATTTAGTTTCAGAAATGGTTTTTCATAAGCAGCTGCTTGGATCTCCACAGTTTTTTGTTGTGTGCTTTGCTTAATGATTTTTTTTTCCATTAAATGTGTAACTAATATGCGACTTACTGTCATATTTCTTTAAGTTACAGTTGCAAAATTATTTTTACTTGGAGTTCTGTGCCTAAACATATTAAGCTTCTGTGTTGTCTGAAACTTACAGTGCTTCTGAAGTCATCTAGCAGTATTACAGAATGAGTGGAGAGTCGTCTAAGCGTTACACATATTCTTTTCTCTGGGCATAAAATTATGGATGCCTTTTAGTTACTCCTTAGTTTTGTAAAGGCTCCCAACTTTAGCAATCAGTTAAAGTACTTGCTAGTAAAACTATTATTCACTTGGATATACAGAGCAAGGAACTACTAGACTTTCAAGATTTTACAGATTTTAGAGTCACTTACAAGTAAAAATGTTTCACTTTTTTAGGTTTTCAGATTTAAAGTTTTACTGAACACTGGAAGCCTGTAGCATGTAGAATTTCTGAACAATATTATAAGAGCGTAAGTGTGCTGTTTCTCTGTGGGTAACAGTCTCTTCTGGCAGACTGTATTCAATTTAGAGTTAGTTGCCGTTTGTGCTTTTTAATGCTAAGAAGGTATCAGCTTACCAATACTGATGCTTATCGATCTACAATGTTGTGTTCTCCTGACAGACTCCTTCAATATTATACCAGCAACTGATTGCATAAGAGGTATCTAGCTTTCCTTTCTGCCCCTCTGAGACATTTCAAATGATAGAAAACTGTAGTGTTACTACAAAGTGTAAATAAATGCTTGTTTCATGTGTTTGATGATTTTATTCCCTTTACATCAGCTAGGGAAATAGCCCAGTGTAAAACTTAGGAATCTTGCCAATGACTTGGATTATAGATTGCAGCATACAAAAAAATGTTTTCCCCTGTAAAAGTTACTCTTGCCAAAGACATGAGAGGCTAACGTTGGTAGAATAACTTGACATTTAACTCCACCAGTGGATTAATCAAAGAAAGGTTTAAATGTTAGCTCTTAACATAAGTAAGCATTAGATGCTGGACTCAAAAAATCCTGATTAATAAAATCTACAACCTCTTCCCTGTAAATCCAAGTACTTAGTAGCCTAATTAGAGCCTAAGTGAAGTAATCCCCATGCTCAATCTAAATACTGCCTATAACCATAACTGCTGGGAAACATTCTGTGCATGTTTAATATGGTGCTGGTATGAACAGGTACTTTCTGCATATTTTTTTTATGTAGATCCAAATGCTGGGCAGAATATTGGATGTCACCGGTGGGTAGAGCTTTGCGCCTGGTATGTTTTCTCTGAGCACAATGAATATACCAGCACCAACAAACACAGGATGCTGGAAGGAGCTTCAGTACTTCAAACATGCCTTGTCCAGGCTGTGTGAAAGCTGGGTTCAGATCCCTCTTCATTCTGAAGCCTCTGTATTGCTCTACCTTCTTGCAGGAAAACTAGGCTGAAGAAAATACTCTGTCCTGTTTGCATGAGTTGGCTGTCTGTGTTGTAGAGTACAAGATTTGTAGGACTACTCAGACAGCAGCTGGGGAAATCCTGCCTCTGCAACCTAGTAGTTTTGGCATTTAAATGGAGAAACAGGGATGCAGATCATGCTCCCAGTACCCCTTGTATTGGACATAGAAAACTCCATTAAGCTAGATTGGGAATAACTATTAACTAACTGTGTAACAGGTTTTCTCCTAACCAGATGCCTGAACTATGGAAATAGTCACCTTTTCCTCTGTTCTTATTTCATACTTTCCTAATAGCAAAGTTCACAGAAGTGGAGGGAAGCATCTGACTTAGAACACTTCTGTGCTAGGTGATGTGCAAGTTTTTACACCTTAGTCTGAGGAGGGGTTGGTCCTTACTTCCTGGACTTGTAGTCTCACTGTAATGAAGTTAGGATTCTACTTTCTAGTAAAATGCAACTGCATTTTAAAGGGCTGTACAGAGAGGTGGTATATATTCACAGTTTATTTGATTAATTTTATTCCTAGGACTTGTCTCAGATGTTAGAGGCTGTTACTTTGCAGTTTTGTTTTACCACATAAATCTTCAAGAGGAGCAGAAGTTCTGCATTTTCTCCTGCATTTGTTTTTTCTTGGTTAACTCTGGATTGGGAGGTTTTGATTGTGTCCTAATTTGCAGATGACTGATAAAATGACAAATGCTCTGTAAAACTGTTTCTGCTGTATTCACAGCCTTCTTGGAGGGCCCTGACCTCTGCCCGTGTTGTCACATGAAGGGATGCATTTGTTAGCTCGAAAACTGCTGTTGTGGACAGCTTCCTGTTTGGCTTTTGGGAGGGAAGGCAGCCCAAGGATGCATCACAGTTCTGCCTTTTAGTTGTCTGTGGACCTTGGGCACTCTGTGCTTTGAATTCCACATAGGAGTGGGTCCCTGAATGACATTGCACAAGTCCCTCTTTAGACTATGTGCTAAATGTTCTTTACTTCATCCCTGCATGTTTTCCTCCTTGAGGACTTGAAAGGAGCAATAAAAAAAGAGTAAAATTCAGTGTGGCAGTTCTACACAAGATAGTTGGACTTTTTCTTATGAAATATGTAGGATTATGTGGATGCTTTGAATACCATTGGAGAGTGTGGTGTCCCAGATTGCTGTTCATAAATCTGCTGCTGCCCTGTTCAGCAAATTGATTTTCTTCTTGTGCTTTGTTTCCATCATCCCTAAAATACTAAAACATTTTTAACACCCTGTAAATTCTACTGATAAGAAGCAGTATGTTGAAAATTGAGTATTATGACTACTATATTAATAACTTTGACACTTCAGTTGTATGTGGGCATCTCAGTAATTCAGACATGCAGAAGACCCAATGCTGGGAAAAAATGCTCTTTTTATGCTTCATTGGTAGCTGAATTTTCTCTTGGGGATGTACGCTTCATATTGTCACTCTCCTCATTAAAAGCTATTGCCACTAAATTGCAGGATTTTAAAATGCTTGTTTGAGTACATATCTTGAAATACTTAAACATAAAAGAACCTTTGGGGTGTGTGAAAAATACATATATTCTTTCTTAGAGTAAAAGAAACAGCCCCGGAGGTGCCATTAATTCAGCCATGTTTGTCATAATTAAATTGACAATGATAGTTTTCATATGTAAGTGAATATCTGCTGAGGAAAATATTCCTTTTTTTATTATTAGAAGTCAGTTGCTCATTTATCTCTCCTTCAAACCCTTGAACTTGCTTTAGGGATTTTGGGGAATGATTTTTTCGTAAGCTAGTAACTATAACCAGGAGGTAATTCATGTAGTGCTGTTCTTTTGTCCAGTTCTACTCCTTACCTTCTGGTGCTACAGAGATACTTAGTGTGCACTACTCTGCAGCTGTACAGAATAGATCTGGGTAGATATGAAAAAGACCCAATGGGTCTGGAGACTGCAGAACATAAGAATAGTATATTGGGTGATGTTCTAGCAATACCTGATAGTTATAGGGTATGTTAGAAGTTGACACTTTGTAACTGTTTGTGTTTCACATTTATAGGTTATGCTGTAGTAACCTAGTTGAGAAATAGGACTTGATTAATTTTGCTGCTCATTGAACAGTTTTGAATTTCAAAGGCTTATAAGTAAAACTCTTCGTCATTCAAGTGCGCATTAAATAAGAATATCTTAGGGAAAAATGGAGTTTGGATTATTTTTTGTGAGAATTTAGCACACATAAGGTTTTGTAATATATGTTAAACTTTAGAAGTTTGGATGGTGATTTTCAGTTACTGTGTGTCCTTAAACACCGGTTGGTGAACATTCTATTAAGTTATTCAGAGAGCTTCATGTGTCTTTTTGCCTTTACTGCATGGGTTGCTCTATTGATTTTGAATTACTAACCCATGTTTTTTGCTTCTAGTTCTTGTACAATTGTAAATAAATACAGATATGCAAATGATACTGTTGTAGAATAGGTGTATGCATATAGGAAACAAGATTGTAATATGTGATATTGATGTTTTTATGCTTAAGTTCAAGTTTAAAGAAAAAGGTTTCATCATAGGCTTGCAAAACTCTGAAAGCTTTATTTGGATTTGGAGGTGGTTTTTTGCATATGTGGCTTTTTTATTGTTCAGAGAAGAGTTTTATTTGCCAGATTCTAACTGTAGGTTCCTGAATCTTTAGCTTTAAATTTAGTTGTTTGAGAAAGTGAAGGAGGGTTTACAGGTTAATTATCTGACAAAGTTGCCCCAATAAGTCATTTTTTAATCCAAAAAAACCTGTCTGGATTATAATGACCTCATTAGGCCATTTAAAATAGAAAGAATGCATACTTTAAAGCTCTTTCAATAAAACAGCTAAGTCCTTAACATGCCACAAAATATGTCAAGGTTCAGCTGTAGAAAAAACCTGAATACCTCTGTACGGTCATTATGTCTTTGAAGAACTGTAGTTGTCAGAAGCATAGTTGTAAGCTGATGTTTCTTTACTATGGTTTTTTTCTTATTATCATCATTGTCATCTGTTGCTTGAGAGGTATTCCATTCACCAAAGAAGTCTATACAATGGAAATGTCATTTGGAAGCATGATATCAGTGTTCCCTTGCAGGAGCATGATTATCATATCAAGCACTTTACACACACACTTCTCCTTCAACAGGCTCGGCAGATGGCAGCTGTCCTTCTGCGCCGCCTGTTGTCATCTGCATTTGAAGAAGTTTATCCAGCTCTGTCACCAGAGGATCAGACATCAGTCAAGACTGAATTGCTGCTCTTTATCCAGTTAGAAATGCAGTCCACTATGAGAAAGAAAATATGTGACATAGTTGCTGAATTGGCCAGGAATTTAATAGGTACTTTATTTATATAAGTTGATACTGTGGTAAAATGCTTATGTATTGATAGTGGTTTTATTTGTATCTCTTGTTCTCTAGTCCTGCTTAGATGTTTGCACATGATGGGCTAACTGATTCCATGGCTTATAATAGAGCCTAATATTTGTTCACATTATCCTTGATCAGATAAAAATAAGATTCTTAAACTCTGCTTTTTAAATTGCTCGAGTTTAGGTGAGATTGTATTAAGGTTCATAAATCCAGTTTTGTGTAAATTGTCATAAATTATGCTGAACATTGCATCAGTTTCTGCTATATAGCAGAATCAGAGATCTTCTGTTCTGGAGTGTTTGTAGATTAAACATTTCACTATATTTTACATTGTGACTTCACGTCTTCAGATCAGGTTTTTCAGATTTAATTTCAGTAGTGATGACTGGTTTTCGTGCACGACTGAGATCTTTCACCACTCTGAAGTTTGCTTATCCTACAACTTTGTTGTGTTTAATGTAGATGAAGATGGCAATAACCAGTGGCCAGAAGTTCTGAAATTCTTATTTGACTCAGTCAGCTCTCAGAATGTGGGACTGCGTGAGGCTGCTCTACATATTTTCTGGTAAGCTACATTTTTGTAGGATAGCAAAATCATGTCTGAAAATACAAGAAAAACTGTCACAACTTAATTAACTAGCAATCATTTTTATTTCATTTATTTTGTTGTATTCTGGCTTACTTAACTCTGACATGTACCGTTACAATCTGTAGCTTAAACAATGGATAAGTTTGAAATAGTAGTTTAACCTTAGCTTGTGGGAATTTTTATTAATGTTTTGGTCTTATCCTTAGGAATTTTCCTGGGATTTTTGGGAATCAACAGCAACACTATTTGGATGTCATTAAGAGAATGCTGGTTCAGTGTATGCAAGATCAGGAGCATCCCTCAGTAAGATCTTTATGTTCTTCTGGGACTTTAGTATGTTCTGAGCATAGTGACTCAGTTCTCAAACATAAAGGTTAAACCATAGATTTCAACCACTGAATTGCATTACCTGAAACTGATGTGCATACAGAGTTTTGGCTGTGCCTGCTGCAAAACACAAGGCTCAGATCCTTCTGTGGTCCTAAAGCTGGCTGGCTGCTCGTATCTGTGTTGCTTAGGCCCGGATTCTTCCCTAGTTATGCTTGGAGAAATACAGTTGCAGTGACCCCAAGCAGATGGGGTTTTAGCCAGCAGCATTGAGGGGTCAGAAACTCCTAAAATTCTGTTTCTGGCCTTTGTGTTTTACGGTATAAGTCTGTAGTGTGTCTACATACAGTATCTGTAGATGGTATGTCTCAAAATTCTGAATATATGACAGCTCCTTGAACTGCTTGTGCATGTTTTGCTCTAAGGGTGTGTAAGCAAGCCTTGCTTTTCTGGAAGGCTTCAGATTAATTCATTTGTGCAGAGAATTGTACTTTGAAATGTTTCTCTTTTTGTGGAAAATGCTGGGCAGGGATAGGAAACCCTGCTGTGGGATATGGGTTCAGTTTGCTGCTCTCTCATGGATTTACTTTTTCTGACCTTTGAAAGTCAATTGAATAACATTTTCTAAAGTACCACAAGTCATGCCTTTAAAGAAACATGTCTTAAACACTTCTTGAAAACTAGACTGACACTTGCATGTTCTTTTGGAGTTTTGATGGAAGTTGAAAACAATAGGGTTTTTTCCTCTTTTTCATTAAATGAAAGCCACCAAAACAAAAAGAAAAACTAAGGAATACTTGCCATCTCATAATGTGATGAACATTTTGTATTGTGGACGACATGGATGCTGAAGGTCTTCATCATCACTTTACCTAAATTTGAAGTAAAATGTAAAATACAGTGTTAAAAACTAGCAAAGGCATGTTTCAGTACTAGTTTCTCACATTTATTTCTCCAATCATGTCTTCTAGATCAAGACTTTGTCTGCCAGAGCAGCAGCTGCATTTGTGCTTGCTAATGAGCTCAATGCACCCCTTCTTAAACATTTTGCAGACTTGCTACCTGGAATCTTGCAGGTAAGAAACCAAACAAGTAACACTTCATGTGCCGTTACTGTCTGTATTGACTATATCCAAATGTAAATTATTGGTCTTCAAATTTGTGAATTTTTGCTGAGACCTGAATTGACTGAGCCTGTTAGCCAGACAGCAGTCACCAGCAAGATAAAGTGAAGACTAATAAGGAATTTTGCAAACAGAGGATAATTGATAGGTTTTAAGGAAAATAGCTCAGTGCTGATTAACTTATGCGATGTTACAGAGATAAATCAGTTAAAATTCTTTGTGAGATATATAGGCCAAAATCATACAGCATTTAAATTAACCATGATATTGAAATATAGTTTAAATATGGGCTACCCTGAGATTTGAAGTAATCTATAGTTGGGGAATTCATGGACTTGTGATATCCTGTATCTCTTCACTTTAGAGGAAAGCATAGAATTATTTGAACATAGATTCTGAGACTGAGAACAAGAGTCTGTAGAAATGATCTTTATTGTTTGATAAATTAGGAAATTGCAAATAAAATGCCATTTTGAGCTTCATATAATATCTGAGGCTGGATTCAGTCTCTTGGCTGGATGAATTTGAGCAAAAATCGAAATGCTAGTATAAGGTTATTTACATTTGCAGAGAAGCCTATTGTAAACCAAACCAGAGACAGAAATGATTTGAGCTCTGAAGGGTGACAGTTTCACAGTACACTTCCCTTTCTATATCAAGAAACAGTGGAAGCAACTAAGTACCTATGATAACACAGGAAGTGAACTTCTGGTGATTTTAAATTAGGCTAAATTTACATTAAAGACAGACTTCTCACTACAGTCAGAACAGCAGATTCCTGTTGACAGTGTGAGCTATAAACTGCGTGTGCTTTGTGGCAAGCTGAAGAAAAATTGTGCCAAATCTATTGGCGTCTGCAACTGATGGAATTCTGCTTGATCTTAAATGGAAACTGAGAGGAATTTCTTCAAATCATCTGAACTTGAAAATGGGCTATAGTGTGTATCAGTTAAGCGTTTTGATATTGAGGTCTCTGTTTGATGGTTAGTCCCTGTCTGTGCGTTTGTCATTAACAGTTTTGTTATTTAAAAGTTGTAACTGCCTTAGGAGACTATGGCTACACAGTACTGTGTAAGCGGGGCCAAGGCAGGGTTTGGGGTGGTCATACCATTTGTCTTGATGTTTGGCACTTAAATAGTGTGAGGGTTTTAGATTTTGGGCTAATAGCCCACTCTGTGTGCTATAACTTTCATTGCTACTATTGCACTATTTAGACACTGTAAATACACACGCTTGCATTTTTGAGCTTTCTTTTGCAAATACAGAGCACAGAGCTGTGTTATGAAATCTGTCTTTTTAAAGTACTTACTGCAGGAAGAACTAGATTTTCTGGCTGTGGTAACACAAGATGGATATGAAGGTCTGAGTTTATAAATAGGAATGTGTTAGAATAGTGGTGAGTGACCTTTGGAGACAGTTGGATGCTTTTTTTTGTTGCTGTTGTAATTCATTTTGTTGAAATACTGACGTGGTAAAAAAGCTAAAAATAAAATTCTGACTTGGCATATCAGTCCTTTAAGTACAAGATCTATAATGGTTATGCTGGAAGTTGAACTTTCAAAACTGGCAGTTGAAACTTGTACCCAAAGCTTTATCTTGCAAAGGAGGTAAAAGGAGATAAAACTTCACTGACTTCCTTGGATGTTCTTTGATATTACAGAAAAGTGCGTCTGCCTTTCAGGGCTCACTTTTCACTTTGAGCTGCTTTCTTCAGAAAACCAGTCTTGCTTTAAAAAGCTGTCAAAGTTGCAATGGGTATAAAATACAGTTTTGCAGAAAATTCCAGTAAATATTACATTGTCTTTTGAGAGAATCAGAGGATGTGGTAGCTATTAGACCAAAAGGCCTTAACTGTGACAGATTTATTTTTTTTCCAGATTTTTCCAGAACATGTCTGATACTAGAAGATGCTTGCTTCTGTGTTGAAAGTGTGGGTTATATAAGTGCCATTATCAAAAATGTTGAATTCTAGACTTAAATATTAAAAATCACTTAGTTACTCACTTCAAAAAATGTTTCAGTTAGGAAGATATGAAATACTTTACTGATGAAAATTCCTTTCAAAACCCTAGAAGTGTGTCTGAAGACTTCTTTTCTTTGGAGCTTTGTTTGCTTCTAGATTCTAACACCATTGAGTAACTGTTCTGTATGGGCACTAAAATATCACCCTGATCAGTTAAAAAGTAAGTTTTAAATTACTTTTCAGAATGTGAATATGGGTTAGGAAAGATAGTTGCAAAAAGCTTGATTTCTTTTTCTCTTTTCTGTGTCTGTGACCGAAGGCTGAAAGGTCTGCTTTAATTTGGTGGCTCTTAAAGGATGTCTGGGAAAAACCTCTTTAATCCTGTGGTTCCTGGTGTTTATAAGCATAAGCTATTCAAAACTTTTCTCACATAACAGGCTAAAGAGGAGTCAGGCTAATTTTCCTTCTTTTGGGCAGAGTTAGTTTCTGTTAAATGGATTTTGAAGTTGTTCTTGTCAGAACTCAGTGGTTTTGCATGTTGGAGCCTCTGATGTGTGACCTTAATTCTTTCTGATTGTCTGCAGTGTTAGATTTGAACATTGTGAGGCATAAATTATTTGTAGAAAGCTTGTGGTTTTGGATGCTGTGTAGTATCCTGTTATGGATTTGTGCACACAGGTAACCATAGCAGGGTGTGACTCTGGGATCCTGCTTAAGTCAGAGTGAAGGCTTCCAATTAATTGTATTCTATTAGTTTTCGGGTTTCAGCTTGAGCTAGTGCCTCCAGAGAGGGACCCCTACCCCAATTCATGCCTCTCAATTGTAGATGTGCTGTTGATGGCCCAGTCCCCAGGCATTTACTTCTAGTTGGTTTTCTCTAGATTTCCTACTGGTTTTCACTGTTGCGGGGCTGATTGTCTGATGAAGTTACTTCATTCTCTTGGAATTGTCTACTTGATTCTTATCTTCTTAGTTCTGCTTGTATCTGCTGGAATCAGCTGGTTCATTGTTAGAAGCATTAGTTTTAACAAAAAGTTTGCACTGGTCAGTTGTTGTGGCCTAAGGCTTTGGCTACTTAGCTACTAATGCTAAATGAGACTGTTCAGAGGAACAAGAATACAATTAATGAAATTTATTCTATAACAGTGGTCCTATTCGTAATGTTGTTTGTTTTTATTTAATCTTATCTCCATCTTATCTTCTTATAGGCTCTAAATGATTCCTGCTACCAAAACGATGATTCTGTTCTGAAATCCCTTGTAGAAATTGCAGATTCTGTTCCTAAGTATTTACGACCACATTTAGAAGCTACTTTGCAACTAACTCTGAAGGTAAAGCTAGGAATGTTTTTTAAGAATCACTTTTTCCACCCCATGACTTCTGTTCTAACCATTTACCCTAATCTTCTGGCTTGTAGTTGTGTGCAGATGCTAGTCTCAGTAACATGCAGCGTCAGTTGGCACTTGAAGTCATTGTGGCCTTGTCAGAAACTGCTGCTGCTATGCTGAGGAGGCATACAAGTATTATTGCACAAGCCAGTAAGTATTTTCCTCATTTTTTTGTTGAAACAGTCATCCTTTAAAGTATTAAATTGACTTTGCAGCTGGTCAGTGGTAAAACCACATCTAATTGAGAGTTTGCATGTGCTGGTAACTTAAGAAAGCTCAAGTCAGTGTCACCTGATGGAGTAACCCCCTTCCTATTGTGACTCTTCGTAAATTAACCTGTGCCTACGCCGCATCAAAAATTTGAATAAAAATACAGTGGACTCTTATTGTTAGATGTTTCCAAGGAAAACACTACTTGCATGCTTTTCTGCTGGATTTGGAAAATTTTACTGTGACCAAAAAAAAGGCATTTAATTCTGAAGTTCTACGTTTGAAGTTTGGTATGTAGGCCAGATACTCTGTGGTGCTGGCAAGTCAAGACTGAAGGAATTCAGCATGCATGTTGAGCAGCAGTGGTGAGTTAAAGATATGAATTAAAAAATCAGGTGCTGGTATAAATAGAACATAATAATACACAGAGATAATACATAGAAATAATCATAATAATATTTAACATGCAGATGCTAAAGTCTTTGAAAAGGTGCTTTTTAAGTCATGTGTTATTATTTGAAATGCTAAAAATAAGTGTCTTCTGGGCAGGTCCAGCATCAATGCTGTTTGCACTGGTGTTTCTCTGCCTTTTAAATCCTTTTTGTGACTAGGTCAGGGCGCTGGCACAGCAGTGTAGCTTGCTTTTCCTTCCCTGTCACAGTTGTGTTTGTGTTTGCTTGTTTTCTGAAACTTGCATAAAAGGCAACTTTTTTTATGTGCGTGCTCAGGCTGAGGAAAGTTGTATAGACATCACAAAAATTATAAAACTTATGTTGGAAAATGTTGTAAACTGGATCTGCTTGGCTTAAGTGTTTAAAATATTGACAAGAAGTTTTGTTTATTAGTAGAATAGTTTTTTAAAGGAGAGGTTCTTTTAGAACATATTTTGAAAGCTGTAAATGTTCAAATACTCTATTTTCACTCCATCCTGTGGCTTGTTGAAATTATTAACGCTTGACACTTGCTGACCCCACATCATTACAAGCTTATTTGTTCAGAAGAGAAGTACCTCTTATCTCTTTAGAATGTATTCCTATTAGTTTGGGTTGCTAGTTGCTGTGTAGGAATGAAATACTTCTATTAAGATAAAGCATCGTATGGGAATGAAATGCCTTTCATTTGCAATTCGTAAATCGTAAGATTAGTCATATTATTAATATATCATTAAGGAGAAAGACATTTGTTTGGCAGAGCTGGTAAAGCACTTGTGTTCAGGGCATGATAAAAAGGTAGCAAGAAAGGATTGCTTTTGTCTTGGCTTTGTGTCTTAGTTTAAAAGATTTCTGCTTTCATTCAAATGAGAAGTTGCTAGATCACTTGATACTTGCAACTAGAACTGGAACTCAGGCAAAATTGTCATCTTGTGCTGGTTTTACTGAACACAGTGCTGGTTTAGGAGTGTGTGTCCTGTGTGCCAGTTAGCTGCTCAGGAATCCACTTGGATTAAGACTTCCCTTCTTGAGCTTCCAGGATTGCAGAGAGTTTTATTGCTCTGATAAGAAGCAGGCTTAGTGGGCTTATGCTTAACTTGTTTGTAAGAGTCTATATATTGGCAGTAATTAAATTCTGAGGGCTTGTTGGGACAATGTTGAAATTTCTATGCACACGCCACATTTTTTTTTAAAAGCCCTTAGTGAAACTACGTTTACTGGCAACCACATTCATATAAAATATCAAGAAGAAACAAGATGATGTGGGTTCTAGATAGAATGATGGCCAGAGTGCATTGAATGAGAGTTTGTTCCCAGCCTTGTTTGTTAGTAGCAACCAACACTGACATGACTTTTTGGAGCCACGGAGCATTTATGTCAGATGATGTTTCTCTTCCATATTCCATAGGTGTTGTGATAGTCCATAGTTCTCATGTGTGTGCTTATGCCTGTCTGTGTCTAAAAAACTTCTGGACTGCAATACTTTGGCTTTTTTTTGAGGTCTAATCAGTGTATAACATGTGGGCATCATGCTGGAGAGATCATAGTGTCCATGAAGTTATTTTGATAGTACATAAGAGCCCTCTGGAGGTTTTTGCAGCCATAGAATATTCTCTGTCTGAAAATACCTAGCTACGTCAAGCAAATAAATCCATAATTTGATCTTTTTTTTGATATTTGCCCTACAATGCTGTCAATGAGCAATATTTTTTTCTGTCATCAATTGACCAGAAGTTTCTCATCTGTCCACATGTGTGGTGTTGAGTTTGCTTAGGGTGTTGTCTCTGGTAGATTATAATAGTGTAGGTATATTATGAAATTCAGCAGTTGCAGTGTACTTGATCAGTCGCAGTAAATCTCATTAGCAGCATGGACAGTTACTGGATGCCTACTAGTTTTTCAGGTAGGTTACTGTAAAGGGCAGTTAGCTATGATGGCTGTCTTCAAGATGTGTGGTAGGCTGTCCTAAAAAGATTGTTAAAGGTCAAAGGTTGAGTATTTGACTGGAACCTTTTGTTTCCAGGTCAAAGTGAAACTTTGTTTCATAAATGATACTAAATTCAAGCACTGCTCTGAATAATTGGTGTGTAATACAAAGTAAAGAAGTGCTTTAAGAGCACCTTACTTGGCTCTGAAAGTGCAAGGCAGACTTTTCACCCCTTGTGCTTCTGAAGGGCACCAGAACTGGCAGACTTAGAGCAGACAAATCACTTTGCTCCTTCCTCCTGTGAGAACTCGTCAGAACAGGTGCTGCTCATTGCACAGTAGTTTTATGCTCTGATAGAGATTTTGTAATAGTCTCTATAAAGACTTAGAATGAGAAGTATGGACAGATTCAATATACAGAGGTAGAAGCAGAAAACTGGTGGGTTATAATGTGCAAGATCTGTTCATTGTTCAAAAGAAAAATTTGCATTAGATGGGAAAAAGGAAATCTCAAGTTCTAAGCCATGGCCTCATTGTATGAGAAAGGCCTTATGCTAAGTGACCACTGTACATATATAGCTGGCAAAATTTATTATGTCAGTTAAACTAAGGGTTCAGGAGTATTCTTTCATAAGTAACAGTCTTTCATTAGTAAATGTTCAAAGGATGATGTCAGAGTTTCAGAAAAGTTAAGGAAGTATATCGGAGTTCTTAAGGCATATTACACTGTTTTTAACTCTTTCAAGATCATAGACTTTATTAAGGAATTTGATTTTTATAATTGTCATGATTTACAAAAAAAATTTGAATCTTGTTAAGTTACACATTCAAGATGTTTTAGTCTCAATTGGAATGTTCTGGAAATACTTCTCTGGCAATCAATTCTGAATTTCTGGCTGATGCAGTTTGGCAGACTTGGCCATCTGCTACTGGAAGAACAGCTATTTTTCTTCAAAAATTTTTGAAAGGAGAAAAATTAAAATTCATGCTTTTTATTTGAGAATCTATTTTAAAGAGATCAGACTGATATTAAAACTTTTTTTTCAGTTCCTCAGATGTTAGCAATGATGGTTGACTTGGAAGAGGATGAAGATTGGGCAAATGCAGATGAGCTTGCAGATGATGATTTTGACAGGTAATTATGAAACCAGTTGTTTCAATATATTATCAAGGCTGTGGCTAAAGGCACATTTAAAGTGCAGAATGCAAATTACTAGAGTGCATTACTTTTTCTTTATTCAAATAACTGTTGTAATTTTGTTCCTTCAGTCATGAGCAGTTTATATGTAGGTTACTTAGGTAATGTTCAGCAAGGAAGTAAATTATTTCAGTTTTCATATTTGCTATAATTAGACAAGTTGCATGTCCCTGTGTTTGCTGTTTTGTACTATTGTAGCTTTTCAAAGCCTCTAGCCTCTGTTTTTTCTGTCATTTGTATTACTCAGTTCAGAAGTCAGTGCCTCCTAATCCTCTAAACTGAGGGCTAATTCTGAAGTTAGCTAGAAACCAAGTTGAAGCACATTGACCTGTTTAATCATCTCTTTGTATTTTTTGTATCTATGCCTTGAAAATGCATTGTTTTAGAAGAAAGATGACTTTGGAAGGATGTCATCGTGCATGGTGGAATTCCTTGTTGGATTTCACCTAGTTCCAAAATACTGTAATTTTGCTATTATCTTGCATCCCTTGATACGACTAGCAGTAGCTTATCTTGTTGTGTGTTAGGCAAGAAAGATCTAAAAAAGTCCAGTCATTCGGATTTGCTTGTTTCTACATACTTTGTAGCTTGCTCCAACTTTTTACTAAAATAGTGGTTTGTGTACAACATCCTGTTACATTTACTCTTGTCCAGCTACTGTTAGAATGAAGTAGAAAAAAGCAAAAATAGGTGTAGGGGGTAACTATCTCCACACTTCTACAAAGACATGGTTGTTGATTTTTCAGGCTAGACATTTCTTTGACATACCTGGCTCATCCAGACTTAGATGTAATTAGTGTTTTGATACACTTTATCACAGAACACTTAGAGTTCTTCACAGGAAAATAGACAATGGAAGAGATGTTGGTTTGCCCTGAGCTGTAAAGCAACTTCTGATAGATAGCAGGCGTGTAAAGACACCTGTAGAACTGATGCATAGGAATTTATGGAATAATCTGCTTAATCTTTTGCCTTACTTGAAATAATTTTTTTAGTTCCCTTGGATTATGAAATTGAAAGTGAGCTGTCTTTTTTTCTCTGCCTCACATAGTAGACCATACCCTTTTAACCTGTTTCCTCAGTGTTGAAATTTTGCTATAGAGGTGTCAGACACCACCGCTGTGTTAAGGTTTGTTAAGTATTTGAATCTTTTCAGTCAGTAAAATTTCAAGGGGGAATAGAATATTCAAGTTCAAATTCTTATCAAGCCTTTCAGGATGTGGAAGTTCATTCAGGTGGCTTCCTTTAGGCAGCTTAGTAAGTATGCTGCAACATCCACTTGAGGCATGCCATTTTCCCTTCATTGTCAGCAGAGTAACTTTGTTCTTCTAAATCCTGCTTAGCTGCCTATGGATTTTGTAATGAAAATTTTCCTTTTCTTTGTTAGAAGTCACAAGTAGAGTGGGCACCGATCAGAGAACAAGTTATGTTCAACAACCTTAGCCTGAAGGAGAAATGTAGCTCCTTTGACCCTCCAAGTAATAGGAGAGTCTGAGGCTTAGACACAAACTACTGGACATGAGCTGGTCTCTGGTGATCATGTGTGTGAGGGCAGTTTTTCTTTTAGCGGGGTCACTCCTAGTGCTGCTCTGTGCTTCCCACCATTGAAGCTGTCCTTTGTGGAGCGCTCAGTGGCTGATGTGCATGCTAACGTTTCCTTGTGCTTGAGTCTTTGTAGGTTCATAAGAAGACTAAAGTTTTTGTGCAGTCCCAGGAACAGACTAATGATCATCAGGCTGCACCCTAGTTAGGGTGTGTTCGGATCTGATGAGGGGGGATGTGAGTCAGCCCACACAAAAGCAGCAGGGAATACTTTAGCATTTCCAGTTTTTTTGTTGCTCCGACTTCATAAAGGAGTGAAATTCTAAAGGAGGAAAAGATTAATCTGACTTCCTCTTTTCTTGGCAAAAGCCTTGCGAACATTACAGAGATGTGTGATCATTTCTCTGAGATAAACTATATTTCTTGGAATTGAATGTGTGAATTAATGGTGGGAAGAAAGAGCTCGGGGAATGGAATTTCAGATAAAAGCTCCTGTTAAGTTCAGTGAGTTTGCTCCAGTAACCCCGTGTGCCCATGCTCCATTGTCCTGCTGGTGATGTGTCTGTTTATTTGAACGTGACTAATGTGACAAAGAAACATAATGCTGTCAATGTCTTTTAGCAATCACCTTTGTTCACAACATGTGAGGGTTTGTAATGAGACTTGGGGAGTCAAGCGTAGTAATTTGAAGACCTGTTTCTGACCCAGCTGACTGAAATTTTAACGAAGAGGGAGATTGATCCCTTTCTGAACCATTACTCAGCTTTTTCATCATCATGGGTATCTAGGATGGACTGTAATAACCTTGAGTTATTACACTGCCAGCCATACCCAGACTGTAACAGTAGTTATCTGTGTCCTGGAAACTTTCTTGCTTTTCTGTAGGGAATAATTCCTTTGGATGGAACCAATCACTTTGCACAGATACTGTTTGGCTATTCTGAGTTCTGTAACTGGCTGAGAGTCACAAATTCCTCACCTGGGCTGGATGTTTTCTGCCTGAGTCATTGACAGGAGACCATGCTACTGAGTCAGCCATACAAGAAAGGTCTCTTGTGTGCCAGAGTTTGGTTTCTGCTGGTTCACTTGAATCATAGCAGGTCTGAATTGGTTTATGTTCTTGTGCAAAAAGGCCATGGCCAATGTTACTGCTTCATTCATTGCAAGTTTAGTTTCAGCTTTCTAGGTGTGTAGAACTGCTGTGAAATTCAGTCTGTATCTCTGGTCCTAGTGCTAGTAAGGTTCAAGTTTCTTTGATAGTAGGCTTAATCAGTGACCTGCAGATAACAAATGTTTTAGTGAATATAAATAACTGTTTTGTGACTGGTATGTGTGTTTTTAGGTTTGGGTGTGGTTTATTTACTTCAAGGGGCTCGTTTTTTCAGGTAGCAAAAGTTTGAAGACTAGAACTGCAGGGAAGTCTGTTGGACTGCTTGTTTTATTGTACATATCAAACCACTGATATTTGTGTAACTGATATTTAGCAATGCAGTGGCTGGTGAGAGTGCACTGGACAGGATGGCATGTGGCCTTGGAGGGAAACTTGTTTTGCCTATGATTAAAGAACATATTATGCAAATGCTTCAGAATCGTAAGTAACTGCATTTTCTCTTACTTTTTAACAATTCTTTCCTTTCCAGAAACTTCAACACCTCTAAAGTCTTCATGTTTAGCTACTTGATATGCTATTATGCGTTTCCACTTTTGATGTGAGCAGCAAAAGCTGTAAATGCTGTTAACTTGAAAGTTTATACCTTCTCATAGACTGATTTATTAAACTTACATAGAGTGCATTACAACATTTTTTCTGGAACATGGACAGCTGAGCAGAGATGTCATTAAAAATACATTTTTTTTAACACTGGGAATTACATAAAAGTAAGGGAAGACTTGGGGGTTTTTTATTTCAAAATATTCTCTCTAAATCCCTAAACAGACCCTCACGGTACCTTAAGTTTGTCTAAAGTGCCACCTGTTTTTCTGTAGCTCAATGTTTTTGCTTCTTCAGAAGTGCTGCATTTAGGTGAAATTTTAATGCTTTACAGGTCATAGAGGAAAACTTGTTGGGTTTTTTTTCCCCTGGAATTTGATGGACAGAGGTCATTGGTACCCTGTCTATTTGGTATGCTGATTTTAATACTTGTTTCATGAGGTGTTTCTGTATATTCTTATCAGTTGTTTTGTATGCTTCTTTTCCTCTTAAAATACCTGTAATGCCTGCTCAGCCAATTACTCAAAAAAATTCTGTGCATTGCTTTCATGTGCTTTCTCTTGACCTATGATTTGAGCTTTTGGAGTAGAAGATGATACCGAAGTTCTGGGTACTATTTCTGCCTTCATGGTTTAAAACCCAGTTAGCATTTTGGGTATGGAACAGAGGACTAAAGGTAGCACCTGCTGTGTGTCAACGCTTCAAAAGTCTTCTTGGAATTCAAGTTTTTTTATAAAGAAATTTTTATAAATGAAATGAGCAAACTGACCCCATATTGGTAGCTTCTAGGCTAGCAACCAGCTAGTTTTGTAGGACATTCAGAGAAGTGTGGAGTCTAATCACTGAAAGACCTGACTCCTGGGAAGGGGTGGTCATGCAATTCATGCCTGATGCTTGTTTTCTTCTGGGTCAGAGCTGTCCATAACCATTAATATGCTTTGGAAAAGGGAAATGCAAAAGATATTGTTTGGATCAGAGGGTCTCACTGGTAAGGAGGTGGGAGGAAAGATGAAGACGCTTAGATTAAAACAGTGACAGTACTCTCAGAGGTCAACCTTTTCCTTCTT
Organism: Drymodes brunneopygia; assembly: GCA_013400955.1. NCBI lineage: Eukaryota > Metazoa > Chordata > Aves > Passeriformes > Petroicidae > Drymodes > Drymodes brunneopygia. The sequence goes on along the minus strand of VZTZ01022620.1, from coordinate 300,379 downwards.
CTGTCCCCTCTTTCTCACAAATATTTATTGAAATAATAATTTAAGACCTTGAGTTTGGATTGAGTGGCCAGATGGTCCAAAGAAGATTGTGTTTCATTTTGTGGATTCATTAATTTCAAGTTTGGAATACATGCTAACAGTATGCAGTGAGAGTCACGAGCTGTAGACTTAACTAGAACATCTAATTAACTGAAATAGCACAAAATAAGCTGCTGCTTTTCTGTTGTACCTTCTGTCAAGATGATACTTCATTGCATCCTGGTGAGACAGAAGCTTGAGTGTCAGGATTCTACTGCTCTGAACTGTGATATTCTTTATTCCAGGAATGTAATATGTTACTAGCAATAATGAAATATTGTGCTCTTTTGGGAGATAAGTTCTGTAATATGCCTTTCCCACGGGTCATTTGGTAAACCTTTTTATTCCTTTGGTTTTTTTCTTCTGTAATCCCAATGATTTCTAGCACAGAGAAGTGTTTTTGTAAAAAAGAAATAAAAGAAATTGGAGTTTCTCACATTTAAAAAAAATAGAGAGAGGGCCATGAAAGATTCGTTTCAACAATACTCACTACCCTGATAAGAGGCTAATATGACTTAGAGGTGGGGAGAGTTTACATCATAAGTGGAATGTTACTGTTCTTACAGCCTTGAGAAGACTGCTGAAAAGTTTAGTACCAATCATTTATGTGTTTTAAATTTAGATATTGTTTGAGTCATTAGACCTTTTACTTGAAGAAGGTATGGCCTCTTCTGATGATACTAAAACAGAAAAATATGGGGAGAGGGAAGTAAAAATACTGTCCTGATGTTTGCCTGATCAGCTTCTTAAATTAAAATGCAGTTTCCAGGTTTTCGTACTATGTATTTACTTGTATCAGCAGTTAAGAATTCTTTCTTCTAGGTCTGGATTTGGCCTGGATTAGACACTCAATTTTTTGTGCATCTCTGGAAGTATAAATGAGGAAAATGGAAAAGTATTTAGCAAATCAAGTAGATCCATTAACTTCCCTTCCGTCTCCTGTTCTTCACTCTGCCTCCTCCTGTGTCCCCCAGCCCCTGCAAGGAAAAGGTGATTCATCTTTGTGGTTCTCTGTCATTTCCAAAATGAGTAACACTTCATTTTCTTTCTTCTGTAGCTGACTGGAAGTACAGGCATGCTGGCTTGATGGCACTGTCTGCTATAGGAGAAGGTTGCCACCAACAGATGGAGGGAATTTTAAATGAAATAGTTAATTTCGTTTTGCTATTCCTTCAGGATCCTGTGAGTATAGTTCTAGTAATTATTTCAAAATGTTTTAATTTCTGCTCTCACAACTGCTTGTTAACGATTTGAGGGGAATACTTTTTCAGCATCCCAGAGTAAGATATGCGGCTTGTAACGCTATTGGACAAATGGCAACTGACTTTGCACCTGGGTTTCAAAAGAAATTTCATGAGAAGGCAAGTAGTAGAGTAGTAAGAAAAAAAAGTGGTTAAATTATGTCCCCTTCAGAAACCTCTTTTCTGAAGAGAAATATTTCTTTTTCAGGTGATAGGAGCTCTTCTACAAACCATGGAGGATCAAGGCAGCCAGCGTGTTCAAGCCCATGCAGCTGCAGCACTCATAAACTTCACTGAAGATTGTCCCAAGTCACTGCTTATTCCATATTTGGATAATCTAGTGAAGCATCTTCATTCCATTATGGTGATAAAATTACAAGAGGTATAATAAACTGTACAAATTGTTTCATGGAGGGTAACCTTGTGACATAGGCAGAATAAATATAGCTGAACTAAGACCTCAGAAATGAGCCAGTATGCATATCTACTGATGTTGGTGTAAGCTGACAAGAATTAGCATATGTGCAAGAGCAGATTTTTACATTTGGTATGCTTTTAAGTAAAATGTGTGCTTTAGAAATATAACACTTTATTCTTCCTCTTTCCAAGTTGATACAGAAAGGCACTAAGCTAGTTTTGGAGCAAGTTGTGACTTCAATTGCATCAGTTGCAGATACAGTAGAGGAGAAGTTTGTTCCCTACTACGATTTATTTATGCCCTCCTTAAAACACATTGTTGAAAATGCTGTTCAGAAGGAATTAAGACTTTTACGAGGAAAGACTATTGAATGCATCAGTCTAATTGGTCTTGCTGTTGGCAAAGAAAAGGTAAGCTTAGATTTTATATAATGGTCTAAGTACATTTTAAATGCCTTTGTTTTTTGTGGTATTAGCACTGAATTAGTGTAATCGCTTGTTAAACATACAGCTATATTGTTGCTGATTTCTGTGCTTGTCTTTGTTTTCATTTTTGAGGTGAGCATCTTAGGTTCACAAATTTGCAATAGAATCTTATTGTAGCTTAAGTAATTACTGTCACTCTGAAGTTTTTTTTGCTTTAAGAGAACTGCTGTGACATCTCATATAGCCAATGTCCGGGGCAAAATGTATGCAGTTCAAAGGAAACTTAGTATAGTTTTGTATGTGCATGCCTGAAAGAGTTTAAGTGAGCATTTAAGTCTCTGAGAAGTAGCATCTTAATTTGCCTTTAAAAACATAGTTGTTTTCTGTATCTAGTTTATGCAGGATGCATCAGATGTAATGCAGCTATTATTGAAGACACAGACAGACTTCAGTGATCTAGAAGATGATGATCCACAGGTATGTTAAAATTGTGTCTTTATAGCTCATTGGTATTAAAAACATTCCTTGTATATATGATGTTTCTGCCCCCTCCTTGGCCCTTCAGGCTAATTGTCTGGACTGTTTTGCAAAACTTGACATTGAGATGGCCCTAGAATCTTTCACAGAAGCATGGTTAGGAAATGAGACTTCCAGGACCTATATTTATCGAAGAAATTTGAGCTTGTTGTCACCTTCTTATAAATAGATCAACAAGAATTGTTAAGCAGCTGTTCCAATGAGCAGAGAGCTATTTTAAGTTGTACATTTGAAAACAAATACTCCTCTGAAAACATAGTACTGCACCCTTTTTTACTTTTTCTCTATTTTACCATTTTCAGGAATGTGGCTTGGTAGTATTGTTTAAATCAGGGAAATATTTCAGAAAAAAGATTATTTTTAAAACAGGCACTTGGCAATGCAATCATGAATCTTACACTATCACATTTTTACATGTATAGCAACTTTGATCAGAGGTGCTGTCAAGGTGTTGTTAGACTTGGGATGTCTTTTGAAGATGCATTTTTATGTGGATAGCATATTGGATTGCTTCTCTTTGAAATAAGGTTTATGGACTGCTGACAAATCCTTTTTAAAATTCCTATTGTATAATGTATTTCCTTTATTCTTTCCCTTTAAGTATGCATTAAAATAAAATGTGGGACATGAAAATTCTGCCTTCTCTTTTCTAGATCTCTTACATGATCTCTGCATGGGCCAGAATGTGTAAAATTCTTGGAAAGGAATTTCAGCAGTACCTTCCTGTTGTCATGGGACCTTTAATGAAGACTGCATCCATTAAACCTGAAGTAGCTCTTTTAGACAGTAGGTTTAACATAATGTTTTGCTTGAAAAATATACTGAAATAAATGATTTTGTAGCACTTTTAGATTACTTTTCCTCTCCTCTGTATAACAGCACAAGATATGGAGAATATGAGTGACGATGATGGTTGGGAATTTGTAAGCATAGGCGATCAGCAGAGTTTTGGAATCAAAACTGCAGGCCTTGAAGAAAAAGCAACTGCATGCCAAATGCTGGTAAGTAATAAAACAGTTTTGGTGATCTATGTGTTTCTGGTCAATTCAGTCTGGAGCCAAAATCTGTAACCAAAATACTTTTTTTTGTCTCATGGAAAGAGGTTTTGGGTGATACTGCTTAGTTTGGATTACTTAATTGCGTATGGTTTACTTGATTAAAAATAGTTTATTGGGAGCTTAAAAATTTTTAAATGAACAGGTAGTTTTCCTTAGTTAGCAAAACTTATGGAATTGGATATGTTTAAAAGTAGTTCTTTTTTGCAAATAGTGCTGTTTCAGAATTTTGTTTTGAAAAATACATACATGCCCTAAGAGTGAGAGCTCATGGTGCTATCAGGGTTTCTTAAATTACCACAGTTGAGGGGGAAGGTAAATGGATTATTGCATGCTTTTTAAAATAGACTAAAAAACCCTTGAAGTTTTAACAAATCTCTGTCACCTTTACATAGTCGAAAAATAGAAGTATTTTCCCTTAAAAGAAGCATATCTGTGCTCTGTTTTTCAGGTTTGCTATGCAAAAGAGCTAAAAGAAGGATTTGTGGAATACACAGAGCAAGTTGTAAAGCTGATGGTTCCGTTGTTGAAGTTCTACTTCCATGATGATATCCTGTTAACACATTCCACTGTGAAAATGGAAACCTAGAATCAAAATTGTGCTTGCTGTTTCCCTGAAGGAATTGAAAGTGTTAGTGTTAAAATATTCTGTGGCTTTGTAGCAGAAATGTTTCCAGAGAATGTTGGTTTACATGTCCTATCTTAGAAAATGTATTCCTACTTTTCCCCCTAGTTTCTTTTTGTATAAGTGATCAGTAGAAAAGGTGATTTAAGAAAGCAGAAGAGAACTTGAGCAGCTTTTCTGTCATGGCCTGAAACAGGCTTGAAGCCATTTCTAAATAGCAGACAGGGTAATTTTCCTATGATATCATCTATATCTAATTTAGAAATCAAATGCATGAATTGTAATAAAAAGGGTTTTGGGTAGAAAACTAAGAACTTCATTATGGTGGTGGGGTCTTAAATTCTAAGCACTTTGGTGTTGATTGGTGTATTTCCTTAATAATGGCACGTGTCCGAGTGGCAGCAGCAGAGTCGATGCCCCTCCTTCTTGAATGCGCCAGGGTTCGGGGGCCAGAGTACCTCACACAGATGTGGCACTTCATGTGTGATGCGCTTATCAAAGCCATTGGGACAGAGCCAGAGTCCGATGTCCTCTCAGAAATAATGCATTCTTTTGCAAAGGTAACATTCTAACAAATTGCATGGCATTACTGTTTGTAGCTTTTTGCAATAAGAAAGGACATGTTTGATGTCCTTTGAATGTCTCAAATAAATGCAAGGTTTCCTCTACAGGCAATTTGTTTTGACTATAAATGTTGTTACAGCTGATGGAAAAAGTTGTATTTTGTTTTGCAAAAATACCAAAGTATTAACCTAAAACAGGTTACCAAATTTTTTCATTTTAACCACGAGCAACTGAAATTATGGGTATGAAATGTACAGTGGTACTATGCCTTACTTGTATAATTTGGGCATTGATTACAGTATGACTATTCTACTAGTGATCCAGAGCATGTATTAATATTCTTTGTGTGCTTAGATTTCATTAAGACTGCTCATTTTAAATTTTAAAGCTGAAAACCTGGTTGTTTTATTTCACAAGTGCATTGATGTAATGGGAGATGGATGCCTTAACAACGAACACTTTGAAGAACTTGGAGGAATACTGAAAGAAAAACTAGAAGAGCACTTTAAAAATCAAGAATTAAGACAGGGTAAGTTAACACAAATCCCGTTAACAGGTGATGTGACTGTTCTTTAAAGCACAACTTATAATTATTTCTGATTGCAGAGAAAAAAACTGCTTAGATTGCTTTGATTTGTGTATTTATGTAAAGTAATTGGACTGTGAAGCAACAGAATCCATGAGTTATATTTGTAAGCTCTTGGAGGATGAAGATGGCATCATTTTTAGCAATGCTATAGTGTAATCAGAAGTTGATGGACAGATTTACTTGAAAGACAATGCATATCTATGCTGTTATCATGTCCGTGGGTTCTTTTCATCTGAAATCTTTGCAGTTTTCTCAAAGCAATGGTAGTTTCTCATTACTAAGCACTTTCCTTGTCTTTGTGGACAAGCTGGTGTGTTTATTTCTATTTCCTGTGCTTTTTTATACATTCTTAAACTGAGCTGTCCTGTACTTCTTGTTTTTCTGTGAAAGCTTTTTCAAGCTTCTTAAAGATGGAAAATTCCTGTTTCATTTTCAGCTACTGTTTCCTGTTTTCTAAATTAGTTTCTGCATAATCTTTCCCTTTCACAGGCTTCTTATGCACTTACAGAAAGGTAGTGGTTTAATTTTTTTTTTTAATTTAGTGAAAAGACAAGATGAAGACTACGATGAACAAGTTGAGGAATCATTGCAAGATGAAGTAAGTTAGTTTGAAGAGTTTTTCCTCTCATCAAGCACCAGGATGGAAATTGTGCACAAATAGGCTTTCTTCTCAGTTAGATCACAGTGTGTCCTCAGAATTATTTCTTCGTAGAGGAATGTTGTTACTTTCAGTAAGAAATGGGTTACACTACTTTGTGAATTAGAAAACATGAAAGGTTTCCTTGTCTGGTATATTGAAGTAAGAACTTCAAGATATAGCTTTTTATTTTATTCATCCTCTCAAACAATTCTTGGATGACGTTAACAGTGATACAGATTTGACAGCAGACTATGTAATCACAGAATAAGCTGAGTTGGAAGGGACCCACAAGGGTCATCAACTCCAGCTCCTGCACCTGCTCAGGACACCCCAAAAGTCACACCATGTGCCTGAGAGCAGTGTCCAAAGGCTTCTTGAACTCTGTCAGGCTGGTGCTGTGACCACTGCCCTGGGGAGCTGTTCCAGTGCCCAACCACCCTCTGGGTGAAGAACCTTTTTCTAAGATCCAACCTAAACCTCCCCTGACACAGCATCAAGCCATTCCCTGACATCCTGTCACTGCTCACCAGAGAGAAGAGATCAGTGCCTGCCCCTCCTCTTCCCCCAGTGAAGAAGTTGTAGAGTGAAATGAGGTCGTGCCTTGGTCTAGCCTTGCTGACCTGCGTTTTCTCTGAGCCTTGCAAGCTAAGTGGCTCTGAAACTTGGGCCCTTATACCTCTGATCCCAAGACATCTGGGGTGTCACATCAGGAGCCCGTCTCAAAAAGAATAGCCCAAAAGCAGTATCAGAGAAGGGCAGCAGGATAAACTGCTGCAATAATGTGTTTGCTTATAAGAGATTACCAAAGTGACTACTTACGCACTAAGGTACCAAAGTGAGTTAATAGTTTAAAGGGAGGTGATTGTAGAAGAAATACAATAATTTTATTTAATCATTATTATATGGTGAGAGAGAGTAATAATGAATGACTACTGCTTATAACGTGAGACAAAGGATGCTCAGTAAATTAAAGAACTAAGAATTTTTTTTGCTGCACAATGGAGGTATGAAGCTTCATCACATGAGTTTAACCTATATGCAGATTCCAGAAATCATACACCCATATGTAAATATTGTCTTAAATAACAGTGCAGTTCTTGAGCCTCTTTTTAGGCTTTTTATAATTATGCCAGGATTCAAGAGGATAGATTTTTGTTGCCTCCAAGACCTTTTTATTTCCTGTGTCACTCTGTACTGATAATGACAGAAAATGCAAGCAGGCAGCAGTTTCAGAAAAGCCGAGTCCCTACTCTGCAACAGAGTTGCAAGGCATTTTTTAAAATGCTATAATGTTTGCTGATTTTTCTGTGTAGTCTGAAGAAAGACTTGTCTGCATTAACCTGTGAAGGGAGCAGTGGGACCAGGATGTCACTTGCCATATGGACAGAATTAACAAATGAGTAACGTTTGGATACACACCTTTGGTCTCAGAGTATGTTTATGTAGCCCTTCCAGGCAGCAGAAATATAAGAAGCACAGAAGTCATGAAAGTTACTCAAACAGTAGTTTCAGATCCAGCCCTCACTTCAGCAGTCACTAAACTGCTGATTTGGTAGAGTGTGGAAGGCATGCACCAAGCAAGAGTTACACTTTCTTCCCCAAGCATCTGTTATCAACTGTTGGTCAACAGGCAGTCCCAGGCTAGGTGGACCTTGTGGTGTGTTGCAGCAGTTCTCTGGCTCTTAATGTCATTGTGTATATGTTCCAGGGTCACTGCTTGAGTTGTGCCTTGATGATGCAGAAATTGTCTTGCTAGGAAGGGTTTAAATAACCAGTTGTGAGAAGCTGCCTGTTGCACAATAAATAGTTACTAGTTTGTTACCAGAAGGTGAGAAAGGTGAAGGTCACTAGGGAACAGAAACCAACTGTACTGTTTTCCCTGCCTGTTAAAGGGCCTGTACTGAGTACAACAGAAGTTGCTGTAGAAGTAAGATAAGTTTTCCCAGCATAGCATGTCCAGGAAATAAACCTCACTTGCAGGTATAACCTGAATTGATAGCTCTGAGGTAAAGCTCTTTATTTGACCAGTTTGATATATTAACTGGGCAAGGTGAAAAATTAATTTAAACAAGAGGAGGAGAATAATACTTGTATTTTTGTCACAATCTTTATCACAAAGGCAGTTATCCGTTTACTTTTCCATAAAAGCTTCTTATGGTATCTGTAAGGTACAGAAGAGGAAAAAGGACTTTTGCCTTCTGTAAAGGGAACCCGTTGAAGCAGTGAATTTGCACAAGACGGTTTTGTCTTGATCTGATTATTCTGCCCCTGAAACAAACCTGCAAGTCCTAGGTAACTGAGTTCTCGTGATCAACTTATATTTTTAAGAAGGGTGAAAAGAAGGACCCCTAGAACTACCAGTCATTCAATCTCACTCTGTGCCCAGTAGGATCATTTAACACACTTTCCTGGCAGCTGTGGAAGACAGGGAGGCGATTACAGACAGCTGATGTAGCTTCCAAAATGCAAATCATGCCTGATTAATTTAGTGGGTTCTGTGATGGAGTGACTGTATTGATGGATTAAGGAAGAACAGCTGTTGTCGTCTGTCTTGACTTCTGTAAGGCCTTTAACAGGGTTCCATACAGCGTCCTTGTCACTAAATTGAGGAGATCCATATTTGATGAAGGGACTACTCAGCAGATAAGGAATTAACTGGATGGCCATGTTTAAATGTTCCATTCAGTGCCTCAGTATCCACATGACAGTATCAAGTCATGTCCCTTGAGACATTGCAACATGTTGCCTAGAGAAGGATGTGGATGCCCCATTCTGGGGAATGATCACGGCCAGATTGTATAGAGCTCTGAGGTCTAGTGGGAAGTGTCCCTGACTAGTGGGATGTGTCCCTGCCCATGGCAGGGGGTTTGGAACTAGATGATTTTTAAGGTGCCTTCCAACCCAAACCATTTTGTTATTCTGTCATTCCGCAATTAGACAAAAAGTTGAAAATTAGTGAAATTTTAAAAATTGTCATAAATTAAAAAAAAGTCATAAACCAACTTTATTCCATTAGTTTAGACACCTTAACACTTCATGAGATTTGGACTCTGTTAAAGACTGTTAGTCTTCATGTGAATTGTATCCTTTTCCTTTCAGGATGACAGTGACGTTTATATTTTGACTAAAGTATCGGACATTTTGCACTCAATATTCAGTAGCTACAAGGAGAAGGTACTGCCATGGTTTGAAAGGTTACTTCCACTAATTGTCAACCTAATTGTAAGTACCTTGCTTTCCTTTAATTTAAATTTGGGTCTTTTTCTGATGCATGAATATGCTCTCCATGCTGAAATCTTGGAGAACTTGGTAGATAGAATGTAGCAATTACTGTTTTACAAAAAGTAAGGTTTATTCTAGATCGAGTGAAGTTTTATTCTATGCTTTTTGAGCATGGTCGCTGCTGTGCTACTTAAAATCTGTGTTGCAAGACCCAGGATCATTGACACTCACAGCTGTTTTGAGAAATTTATTTTCCTTGAGACTGTCCAGTATCTCTAAAGTGGATTTCAAGAGGAGGGACAAGGAAGTGTTGTGGTCTCGTGGGGAAAAATTGAGACTGATACATGTAATGGAGTGTGAAATGGAGGTGCAAAGATAGACACTGGATTTTGTTTTGTTCATGGTATTGCTGGAACTATCACTACCACAAATTACATGGTTTTAGGATTGAATTTAATCCATGAAGAGTTTAACAAAAGTATGAAGTATTAGACCACTGTTCCTGTGATGGTTGTTGATTGTAATCATTGGCTGTACAGTTTAACTGTTTTGTGTTTGTGCCACAAGTGTCCGCATCGGCCGTGGCCGGACCGGCAGTGGGGGCTGTGCATTTTTGACGACATCGTGGAGCACTGCAGCCCCACCTCCTTCAAGTACGCGGAGTACTTCCTGCGGCCCATGCTGGAGGCGGTGTGTGACAGCAGCCCCGAGGTTCGGCAGGCAGCTGCCTATGGAGTGGGAGTGATGGCTCAGTTCGGCGGGGACAGCTACCGGCCTGTCTGCCCAGGTACGCACCCGTGGCCGACAGAGCTCTTGGAATGTGGGGGTTTGGGAAAGAAATGAAAACTGCTCACCTTTTGGTTGGTGGAGTCTCTTCCCCTTGGCAGTGAGATACATTGCCAGTACAACCAGTGGTAGACTGGTGATTTGTTGATAAAGTACCTGAGTGCCTTGGGCTTTTATTGTTGTTCTGCTTAGTAGCATTTCTGTTGCAGCACTTGCTGCTTAGCAAACTTGATTGGCATACTCTTTTTTAAAATATAATCTCACATGCAAATGTTAATTTCATAAAAGCCATCTTTTTGATACACAGCTCACAGATGCTTTCTACTAATATTAATGTGGTTACATCTTAATGCAAAAGTCTCTGGATGTCTGGAAAAACCACAGAAGAGACCTAGATTAAGGAATAGCCTAGAATATAACTTCTGTGGCTCTCCGCTTTCTCATTATCTAAAAAGGAGCCTGATCTCTGTGAAGTAAGAAGTGAAATGAATGTGATAGTACTTATCAGAAACACTTTTGTCTCCTTTCTTTCTGTATGTTTCAAATTTCTTTGAAACTTCAAATTCATCTTAAATCTGAATAACCTGTTGTCTGCTTGCACTTTTCTTGCCAGTCACCAAAGTTAATTTTACACACTAAGTAGCACCCTTCATCAAAGTTTCTATCCTTTTTTTTCCAAGAAAATATTTAGTTATCTAAGTAAGCATTTAAAATATGTATTTCACATGAATATTAAATGAAAGCTGAATTAGATTATGTAAGAAAATAAGAATAGTCTGATAGGGATTAACACAAATCTTGCCTACATCAATCAGGGTTGTCATTTTCATTGTTAATGTAACTGTAACATGATAACAATCAGGATGAGGTTTTTTTTTAAGAAGAGAAGAAAAACACAGTGTGGGAAGCATTGCAATGAATCATTAAGAGTATGAAAATTTAGAATTGTCTAGACAGTTCTGAATTTGAAATTTTTTGAGCATTTTATCATCTGTTGAAATTTAATTTTATTTTCCCTTAATTACACTTTATCTTATCCCACTTGAACTTTTTAACATCTTTGATCCTTCTCTTTGTGTTTGGACAAATAATCCTTGCTTATGCCCAGACACTTGACTTCTGCTTAAGATGAATTTTAGGCAAAATAGACTTTCAGCTTTACAGCATGCAGTTTATTAGCAGACACCTCAAAAGTATTCTAAATCCTTTTTGTATGTACATGAAAGGACTTTGTGATTTATTTTAATAGATGAAGATATGCTGTGATTAGAAACAAAGTAAATCCATGAAACATTATCTACCCCACAGGTTTTGCTATTTCTCTGAAAAACATCATGTTTGTGAGCTTTTATTTGTGACTTACTTTCTTTCCTGGTTGATATATAGCACGTGCATATTGTTCTTCTGCAAGTTTGAAGAGTATGTAAATACTCTTCTGAAAAATCAGAGGTATTGATACAAGCATTTTTGGCAGTCAGTTAAAAAATGTCCAGGAATATAGAAAGAACTTGTAAAAGGCATGTGAGCTACACTGGTGAAACAAATGGCACTAAACCCAGATTTAGTAAAGAGCAAAGAAATAAGATGGAAGGAAAAACTGCAGCAAATGAAGTAACTTTCTAAATGGGGATACAAGCTTACAATTGATGTAACTGGTAAGGTTGCTTCTGTTATGTTGGTAGAAGAATAAAATTACCTGTTCTCTGTGAAAATTGTACCAATCAACTGCATGGATTTCTTCCTAAATCCCATCAGTGGCCTCAAAACTGCATGGTGCCAGACATCAGAGCAGTCAGTCCTTGGAATAAAGCTTAACATTATAGAAAATGGGTCTTCTATTGTCAAAAGGCTTTTTTAAGGTTTGTTTAACACAACAGCTATGTGAGAATGGGTCTGTTTTATAGACAAGAAGAAAACTTGTCTGGTAAGCTGTAGGAAGAAAGTTATGCTGATACATTTTGATGCCTTCCTAATTTTACAGTTGTAAGGACACACATACCTACTGAGTCATCCATTAGTATTAGTGAGGGAGATACAGATGAGTTGAGATTTAGCTTCAGCAGCCATGAAAACCTGAGGTATAAAATGCAGACTCAGTTGGCCTGTTTGTGGTAGACTTCTCTGGAACAAATTCTGCTTTGGAGAATAGTCCAGCATTATTATCCTACATTCAATGAATAAGCTAGCAGGTTTCTGTAGTTCTGTAATGTTTAACAGTTTTTTCCAGAGTTGCTTAATGCTTCAAAAATCTAATGCAGTGGATTTAATATAGAAAATGTGATTGTGTATTCTTTAACTGCAAAGCTGCTATGTACTCATCAAAAATCAGAAGTGTGAGATCTCGTTCTTCGTCAGTAATTAGAATTATTTTGAAGTGTGCTTTCTGTACAATTCCACAACCTGTTTACTGTGCTGATAGAGAATTTCACAGCTTTAGTGTTATATTTTTAGCAGAAGAACACAAGGCCAATTGTTCCTGCTTGCATGTAGCGTGCTTGGTAATCTGCATGGACACTAGTAGCTGAAAATGTGACATTAATGTTCATTTAGAAGTGTGCATGTGGTTACCCACATGGCTGTTAAAAAATACATTTGCTATTAACCTAGGAAGAAAACTGGCATTTTTCCTCCATTGAAAGGCATTTCCTTTCCTTGATTTTTATGATCTAAACTGTGCCAAATTGATTCACCAGATGAGATTACTCCTATGAGCTTTTCCTGGGGTGCCTTTTAGTGGTGGGAGGTGTGTATGTGTACATACACAGATATTTTTTTTTGTACAGACGTGCCCACAAACAACAGATACAGGAGGCATACACTGAGGATATGCACTATAGTTCACATCATTGTGAATGTCACTGTAACTGCGCTTTTCCTCCTCCTGTGTTAATAGAGCATATTCAATTAAACAGATAATGCTTGCTATCTACAGTGTCTTATGTGTTTTAGATTGCGTAACTCCAATTGAGAGACATGGGAATATTATTTTCTTCTATACTTCTAAAGCAAATTCAAGCTGTTTTCTTCTGTTTCCTTGTGGAGCTTTATTTATCAGTTTGGTTTTCAGATGATAATTATTGAGCAATGAAGAACCTAGAAGCAGTGGAACATTGGAATGACTGGATTTTAGTGCTTGGGACATAAAAAATCCTGGTCTTAAAATATGCAGTTGTCTCACGTAGAATTTGTGATGTTAATAAAGTATAGCTTGATTGTGCATTAAACTTTATTCTTGTGTTTTTAACAATTAGAGGCACTTCCATTGCTGGTGAGAGTCATTCAGTCACCAGATGCCAAAGCCAAAGAGAATGTCAACGCAACAGAAAACTGCATTTCGGCAATAGGAAAGATAATGAAGTTCAAGCCTGACTGTATAAATGTTGAAGAAGTCCTTCCACACTGGTTATCATGGCTTCCACTTCATGAAGACAAAGAAGAAGCTGTTCATACTTTCAATTATCTGTGTGACTTACTTGAGAGGTAAGGCAAAGTCTTCACACTAATGCAGAAAGTAAGCCTGTTCACATGCCCTTTTCTTGTACTCTTTTTCCAAAACTGAGAAGCTGTGAGGTTAATCTACATATGGGTTAAAGAAGATAATTTGGAATGTCAAAACTGAGCCTTCCCTGATGTTATTGCTGCTTTTTTAAACAGGTATTATTCTTGTCCTAAATAGTGTCTGTATGGCTGGAAAAAAATCCTGGCTGCTTTATATTTACATAATGGGAAAGAATCTCCAGAAAACTTGTACAGAAAATTTCAGGAAAAGTTTTTGATACTCTGCTTACTTATCACCATCAGTAACTGATCAGGTCTTTTCTCTTAAAAGCAGCACACGTGCTCTTACAGCCTTCTTTTAAGTAGTTTTGCACCTTTTTGCTTTCTAGCAAAATGAAGTATGAAGTAGTGAAGTAATATGGAAAAATTCAGTGGTAGAGTGTTATCTCCCTTAATAATTCTTTTAGTTATTTTTGAAAGCATCTTATCCCACAGTTTATTCTTTGGATTTGTGCTCCTTTCCATAGGTAAATGGAGTAAAAAAAGCAAACAGTTATTCTAGTGTGGTGCACTTCATAAATGAGTGAAAGAATGTAACCTCTGAGGTGTTCTGTAGTAAGCACATTCTGGCTGGCACTGTATTGCATTTTAGGAGAAAAATATAAAGGAAGTAACTTGGATTTTTTACAGTCTTCTATTTTGTGAATACCTTGTATCTCTTGATGATTTGTTAAAAATGGCAACTGAGGTGCTTAGACTGACTATAGAACAGTTGTGTAGATACACCATAATAATGCTGCCAGGTTTACACGTAAACAGCAGCACAGAACTTGGGAATTGCAGTACCAGCACACTTCTGTACCCAGCTCTGTGTGGGTGCCTCAGCCTGGCTACCTGCTTCTCTGAAGCTCTGCCAGTCCTACATTCACAGCCTCTGCATTCCAGCAGTGGTAGGTGGCAGGCCTGGAAGCAGGTCATGTGTTCCACACAGATTCCTGGTTGCTAATACTCCTCCACTCCAGCATTTGGCTGGGAAAGAGGGAGCAGAACTGCTTGTTTGCTGTGTCATGGAGAGTGCTGGCAGAGAGCTGAAGTTAGCAGCACTCCTGACACCAGTAACGCAACATCCTGGGAGGCACAGAGAGAGGAATAAGTCCTTTCAGGCAGGGTGTTTCTGTCTCACTATTTACAGTTCCAGCTGCATAGAACTCAGCCATTCTGTAAAGTTCAGAACTTCTCCCTGATAAAGTTTAGGCTGAGTAAAGGATCAGCTGGTTAAATATTAACAGAAGGGGGAACATACTGTCAGCAGGCAACAATGCTGTGCATACTTATTCAGCTGTGTGAAACCTAAGTCTGAATAAGCAGCTCTAGAATAAGATCATTCAAAATCACTTCACTTACATGTAAAGCATTTACATTATTTTTAGTTAAACATTAATTCCTTTGCAATATGTATTTTGTAACAGCAATAACCCAATTGTCCTCGGTCCCAACAATTCCAACCTTCCCAGAATACTTGGTATAATTGCGGATGGTGAAATCCACGAAGCTATCAAACATGAAGATCCATGTACTAAGCGGCTGGCTAACGTTGTTCGCCAAGTGCAGGTAAATAAATGCTTGCTGAAGTATGAAGGGAACATTTAGAACCTGTTTGCAGCTGTTAAACCAGTTTTGAGGGTTTATCTCCTTGGAGAACAATGATTCAACCAGTGATCTTGGAGATCCTTGAACATTCCTTGAATGATTAATGGTAAAACCTGGTGACATTTGCACTTGAATGAAATAACTGTAACTCACTTACATGCAGAGAGAGGTGGTTAGTGTGTGAGCCAGTATTAGTTTTTTGTGGGTTTTTTTCTGAGTCAGAAATGAGAACTGGAGAGAAAACTGGGTATCCTTTTATCAGTGAACTGTACTGAAGGATTTGATCCAACACGTGGTTCTTGTAAGGGTCGCCAGCATCCTGTGGTGACTTTCTAAGACAGCAGCAGCTTGGGTTCTTTGTTAAAGAATGAGTGCAAACCACAAGTTATTTTACTACTGCCCTTTTTATTCCAGTGTAAATATAGGTGGCAGTTCAATGTTTTCTGTGCCTTTGGGGAGCTGCCTTAAGGTTCACTTCCTTTATGCCATAATGAGTCACTTAATGATGATGGGAATGTCCAAGTACTTAAGCAACACTTTTCTACAATGCTGTTAGTGATAGTGCTCATAATGCAGATCTGCTCCAGGGCCAAATATTTTTGGATGAATGTAGTGCCTGTGAGAGAAAGCAGTGTGCCTGGTAAGCATCTTGCTCATAGAAAAGCATGGAGAATTTTGAGCAGCAGATCTTCAATTATTGACCTTTCTACCTGACCTGGTTTAGTAAAATTCAGGTTCAAGAATTTTAGGAACACTTGATGTTGGAAAGGATTCACCTGTATGAGTGTATTAGCCTGAGATCCATTGTGTCTGGTAGAAAATGTTGTTAAAATTCTGAAGGTATAACGAGAAGGAAATTGAGCCAAGGTTCAAAGTGAAAGTGGTATAAGTGACTTCTCTAGATTCTGCCTGACAGATGCAAATCCTTGCTGTTAGTACTTAAAGTCTGGGAATGGACCTTTGTATTAGTGTTTACCTAATGCATTTGTTCACTTTACCTCAAATCATCAAGGTTAGATGATGATTTTTTTTTTAACAATACAGTGGCACATAGATGTAGGGATTAGTTGTGTACAGCAGCGTCTGGTTGTGGCCAGGATTGATAAGAACATTAATATGAGACAAGACCTTCGGCATTGGCTGTGTGATCTACTTTCAGACCGGGAGGAAAAAAAATCTTAGAAGTCGTGTCTTTTAAAATGTACAATTTTAGCACAGTGTTACCAATCCTATTTCTCTTCACACATAGTAGTTTGACTTCAGTAAAGCTGTAAGACTTTTATACTCTTACCGTCTGTAAGAGTTTTATACTATGATAGGAATTTTCAAGGTTGTGTAGTTGCAAACAAGTGCCTGCTTCCCAGATTCCAGGAGACTTTTTTTTTTTTAAATGATCTCAGCTGTTTCACTGCAAGTGTCTGACATGAGCAACATGGTCATTATTGGAATTGAATATAAACTTCTTTGATTAGGTATTGTCAGGCCAGAAATATTTCAGTGTAAAGTGTGAATTTAAGTGTGCATCAGAAATGCTGGAAGAGTACATTTAATTCTGCTACATTTCATCATACATTAAGAGTCAAAAATACCTCATGTTATTTAAAACTAAACCCACAAACTTACATTTGAAAGCATTTCTTTTTTAATTTTGTGAATCCATTTTTATATTTTTTGAACTTTAAATTTTGAGAAAAGGGCATTATGATAGAACCGAATGTAAAATATACCAAATAAAACTTTAAAAGAATTTACTTAAAGTATACTATTATTGCAAAAGCCAATCTAAAGACATGGAGTCACCTGCAATTTTTTCCTGTCATTGTCCTAAAGAAAGCAGGGTGCTAATTGCTTCCAGTTTCTATAGATAAGTGAATAAATACTTTTTCCTCGAACTTGATAAATATTCAGCACTTTCTGGTGCCATTGGAACAGTCCTTACTGAAGGTGACTTTAAAAGCTAATGTCCCAGCCAAGGGCTGTGGTAGCACAGATGTAGGGTTTACATTTACCCAGAGAGATGCTGTGCAGTTCTCTCTGGGAAGTAATTGATCTTCCCTTTCACTAAAGAGCCGCGCCCTGTGATGGCAGCAGAATTTTGCACACCTACATGTAGCACATTGTGCTGTAATCCCAGCGCTCACCTCAAAGCTCTGTGTTACTGCTACACCAGTGCCCAAAACACTCATGTGGAAGAGACATGGTTCAGTTTTGCCTGAATATTGGTCTTTTAACTTCAGTGCAAAATGGAACAAATGTTTTAGGCTGTGGTTAACACAGGAGTGTCAGTTGTCAACCCACATAGTTGTTACAGGGAGTTCCCAGGAGTTTCCAAATCAATTGCTCTGCTGCTGTTTAGCCTTTCGGAGCATCTCAAGTTGAACCTGTGTAGCACTGTGTATTACTGAAGATTTCAGTCTCTTTGGCATATATATTACAGGAATAAGCTGAGTGAATGTTGGGCTTTGTAAACAGCAGTTTAGGATGTGCCTTGGACACTTTGAGCCTGCATGAAGACCACTTCTCATTTTTTTTTCTAGACATCTGGAGGACTGTGGACAGAATGCATATCACAGCTCAATGCAGATCAACAGGCAGCCATACGGGAGCTCCTGAACTCTGCTTGAAGGGCCTTAATTATCATCTGCAAGAAAACTAACTCCAAATAAACGTTTACCCTATTGTTTAGGTTTCTTTTGTTTCTTTTCTGAGTAAAACCAGAACTGTAGTGCGTGTAGGCCATTCTTCTGCAACCTACAGGCAGTGGCAGCAGGAAGAAGCATTCTTTCAGAACGGTGTTTAAATCGGTTTCTATCCCACAACATGGAAGAAATTTCCTGTAAACCCTACAATAGCACTGAAGAGTATTTTTCTAACGGTATCAGCCATCCATACGATGGTGAAAGGGAAACAAGTTGAATTTTCTCATTAGACATAAGACCTTGAGCAGTAGATGTACGTTATAACATAAAGGTTTCTCTACATCTAGTGTTAATTGTATTAATTGGAGTGTGAGTCTTTGTAGGGTAGAAAGTGTCCTTCTACCCAACAAGGTAGTAGATCAAAAGATGAAAAACTGAAGACAAACATCGAGCATGAAGACCTCATTGATCGCACTTTCGATTCCCAAAACCAACTTGTACAGTGACTCAATGAGGAAAGCTGTTCAGCTTCCAGCCCTTGAATGTGAAGTCTCTTTGGCATGTCTGACGGTATCTCATTCACTCTTCAATAAATGACATTGAAACACAAGAACCTTGTGTAAAAGTTCAGTGATGTGTGGTTCTTTTAATTTACTCTTGTGAAAAGATGAAAATAACAAACTATACAAGTCACGATTTTATATTTGAAACTTTGTATATTGTTGCCTATTACAGATTTTATGCTTTTTTGGTTTTTGACTTTTTAACAAATTTTTCACCTGAGTTTGTAGAATGGAAACTTAATGGCATTCCTTGTGTGACAGTAAATTTACATATTTTGACTTTAAAATGTTTTTCATGTTCAGATGCAATTGCATTTCTTAACTTATAAAATGTAGTGTTGCTCCAGCTGCAAATGTGCAAAGTGATCTGGTAGGCAGCAAATCTGTTGTAGTAGCCTGTGTTTCATTTAAAACAATCATGCAGTTGAGCCTGATCTGAAAGAATGAAAAAAACCTCAGATCTTCCTGGTACGTCAAGAGCAATACATCATCTACCAGCAAACATAGGCATAGAGTATCTGATTTCTAACAAAGGTGAGTGAGGTTTTTGCACTGTTACTTCAAAGCTGTTAATATATGCATTGATCTTTAAAGACGTAAGTTCTTACTGAAGTGTTCTTCAAGTTGATCTCTATTGTCTCTTGAAACAGATCTTTTCACAAAGAGGGTGCAAGTTTTTTTTCTTTATAATAAGAAAAGGTAGAACTTTACATGTAATAAATTCCTCTCATACTAGAGAATAAACTTAGTTTTGCTTTTGAAAGTGTTTCAGAAAATACAGAATGAGGTGTACCAAAACCAGCCCAGGACCATTATACCCAAAGGTTTGTGAGACACTGCCTTAACCATAGAACTATGTAGTTTGTTTAGAGGCAGCTGAAACAGTACAACAAAGTACTGTTCCAGTTTTCATTTTGTTCAGTATTGTTAATCCCTTATTTACAGAAATTCAAGCATTCATGCATCTGAAAGGTGAATGCTAAGGATTAGATACCAGTACTATGAGAGAACTAGTAAGCCGTGTCAGTTATCTCAAGCACTGGTCCTGACAATAACGATTTTGATATATTCTATCCAGCATCTTTCTTCTTTGTGGGGTTTGTTTTTTTTTAAGTATTTGTTATTTCAATTTCCCCTCAGTCTAAAACATGTAAATTTTTCCCTGCAGCAAACTTTTTCTTAGAGCTTCAGGCTTAGATTTTTTCCCCTTTCTTTGGACTGTATGGTGAGAATCATAGCACATTTGGCATTTCCCAGAAACAGCGTCAGCTTTGGCTCTCTGTAACATAAGCAGGATTTGAATTGCTCTCCTAATGGAGCAGCTGTAATCCTCTTGCCTTCCTTTCAGTCCAAGTTACTGAGAACAAATAGAACCAGGAGATTGCTCTGTGTGCCAGAGCCAGCACAGAGCAACTTCGTGCAGTTCCTTCTGCCTTGTTAATTGTTTTATCAAAGCAAAGGGCGCCGAGTGAATCACTGTCAGCCTGACAGGTAGATTGGTTCTGGGTCCTGCCTGGAGATCTATTCTTGCCTGTCCCCACTGAACTTGTCAGGGTTAATCCAAAAGCTTCTGTGGCATTTTCTCAATTCTCACAAGCTTTAAAAACTACACTCCCTTTCCACCTATATAAAAGCTGTCTGGATCACTAATCTTGGCATTTCTGGTCCCTTAATAGAGAATTTTTAAGCAGTCCACCATTCCTGTTCTTCATTGCACTTAAGTACTGTTGCCCAAAAAAATACAGTATTAGAACAGTAGCTTTATCTGTAGCTATCTAAAAATAAAGTGTCATCTTTATGAAGCGGCTAAAGTAATCTTAAACTGTGGTACTGATATGGGAAAGGTAGTTTTGTTCAACCATTTTTCCTGGATATAACTCCAATCTTGCTTTAACTGCTCAGCTATTGTGTGGGTTGAGAGGCGTACCTACTATAGCATAAAGAGCACTGCAAACAATAGCAGTGCTTTGCCCAAACAAAGTACCAAATCCACCCAAGACATCCACACAGAAGCGCTCCAAGTTGTACTCGTTAACAAAGCACAACTAGAGAATGCCATGCAGGTGCTCCAGTGCTGGAGTTCCATTAGCCTGTTTAATAGGCATATGAAAGAAAACAGTATTCATGATCACTGCTCTCAAAAGTAGCTCATTTCCCTGAAGTGTGGGTGAGTGCCCATATAAACTCGTGTTCTGGAGGTGAAGCTACTTGCTTTGTGTTTGCAGCTCTAGGTTGGTCATGACTCATCTGCATTATTATCTATGTCAAGTCTCTTTTCCCTGGCTTTGTCCACAAGATCCCCCAGAGAATCCTGTGCAAAATCTATGTAAGAAAGTGACTTGTAGCCTTCACGCTCTTTCAGCATGGGCTTTGTGTACTGCTGAGGCATTCTGTCGTTGCTTTTTCTCTGCAGAGACTTCGAAGTATTGCTGAGTGCAAGGGCTGGTATTCCCCAGCATAGAACAGTTGTTGTTATGCCAAATGTTGTCTGTTCTCTACACATCTAGATCTGTCAGTCTCATGTATAGAGTACATGCGTGAGAGTAAGACGTGTTGCACAGTTGGAATTTTTGATGAAATAAAGAATTAAGGAAGGTGAATTTCCTATTGACTCTGTGTATGCTTGTATGTATTGGCTATGCAGCTGCCTCAGGCTCTTGAACTGGAGCTTTGTTTTTGCCTTAGTGGTGTCTGTAGGGGTGCACACATACACTGAGTCTTCTAAATACAAAGAGAGTGCTGTTAATACAAAAGTCAAGTTTGCATGCCACTGCATGTTTTTTCAACTTTGCATTTGTTGTGAAATGCATTTGTTGTCTTCCAAGAAGCAGTAAACTGGATCTAAGTGTGTCTAGTACAGGTCCTTTCCCTTCTTGGTTATCATGAAGATATTTGTGTTGCTTTGAGGAAGAACATCTCTCAGGACAGCTTAACATCTGTTGAGACTTGTATGGGATTGATATTGAATAGAAGTCATGGGATTTTTTCAGGAAAAGGCTTTACAGCATCTTCTCTAATGGAAAAGAGAAATGAATGGAGGCCTACTCAGAACATGGAAGCTGTGTTTCCTATCTAAATCCTAACCTATCTAATTTCCTATCTAAATGCTAACCTCAGCCACACTACCATTATTCCAGTAGAATCAGGGTTTGTCTCTTGGGTTTTCAACCACTTTGGTGTATCAGAGTATTTGCTTTTCAAAGGCAGTGTGTTGTTCCTCACAGCTCACAAGGCCTAAATGTTTGGTCTTTACATTTGTCACAGGTTCACAGATTTTGCTCACTGAATTGACTGTGATCTTTTTAATTACCTGATAGAGAAGCCACATCACCTCTCAGCTCTTCTGAGCCTATTTAGGAAATCAGCATGGAAGTGGCAGCCTGGGATGCTGATGAGCAAACGATGCTCAGTGCAATTGCTCACCACCTGCTGAGCAATGCCAGATCCCCCTTCACAAACCCAGATCATTCCAGGTAACTCCCCCCAGTTTTATACACTGGGCATGGCATTCTGTGTTGTGGAATATCCCTGTAGTTAGTTCAGGTCACCTGTCCCAGCTATGCTCCCTCCCAGTTTCTCTTGTGTACCTCCTCACTGGCAGAGCATGAGACAAGGAGGGGGAAAGAAGTCCTTGGCTTAGGATAAACACAACTTAGCAAAAACCAAAACATTAGTGTGTTATCAACACCATTCTCATTCCAAAGCCAAACAAAGTGCTGTAACAGCTACTGAGAAGAAATGTACATTACCCGAGCTGAAACCAGGGCATCTGCAAGGCTGGAGTTAGTGTGAAATTAATTTATTTGGTTAGGAGATAAGGAATTGCAGTTTCTGCTCTGGGAAGACTGTTTCTACAATCTCTGCAAGAGATCTTTTCCTATCATTCTGGTTCAGACCAGCGATAAACTTTCTGTTTGTTTTCAGGAAGGAAAGGTAGGACCTAGGAGGTGCAAGTCAGTTTTAACTTTCATGATTTTGCTTTATCACTCCAAAGGCTGCCCATGACCTCAGTTCAGGTGCAGGGAATTTTTGTGGCTGCTAAACCATGAAATCAGAATGTCTTTTGAATTTAGTATTGTGACTACTCTAGCCTTTAGAATAACTTGTGCTGATGTAACACTAGATGCAGACAGGTACGTGTAGTGGAGTTTCACTTACTAAGCAATAGATAATGAAAATTTAACAGTAAGCTGTGAATGCCTTAAGGGGGTTTGTTTTTTTCAGGTTTCTTTTTTGTGTGTGTGTTCTTGCTAGCAGAAGAGGTTCAAAGCTCCCCTGAGGCACCAGATGAGCCATACTCATTGATGGAATGGAATTTTCTTTCAGAAGAGTGGGAAGGGTACATGTTGGCAGAAATTCCTTAAGGGACCACTACCCAGGAGTATATAATGAAGTATTCCCAACTTAATGGTGACTGATGGGAGTTACAAGTTTAACTTCAATCAGTTTTGCTCTGAAGGTTGTTTGTCTCTCATTTTGCTAACAC
The DNA here is from genome assembly GCA_013400955.1 of Drymodes brunneopygia. Taxonomy (NCBI): domain Eukaryota; kingdom Metazoa; phylum Chordata; class Aves; order Passeriformes; family Petroicidae; genus Drymodes; species Drymodes brunneopygia. Next base: position 277,363 of record VZTZ01022620.1, on the reverse strand, counting down.
CATTACCACTGCTTGCTACCTACTGCAGATGGCTAGTATCTTCTGATGATGGGTAAGGATCAAAAAAGAAAGAGGATACTTCTTCAGCTTACTGTTTCAGCACTAAATGTGTAGCTGCTTTTTTCCTATGAAGCAGCAGAAATATTTAAACTAAAACTATCTGAAGTACAGTTTTTCATGTAACATGTGTTGTTAACAAAATGCTGTTCCTTAACTGCACAGTTCTATCTTGTGGTGATAGGATTTGCTGTAAATTAATTAAATAAAAGGTTTAATATTCAATTCATATACTGTTTTAAAAACCAATGCTAATCTTTCAACAAAAAAAAAAACAGTTTGGAATAAAATTCACATTTTGGATTCAGATTGGTGAGAAATAATGTAACACAAGACATTGAATCAGAGAAGCTAACCTTGCCTATATTACTTGAACTAAATTGTGCAACATCACCATTTTTGAATACCTGAGAATAAAGTGCCAAGAGACATTTTTACTGTGAAGTTTTGTCTGTTTAGAGAGTTGGTATTCCTCGAAAACAAACAAACCAAAAGAAACACCAAATCCCCCAAAACTGCCCATTTTTGTCCCTAGTGTGAAGAAGCGTGTGGATGCAGTGGTTGTATTTCAGCCGTTCTGTGCTCCAGCTAAAGCTGTTCCTGGCCAGTAGATGGAGATGATGCGATTGACTATCAGAAGGCCATACACACGTACTCGGGAAGTTTGCCACTTACAGCCCCTGTTTTTCGGGGAGGCTGTTTCTTAACAGGACCATTTTATATAGGCAGAATATTTAACATCTGTTTGCTGGAAACCTGAAACAGAGCAGATAGTTTGCCTCGAGAACTGCCTATTACAACCCTGCAGAAAGAAAACAAAGAGAAAGGGGAGTGTTAAATGAGTACAGGTTTAGCCAGGTCTTCTCCCTATCCCTCTTTATCCCGTCATTAGAAGAGTGTGAATAAAGTACGTGCCCGTGGATAAATGCCTTCTTGTAAAATGAGACAGCCATAGCAACTTTCTCCTTGCAGCTGCAAAGGCAAACTGTGTTTGGAACCTGCCACCTCTCCTTGTCCTCAGGGTAAGGAGGAAATGAGTTTCATTTGGGTTGCCTGTCAATCTCTGGGAGCAAGTGAAAAGGAACAGCAGCTCTGTAGATGAGCTCCTGAGGCTCTCTATTAACATCAGCAAGTGTGGATTCCTGTCCTTAAAACGAGTAAAAGCTTAAAGACACAGCTAGGAGTGGCAGTGGGGTGAGAAAACACATTTCAGGTGCAAAGCTAGAGAGGGTTAACTGGTAAAGAAGTTATATTAAATTTTAAAAGAGAGGATCTGCATCTGCCCTTGTTGCTATTAAAATACTGCCCCATAGTATTTATTGTCATTAGGGGAAAACAAGCAAACAAACAAAAGACCTCCTCAACCTCCAAGTTGTTGGAATTGGACTCTTCTCATCATTCTGCTTGATCACCAAACTGAACTCTAAGTAGTTGTCCACTGTAACTTCTATGTTCTAAATAAATATTTTGTAGTGTTTTACAACTCCTGACGTAAATGTAGTAGATATTTTTTGTTCTGCCTCATTTTTCAGCCATCTGTAGTGTTTGGTTTGCTGGAACCTGAGTCCCTTGCTGGTCCTATAGAAAACATGGTCTGGTGTTCTTCAGTATGCTTTGTAGGTCTATTTTTCTTCTTTGACACAACTGGTACCGGTTTTTTGTTTGAAAAGAACAATGAAAGTTCAAGCAACTTTTAAAATAAATAATTTCTTGACAACAAATCATCAGAAACATCAAAACATCAGAAATCATCAAAACTTTGCGACTTAGACACCTAAATTATTATATCTTGCCCTAAAGTTGAATTACCATTCTCAACTTAAAAAAAATACCCAAAACCCAAACAACACAAGCAAGTTTCTATCAGATCATCTACAAAAAGAATCATAATTAATTTTCCCCCAAATCCTAAATTTTTCTAGTACTACTGTAATTATGGTGGAAAAGAATGATTGCTTTACTTGGAAAAAGGGCAGCACTGAATTACTTTAGGCTGTTTTTTCTTGTAATTTCTAATGGATTTGTCTGGAAGTAAAAAATAGATTATTAAAACCATTTATTCGAGGGTGTGTGAATGGTTAATAAGTAAGGTGCTCCTGAGGAAACTACTTGTTCAAGAGTCCATAAATCATCAGCTGTCAGAAGCTGGGAGAGTAGGCCAGGAAAAGGATCACTCTACCTTTGTCCCATTTGTTGTTTTCTTTCCCTAAAGCTCCAGTACTTCATATTCTGTTAGACACCCAGTTCCCTGATCAGGCTCCACGTGGCCTTTTGTACACCTTTCTCTATATCACTCCTCACTTTTCCCTCACTGATTTTGTTTATACAGATCAAGACTCACTGTGTTTGCATGGAACTTTGGGAGATACAAATAATTGTTCACACAGCTCATAAAGGATCACCTAGAGCAGGAATCACTTCCTATAAAATATATCTCAGTGCTAATATTAATGTAGACACTTGCTCTGGGGCCTGAGAAGGGAAAAAAAGTGTTTTCTTACCTTGACACTGTTACATGTTACATGGATTCTAAACAAAAGAGAAGTCTATAATCAAGTGCAAATAAAATAAAATTTCTATCCTTTATTTTCTGCACCATTTTGAAGGAGATAATGGATTGTTTTTGTGTATTCAAATGTGGCAGATCTGAAATGCTAAATATTTGTGGCTTACACAAAGGATCAAAGTGCAGTAGAAAGCAAGGCATGTGGTGAGACTCTCTGGCTTTCCCTAGTAGAAGATTAAACCATTTTAATATTTGGGCAGTTATATTAGTTTTATGAGAACTGCAGCTCCTTTGTTACTGATCTGCCTCTTCAGGATGAGAGATGACAGCAGGAAATAGGGATTAAGATTTCCTCTCCAGTGCCAGAGGGAGATATGGCACAGTACAGATGTGTGATACCCAATGTTGTTATCAACAGAGAAAATGTGGAGGCAACAAACTAAACAGGCAGAGCTAAAGCAATTGGAAATATCAAAGAAAAGACTGCATTTCAGAATTTAAAAGCATGAGATGATAGGCAGGGGGTTTTTTATATAAAAAAACAGTTAAATTTAGTATGGACTATTATTACAGCTCCTGGTACTTTAATACAGTTCCTGGGAACTATTCTGGTTAAGACTGTCCCATTTCTGCAGAGTGAATTCAATCCAATTCTATATTAAGCTCATGTCCATTTTGAAATCTAGTATTTAAAAAAATTAAATCTGTTTTTTCTTTCGGTTCACTTGCAAATACCAGATAGTCACTAGAGAAAACTAAGATATTTTTAAAGGACAATTCTATCCTAAATATTACTGATAAGCCAGAAATGATTATTTTCTGTATTTCATTTTCAGAGTAAACCATGAATCTCATGTTTAAAATATTTATAGAGTGGAAAACTGCACAATAAACTGGAATACTATGGAACACCAAAATGCTGAGGAGAATGAGACATACCTGGCATACAGACCACTAACTATGAAAACAAAAACATACCAGTACTAACACACATAAGGGAAGTTTTTCTCTTAAGTAGAGTGGGAAAATCATCTAATTGGAAATAGTGGTAATGAATTTTGAATTATTATATTAGGTGGAAAAAAAATGGCACGGGAAAAACTCATACCCTCTTTGCCTGTGACCTGCATCTCAGAAAACGAAGATGCTGTAAACAAAAACTGTTCCATGTGTGTCTTCAGCATCAGGATCTAGGAAACAGGACAGCACTGATCTCTCACGCTTAAAAGCTACAGGCAAAGCCCAAGTTGCTACAGACATAGAACAGGTTGAAGAGCATCTTTGACAGTGACAGACCAGCACAGGGAGGAACATGACCAACAGTTCTGGGCCTCTTTGTCAGCAAGTTGATGGGAGCTGATGGGAGAAAAAGTGTGCATTTAATCTACCTGACCTTTCAGGAAAAGTTTCCTTCCTGATTTGAAAGGAGACTGTAGTAGAAAATAGATCATGTCACTGTAGATGATTTTCCTCATCAATAAAATGAAAATGGTGCTTCATATTTTTTCATCTAAGTTCTACTTTCTAGAACAGTTGTTTTGTTTACATTCATTTAAATTTTATTTCTGAGAAAAAATAAGATAATAAGCAGGAAAAACCATTTCTCAACTCCCTAATAATTTGATTTTATTAAATGCAAATTATGCAGACTTTGTAAAGCTTTCTACAGTGAAATGTTATTTCTGTAAATTATTTAATGCTTTTCAGTTTCAGAACAGAAAGTTTCACAGATCCCTTTTGAAGAAGGAATTTCGCTAATTATGTTAAGCACAGATAGAAAATTGATGGTCTTGTTTCTCTTCATTCTGTTATGTTTTTCATATGGGACGCATAAAAATTACCACCCTGAGAAAACTGGGCTTCTGGTCTGACATTTAGGAATGGGCTGATTTCAGAGGCTGCTTTCTGAAATGGCAAAATCACACGCTGAATTGATGTTTGCTTTGACAGGTTTTACAGTTGCTCCCCACAGCCAGATTTAGATGTTCTAAACTTTAAAACAGGAGAATATGACAATGGAGAAGACAATAACTAAGCCACCTGTTGTAACTATCCGTTGTAAAAATAAAATGTCTGTCAGCCAGCATGAAATTAGAAAGGACCCATGGGAGATCCTGAATGCAACAGAGCACCAGATAAGGCTCCCTCACCACTGCTTTGAAGTGGGGATTATCCCAGAAGATCTATTCAAACACACTGATACGTTCCAGATGTATTCCCTTGCAGAAGGTCACAGCAAAAATATTGGTGGGGGTGTTGAGGAGAGCAAGAGATTTATTGTTTCCATGGGAATCTTTAAGTCTGATAATGCTAAAAGCCATGTTTAATGTCCTATATTGTTCTCATTTTCATATTTGCAAGGGGACTTTTTTCAGCAGTGTTTACTCATGGTATAAATTCTAAGGGGCTGCAAAAACGTCTTTTTTTTTTTGTTTAAAACCATACTTTTATCTGTCCAGGTGCTTAAAAAGTTCTTCTTCTTCATAAATGGTTTCAAAATAATTAAATAAATTTAGTTGCACTTTCCTCCTAGAAAGTATCATGGTTTTTGTTTCTCTTTTGTTTGTTTGTTTCATTGTTTCTTTAAACAGATAAACAGTTTGCTCTGTCCAAAATTACAAAAACAGTGGAAGAGAATGAACTATGGTGCTGGAAGTTCTACCCTAAACTCTGAATTCTAAGGACACATTTCTATTTCAAACAACACATTTAGTTTTCTTCTCCCAAGTAGTAATGAAAGATTAACGTGGTTGGTTGGATGTTTATATGAAATCTTTTCAGCTCTGCTAATATTTTCTCTTTCCCTTATCACTTCTCTCTCCTCACCATGACAGAGTTTCTGATGAAAATACTGGTGTAGAATACATATTTTGCTCTGATATTCAGTGTTCTTCTTCCCTTCTTTGGGAGAAAAGGTGAAAGTGGATTGTAGGAAAGAAAGCCTGAATATGAACACCAAAATGATTGGGTTCTTATATAAGAAACCCCTGTATTTTTTTCTTGGCCTTTTTTTTCTTGAACGTTATGATATTTGTTATTTTATAAATGATGATTTTATTGATAATTATAATAAATTATTACTTTTTCATTTACACTGTAGTAGTTGAGAGTTTTGTCCATTAATGAACACTTCGGTAATGTCAGTGTCATTTAAAGGCAAACATCTTTTTTCTAACTTGGATTTGCAGATGGGAAAAAGTATGATGACATGAGGTGATGTTGTGTGGTGTGCTGAGGCTGGGAAGAGGAGCCTGTTCCAACCGCTTGACATGCAGAACTCTCTTTATATAAATACTTAAGGACTTGGGAAACTTGCAAACACCATTAAAAGGCTCTCTCTTAATTCATGATATTATACCCTTTGAGCAGGCAGTAAACAGAATCTGTTAATTAGCTGGCTCTAAGTGTTTGAATGGCTTCTTTTCAATGGTTGAGTATTCCTTTCACATGGAAATCCTGAAGTCTGAGAATAGAAATTCACTCCTTTGCTAACTGGGCTAAATGCTTGGGTTTTTTCTCAAAAGTTAAGACATGGTCTACTGCTAGTATTATACACTATTATGAAAACTGTAAATGACCACTGCCTCTAGCTGTAAGTTGAACATTGCCTTCCAATGGGGAAAAAAGAAAGACACATTGCTTCAACATTAGTAATCTTAACAGAATAGCCAGGGGTAATCTTACCAATTTATTACTCTAGTAATATTTTGAGAAGACATAGACAAAAATATATTGAAAAAAAAAAAAGCCTTTGAAAGGTAGTGGGAATCCTGAATGCTACAAAATGTGTAATGAAAATAATGGTGGAAGATGGATAGGTCTGTAATGTTTATTCGTGCACTGAAATTAGCAAAAACTGTTAACATAAGTTAACACAAAGGCATATGAGATCCTAAAAGTGACCAGCCAAACCCCATACGTTTGCAAGACTGAGCCCCAAACCACATTTATACAAGAACACACTGATAAATCTAGCACAGAAGTATTTGCTGAAAGCGTCTTTGAAACAAAATTTCATTTTCAAAATGAAACTGAAATTTCAAAATTTCAAAATTTTCAAAATTTTCATTTCAAAGGCTCCAGGGAAAACATCTGTGGAATGTTTTGTGAAAAAGAATTACTAGACTTCTGAAATACACAGATTTCAGTATGGGGAGCATCTTAGCTTCTCACCTTAATGAAACATAGCAAAGCACGAACTCAACACATACTGTAAAGTAGTTCACAAAAGAGGTATAGATTTTAAGGCCAGAAGGACCACTGAAGAATCCAGTATGACCTTAGTGTAAACCAGACCAAAGAACTTAATCCAAATACTTGGTGTTTGAGTCCAGGAATTTAGTCAGACAAAGCACGAAGACAGGCAAACAAGTTCCCACGTGGGAGGTGAAAATGGGAAATTGCAGGTACTCTGCCTTAACTGCCTGCATTCTAGAACCTCACAACAAATAGGAGAAAGTGTCAATGAAACAATAACTGCAAATCATCCCAGGATATGAGAGCTGTGAAAAAGTGAAGGTTTTCCAGAGATCTGTATTTGTATTCCATTGTAGCCATTGCTATTTCTTTCCTAAGAAAAGGCAGAAGGCGCAGAGACGCAGTCTCTCAAGATGACAGAACCCTTTTAACACACTTCTCTCCTTCCCTTTCCTTGGGTTCTCCTTTATCTGGTAAAGCAGAAATTAATAATCTGAAATCCAGTTCCAGCTCTTCTCTTCTTAGTGTATGCAGACAAAGCTTACCTGTTTTCTTTCAGAAACACGAACTAATTAGAACCTTTTTTCTAATTTCAGTGACTTTTCAAAAACAAAAGCCTTTTCTCTCAAATTCTCCTGTTTATTTGGTGTACCAACAAATTTCACATCTTATTCAACAGGGAAGAAATGTAACCCAGTGTGCTACAGGAGACCAACAGCAGCAGTGAGTGCTTTTCTCAACTACCACATCAGAAGAGTGCAAGATGCTGCCATTTGTAATTTACCAGTCAGAAATCTGTTTAAGAGAAAAATTGCTGTCTTTTCAGATGTCAGTCCCTAGTTGTCATTGATAACCTTCAGAAGACCCAAGAATAGATGGGTTAACTAAATAAACACTTATGCCTAAACTTGCCCATTGTGCCTAGAGAAATGCCCAACACCTTTGTCTTTAAGGTAGACTATTCAAGATAGTATTTCACTGTTGTTTTTTGGAGCTTGGTAAGCAATGGTCAATAGCTCCAAGGCAACCTGTTGCTTTTGTTCAGTGCCGAAAAATGTCACTCAGACTTGGAAGGCATTGAAGATGACATCATACATTCGATGCAGATTACAACAACTCTTTTGTTAGGTGTGAATGAGGCATTAGTGATCTGGAAGTGTAGATTAAAAGCACCAGGAAATTCTAAATGTTAAGTGCTGCCACTCTTGAATAAGAGTTTTAAGCTGCTGACAAGTAAGTATTTGGAAAAGGGCAATTTTTTATTATGTCTGTGTTTTTGACCACAGTTCCTATGGTCAGGCAGCTGGACTAACTGGTCCTCATAGGTCCCTTCCAACCCAAATACTTTATTCTCTTACTCTATTTACATTCTATTTCCATTCTGCATCGTCAGAATGAGATGTCTCTCTTCTGGATCTCCTACAGACCGTGCATTTTGCATGGAAGAAGTTTTGGGGGAGATAATAATCTATTTATCAAGTATTGACAGGTAAAGGCAGTTTCCAGCTTTTCAATCAGTAATGTATGCATTTTTGATTAAGGTTTCAGGGTTGACTAGAGAAATGAAGAACTCTTGATCTCAGGAGATTTGATGGCATATGCACTGAGGTATTTGTAGTGAAGTTCGTGCATAGAGAGGCATTGCTGTTGACAGCAGAGGAACTTGTCTTTTGGAATTAAGCAAGGTCAAACCTTGGACAAAGAAATACAGAGTTTGCATATAACTTTTCTTTCCTCCTGTGATTAAAAAGCAGATATAGTAGCATAGTTCCTCAAATAGCCTTTAAATGCTAGTTGCTCAGAAAAGTTACTTTACAAATAGTTTACCGCTCACTCCTAGTTTACTGCCCACTCCTCGGTCACTGAGACAACTTCAAAGACCTGAAGGGTCTTCCCTGCATCACTCATTTGTGTGCCCCACCCCGTCTTCTTCCTCGAAAAACATCAAGTGAAAGACTGGAGAAGGCTCAAAGAGATGCACGCTGTAACCCTTCAGGCATGCAAATGTAAAGGGGTGATTTAACAGTTGCTGTGTGAGGACAACTCTGCTGGCCCTAGGTGTGACAGCCTTTTTGTTGTAACTCCAAATCTTCTCTGAGGGAATGCAGTCTCTGTAAGAGGCACCCAGCCCTGCCCTCTGCCTGCTGGGCTCCTTTCTGCTGATGTACTGGAGTGAAAACTGTTGTGAGACACAGAACCTGAAGCTCAGATTGCTACCACTGGTTAAACTTGAATGATCTGTGTTTGTATAACGAGGACGAAAATAGAGTTTATAACAAACTAGTGACCATAAATGTGAATACAGTTTACACACACCTAGTCCTCTGGTTTCTCTGGAACCTCAGGTAAGCACTTGGGACTGAGTGTGGAGGGACGTCTCCCTCGCATATGAAGCAGCGCTCTGGTCTCTGCTGGGTCCTGAAGCCGAAGATGGGGTACCCATTAATGCACACCCCCCTGAGGCAGTGTCCTGGCTCTTCCTGGAGGACCCGCCTAGTTTCACAGCCTCACGACTATCAGCGAGTAATTCCCTCTCCAAGGAAGGGCGGCAGGGCACAGCCCTCCTGCGGGATGCCTCGCTGGGAGCTTACGCCCGACGGTCCCCAAAACCCACAGAAAGGGGCAGGGACGCCGTGGGGCCTCCCGCTCCCCTTGCCCCGGGGCTGCACCCGGGTTTAACCCTTCCCTTACACCGCGGCCACCTGGGCGCTGCTCGTCCCCTCTGGTGCCCGGGAGGAGGAGGAGGTGGTAGAGAAGAACGGGGCTATCTGGAGCCTCCCTCGGCACCGCAGCGGCGCAGGGCGGTGGTCGCCGCGCCTCGCCCCTCTCCGGCTCGGGCTGCCCGGGTACCACGGCCGGGGCGGGCACGGCGCTCGCTGCATCGCCGGCAGCGCTGATCCGAGCGGCCGCCGCCGCCCGCGAACGCTGGAGGGGGCTCTTGGCCGCCTCCTCCCGCNCCGCCGCCCACTCCCCGGGCGGTGACAGCCCGGCGGACACCTCACTCGGCCCCGCGTAATCCCATTACCGCGGGTAATCCGCGGGCAGGCTCCGCGCAGAGCGGCGCCCGGACCGCCCTTCCCCGCGTCCCCGGGCTACCGCGGCCGGCAGCGCGGCTCCGTGCCTTTTGTTTCGCCCCGGGCTGGGACCCGGTCCCTGGTCCCGGCGGCGGGGCGGGAGCCCTGGAGGGACATGCGGTGCCGGGCGGAGTTTTAGGGGCGGCCCGGGAAGGGTTTAGCCGAGGCCGGCAGCCGGCGGGGAGGTGCCGCTCCGGGGAGCGTGCGAGGGCAGCGCCTGCCTCCCGCCTCGGTCCGGGGCGACCCGGCGGGGATGGGATGGGACGGGACGGGACGGGAGAGGACAGAACAGGACGGGCTCCCGCTCGCCCCTGGCCAGGGCCACCACCCCGGGTTTCCTGAGTGGCTGTAGCGGCTGCAGCCGCCCGGTCCTCCCTCCCTGTCTCCTCACTCACACCCAGGGGTGCGCAGAGGTGCCTCCAGCCTGGTGCCCTCGGCACCTCTGCCATCGCCTTGCTCGTGTCCGAGCTGGCGAGATCGCCGGTTTCAAACCGAACGTTGCCTTCCTTTCGTTATGATCAGCCTCAGACAGCCGGGAACCGCTGGGGAAAGTTTAGCGTAAACTGCAGTTTATTTCCAGAGCGGGAGCTCATGTGCGGTAGGCCTACTTAGCTTTTGTGATACGGCTGCTTTCTCTCGTTTTAAAGGAGGCGTAAACTCTGTGGAGTTGATTTAAAGTTGCCGGATTTTCTTGATTGCCGGCATGAGATTACTGCGTAGCATATCTTTTTCGGTCACAGCCTTCTTACTTGGGTTACCTTCAAAAAAATTTGTCCCTCGAGAGTGGAAAGGTGATTGCTCTAAAGGAACAGCATCGATCAGCTGTTCTGTTATTCATATCTCTGAGATACTTCGACTCCTGCTCCATGCATTGCTTCCAATTCACAGCAAGCAGCTGATGTTGGAATCAAGCCAAGAAAAATAAAATTCTGTAGAAGGTCAGTTAAGAAAAGCCCCAGAAGTTCTCTTTGTATTAAGATACCTCTTTCCTCTACTTGTGGATGTTTATGGGCGAACTGTGATATCTAGCTAATTGTGGAATCTGAGCCTTTTAGAAATGCTCCTGCTTCCCAAGAAAGTCCGAAATCCTCTTAGCTGTGCCTCACGTGTTCGACCTGCCGTGGTCTCGAAACTCGGGGCTGACTGACAGGACAGGATGGGAGCTGTGTGTGCCGTTCCTGCTGTGTTTCTCGTACTTACCCTGCTGTGCATATGAAGATGAGGCGAGGGCTGGGCTCTTGGTGAGGCCAGGTGAGAGCTGGTCCCTTTCGCCCTGGCCTTGTCCAGTGTCAGAAGTGTCCTGTGCTGAGCAAAGGGTAACAACAACTCTTGTGGCTCAGGAATCCTGCCAAATGTTCGTGCTCTCCAGTTCAGAACTTCGTTCTCTTAGATACGGTTTTGCTCCAGGATTTGGCAGACTCTCTTTCCTTTCCTTTGCAAATAACAAAGATGAGGGATTATATGTAATACACTGAATTATGGCTATTTTGGAAAGCTGGGACTTGGCCGTGTCAGTCCAAACACAGTGCAAATTCTTTTCTCCCCAAAGAATTAAGTTCAAATGCGGAACTGTGAATCCCTGTGGAAGGGGTAGTAGGGACAGTTTGTCATCATGGGAAGAGGGTAGAAAGCTGTATTTCTCAGCTTGTTTTTTGCACTATCTTGTACAGTGAAATTAATGTTTTTTTCTTCTACACTCTATTTTTTAAAAAAAACAAACATACTAGGAAAGTGGGCAAAAAATTTACAAACCATAACATGAAATTTCAAAATGTCAAAAGTTGGAATGAGATTGAATCTGTAATATCCAAGCTTGACTTTTATTTAATGTCTGGACTTCAAATTGGATTTTTTCCTGTTTTTTTCCCTGGGTTGACACAGTTCATTAGTCATTTTGTAATCAATATCTTTAAACATGCCTCTTGTAACCAAACTTTTTGAAACAAAATTGTGGAAGATAAATGACCTGAGGGGAAACACTGCTTAGATGTGATGGTTTGAAACAGGAAAAATAAATACTTGCCCTATGAGATGTATTTCTGCATTAAAATTCAGATAGAGAATTCTGAATTTATAAAGTTACTCAGTAAATTTTCCCTGCTGATTTTTGTATTAATTTAACTTAGTAAAAAATCCAAACTTTCACTTAAAAAATTCACGTATGATGATAATCAGCAGCTCTTCTAAAAAAAAAGTATAAAGATTTTTGACATTGATGAATACGAGGCTGCCAGTTCTGGCAGCTTTTTAGATTATATATGCTTCATGATGGAGCTGTGCAAAAGAAGTGCTTCTCTGGTTTGAAATATCCTTACATTAAGTCTTTATTTGCTCTTGGGCATGCTTTTCTTAAAGGGACTGTCTGCTGTGGAGACTCCCAAACAGGAATGTGTTAGGGCATGAAGCTGGGGAAGGTGGCCCACAGGACCATATTGTGTTCATAGTGTTTGCAGACGCAAGTTGGTTTTTGGGCAGAGAGATGCCAGGTCTGGCAGTGCTAAAGAATCGAGTGCTCAGCTGAGCGCGTCTCCTCAGGTTTACAAGGTGGAAAACTGCAGAGAACAATGTAGGCTGTTCCCTGATTGTTGGTGGTTGTCTGTCCCTCTTTCCTGGGAGTTGAAGTGCAGGTCAGTGCTCTGACCTTCTGCTCCATTTGGGGAAATGCAGATCTGCATCTTGCTGACTGCAGTGGGGATCTGGATCCAGAACTTCAGAGGACTGGCTCAACTCATCTTTTTAAGCTTACATTCATATTTAGGAAGTATTTTTTGCAACTGTAGGATTTGGTTACAAACTCTGATTATATATATAAATGATGCTCTTAGTGGATGTTTTCAGCAGTTAAACCTCTGTGTTATTAATCTTGGTTAAATTTTAGTGCTGAATCAATGTATTAGCATTGTATTTTCCGTGCTGTGCTGTTAGTGTTAGGGACCAAACTTACTGGGTTTGGTTTCTGGTTTGATTTTATTCCCCTAACTGTTTTTTCATGGTTCTTGTCTGTGCCAGCACTCTTATTTTATATTGTCTTTTTTAGAAAAGCACGATAAAAATGCTGTTTATTGAATTTGGGTCCACCAACTAGTCCTGCTTTTTCTGTTTCTTCTTTTAGAAATTGGCATGTTTATCTTAAAAGGCCGTTTCCAGGCTCAATTTCATGACTTTGAAAGGTTGCAGTTTGTATATTTTCTTTCTTTATATTTTTCCCTTTTTTTGGTGTACTTTTCTGACTGGCTGAGTAGATGGTGAAGTTTCTAGTTTACAGATGGACTGCTGAACTCAGGAGAGTAAAGGAACAACTTGTTTTTCTGGTTATAAAGGCATGGAAGACTAATTACAGAGGTATAAAAGGTCATCAGGCTCAAGTCAGCTTTGAATTCGTGCAAAATGTCAGTAAATTTGGCCTGCAGAAATGTAGGCAAATCAGACAATTAGGTCAGTCTTCGTGGGTTGTGGGCACTATCTTGTTTGTCATCAGTTGCAGCATGATGAGCTTTCTGACCTTGTCTGTGATGAAGTAGACTTGATTAAACATTACGAGAAAGGAAAACATGATATGCCTCTTGGGGGATTTGAGAAGCAGGGATGATCCTTGGCAACTATATTTCTTTTTCCTTTATTCTGGAAATATAAATGGATGAAATTGTTCCTAATGTTTGGTTGTCAAAAAGGACTTAAAGGAAAAAAGAATGGTGTCTCTGTTAGCTGGTACTCAAATAAAATGAAGCTTTGTTGGTGAAGTTCAGGAAGGTGCTAAAGGTCTGTTTTCTGTTGATCTCGTGTGGGAACTGATTTTTGTAAGGTACCCTTCAGTGTTATGCAGTGAAGTCTGTACAGCAAAATCTTTTGTGTCATTGTATAGTACGGAGAAAAGAACTTTCTCAAGCCATGGAATCTGGATACTGAGGCTTACAGGAGAAGATTTTTGTACAATATGCATTTGTTACTAGGCATGAGGAAAACTGGGGGTTTGGGTGATATTTTGGTGTAAGGCAGGGATGGTGTTTGCAGGCAATGTTTTCTTTCCCAGGTTATAAATCGGGTGTAGTGGTAAAAGCCCACCGGAAGTTGGGAGGCTGTGTCTCCGAGATGCTGCTTCCCTTACCTGGTCATGACTTTCCTATGCTCTGCTCTGGTGCTTACCGTTAAAATCAGGTTTTTGGCTACGCTGGTATCAGTGCTGGTGCTTGCTGACCCATGGCACAAGATTTGTCAAATGAGTAGCAATGTTCACAATCATTTCAATCTGCATTTCATTCCAAATATGCTGTCCTGGGGTGGGGGAGAAGTAATGGTTTGGACCTTGCAGGGTGTCTGAATTTGCCTTAACATAAGTATGTTAAGAAGCTATTACATGTCCATTTGACATGTGATCCTGCTGCCTTGTAAGGCTCTCTAAATTGTGGTTTCAAGCTCTCTCCATCGTTAGGGGTAACACAGAAGTGAAAAGGCTAAGTTGTGTAACCAAAGGGGACCTTCCCCTTCTCCCCTTGGTATAGATCTCCCCAGAGCATCTATTCCTATAACATCAGGTTATTATGTGTATAAAACATGAAGTATTGCAGAAATTCAGCAGCAAGAGATGTGTCACATGGCCAGTTTTATCTGAGGAAAAGCTGTCACTTTCTGAACAGAGATACCAGTATCAAGCCATCCTTGGCTGAAACAGCTGTGCTTGAGTACAGGCACTGTGCTCTGTATACAGAGGGAATATGGGATCGCTGCCTCAGGGATGAGCTTCTTGGGCACCTGGCTTGTCCTGTACAAAACATTGCTAGAGAAGAACACACATTTTTGTAGGTCAAAAGATGACTTACTCGTAAACTGGAAACCCTAACAGTAACAGGAGGGAGTTGGTGTTGTTGGATGCTTCCTTTTCTGATCTGGGGCTGCTGCTTCTGCTGGCCACCCCTGGCCTTTCTGCGTCTTTCACACCTGATTATTGCAGGCCCAGTAGTTTGATCATTGGTCACTAATAATACTAATGACTGCATCTCCTTAATCAAGGGCCCTTATTTTCATAGATTTTCACCTGCATCACAGGCACGGGTCAAGAGGATATTTCTCAGTATATTCCAACAGCACAAAGGGTTTATCTGCTCAGTAACCTGAGTGCATTTAATTGGCTCTTTCTGCGCCACATCAGGAATTTTTCTGTTGGTTATGCTCTTTCAAATAATTTATTTCTGTGCCTGGATTAGCGGCTTGGGCTGCAGATGTTTTGTGTTCACTCTTTCAATCTCTGAGTGTTATTTTTGGACGTGTCCCAGCCTCTGTCTCTCCAGTGAACAATACCAAAGGTGTTCCACGGGGACCTTTGCTAGCCCAGCAATGGAGCACTGGCAGGCTGCTCATTAGTCTTTTATGTCTCTCCTTATCAGTTTTACTGAGAAACTCCCTATCGCTTTGGTTGCACATGTTAGAGTAATTAGGCTTCCTGTTCAGCAGGTTTGTGTGGCATTGATTTTGGCCTGAAAGTTCAGGGGAGGGGAAGGATACCATTAAATGATATGAAATGGCAAGGCTGTCTTCCATAGTTGCCTTTTTTCATTATGAGTTGGGTTTAAAGCATATTCTTGCACAAAGAGAGGCAGAAATCCCAAGCAGACTTTAGTGCTAGTTAAAAAGGAGGTGTTCTCCCTTGCATTAATAAATAAATGAAAATAAAATCTTAAATTTCTAATAGGAAAAGAGGATGCAATAATATCACTGTTCAGTTGGAAGAGGGTTTCACATAACTCAGACTCTGGGATCACAACAGGTATCAGACAGACTTGGAGCATTTCTCTGGCCACCCTTGTTTTCCTATGATTATGGGAAGGGAGGATGGGATGTTGTTTGGGGATTAAGTTTTTTTTTTTTCTGTCCATCTCTCATATTTCCAATTATTGTGGAGTTTGCTGCTGCTGCTTGTGACTTACCATCAAAGTGAACTTAATTTGATTTGGTTTTATTTTGTCATTTCTCTGCAGTCTTATGATTGCAATAACAGTGATTACAACTGAGAAGTCTCTGGCCAGCTATTGCTGTGGTGTATAATAGCAGTGTCTTTTTCAGATTAAGGAGAAGTAGGATTTGTTTAGTTTGTCCTACCTGAGGTTATTTTCTCAAACAGCCAGGCTAAAAAGCGAGATAAAGCTGTTGTAAAGATAAGATTCTACAGAAATTGTGTTGATTTTTTTTTTCCTCAGGAGTTTCCTATTTTCCAGGAAATGGTTAGTGTTCAGGCTCTTAAAAATACAGAAAGTGTTGAAGGGAGAAATGGAAAGGGGGTATTCAGTTGCTGTACCTTTTAGAGAACGAAGAGGATATACACTGAGCTAAATAGTCTCAGTGCATTTGAGAAGTTAAACTTGCTTTGTGTGAATCTGTAAGATAAGATAAGCCTCCTTGGCTAATATTCAGTCTTTTTCAATTTGAAGACCTTGGCTCCTATCTTGTCGTGCTGGGAATTCCTCCTGAAAAATCTCTGTTAGAAGCTGTGTTTTGTAAGACCTAAAGCCATTGTGTTTGCCTTTAACACATTGAACATTCAATAGTGCTTTTTAAACAGAAGCATCACTTTGTGCATGTGGGAAGATCAACTGTATGGTTATGCCATTGTAACCCATGTTGTTCATTAGCTATTTTGAGTGAATTGATTGGTGGAATGTGGAAAATAACATTGTTTAATGTTTTGGTGCAGGGGATCATTTTTCCCTCTTGTGTCCTTTGAAATGTTGATCATAATTTTCAGTACTATGAAGGAGAAAATACTAGAAACCACTAAAAGAAACATAAAGTGAGCAAAAAGGAAAGTATATCTACAATGTGTGGTCAATGAATATTAAACTAGCAGAAAATACCCTCAAAATGTCTCAATAGCAAATAAATAAATAAAAGAAAGACCAAGCAGATGGTGTGATAGTATTGCAGTGGAGAGAAGGGCAAGTGACTCTACCATTTGAATGTAAAAAAGGTTTTAAAAGGCATTCTAATTAAGTGCTGCTCACAGCTCTGCTTTTAATAGTAATATTTGAATATTGAGGTAAGTCACAAACGGTACAGTTCCAAGGGTGTAGGATCCATTTGCCTAAAACATGTGAGTCGGAAGTGAACCCCTAAGAGAAGAATTTCTAAACAGACCTGTGAGAGAGGAGAAGCTGTTGGTGTTAACTTTGTGGGGCAGGCTTTTCCATCTCAATTTTTTTTTCATATTGTTTACAATTAAGGCTTGAATGGTAGTGTTTGCACCTTTGTTTCTGACTGTTCTCCATCTGTACCTCAATAAACTGGTAGGCAACCTCATCCGTGCTAGGCAAACAATGAAGTTTAATTAAAAACTGTGTGGTGGATAGAGAAGTGACTCAAATCAGTGCAGCTGTTGCTGGAGGTCATCTTGTGTTGCTTGTCAGCTGTCTCTGCAGCATGTGTGTGGCTGGGTGGCCACACAGGTACTGCTCAGAGCTAATGCAGCCTCCTGCCAGCTAATTAGTGAGGAGTAAATAGGACAGTGTCAGGAGAAGGGTCGGGCAGTCTGGCAAGACAGGGGTGTGTGATGGAGCCAGCCATGCTGGCTTGTCACTGCGCAGGGGCTGAGGGAAGAGTGTCACTTGGGTGGAAACCAATTTTTACTGGCTCTGTTGGTCACCTCGCGTGAGCACTTCCACGTGGTGGCCCCTGGGGGGAGGAAATAAATGTGGCATTAACAAAGCCTGTCCAGAAAGTGAAATCTTTATCAAAAACCTTGCCCATATTGACAACAAGCGTGATTTCCCGCAGTTATCTGGGAATGGTTCCTGGAGCCATGAAGTAGCGTGGCTTTATCTAATGAAGCACTGAAGTGATGATGCAAGAGCAGGATATCTGCATGATTTTTAACTCCAGCTGTCCAGCTTTTTAAATGCAAATCAAGGACTATTTCAGAATCTGAACCAAAAAATTATCCACTGGGCAATGCCCTGGACTCAAGCATTTGTCCCTCAAATTTGTCTGCAGTGTCTGCACACTGAGGCACCAGAGGAATCACTGGAGTAGTTTCTATTTGTAATAACGCTTCAAGGATCATTTGAAGCAATGGACAAGCAAATAACACTCTCTGCTTGAGAAAACCTAACACAGGGAAGCCATCGCTGTCTTCCTGAATGAAGAGAAAGTATATGATGGAGGCGAGCTAGGGACTAATAGCAGCATGCTGCAAGTGTATGACTGAAAAATTAGATCATTGTTGTGATGGAGTAGAGTCTGTGTTTTTCTACATCTGATGCGAAGAGGGAGCAGAATTTTCTTTTGCTGGAACCAGGATATGTAGACTTTTCATTTTCTCTGCTTTAAAAAAAACCCCTAACAAACCCCACAGTCTGTATATTGAAGAAAATTCAGACATGTATCTGAAAGCATTAAAACTGAAGGCAATATTATTCTTAATTGGGCATGTTGCTTAATTTAGGTAGTTTTCCCTTAAATCTGTTAGTGGAATTTCTTTGGGCAGTACATAAAACTACTAAATTTTCTTTCAAAGGTCTTTTCCTTAAAAGTGAGAATAATGTTTGAACATACATGTGTTATTATTTGAAATATTTAAAACAGAAAATTGGTGATATAATGAGAACAGCTAATACATGGAGAAAGAACAACCTATTAAAAGCTGGAGTAGTTAGCTGTAGAGATGGTGAGCTACTCGAGCATGTACCACAATAGATGCATATAAGTCACAGAAATACATTTTTCCTTTCCTGTGTCATGTAAAGAAAATAACAGAGAGAGCTCTTCATTTTTGTGTTTGAATTTTCTGCAAGATCAGTGTGATATGAGGATATTTATAGCTGCAGGGTAAGATAATTTCTGTCCTTCAGGAAAGCTCAAGAAATATTAATTCTGGTGTAAACGTAATTCAATAGAAAAAAATCCTGAGGAAGAGTCTGTATTGTACTTTTCTGCCTGCTTTTGTCAAAACAAAATGCCTCCTCTATTGTGAACAAAGTTCTTTCCACTTAAAAGCACCCCAGGATTGGAACTGAGGCTTGGATGTATACCATGAAGGGAAAATGGTAGCTATATGTCTAAAAAATGTCTACAGAAAAACGTAAAATGTGTCTAGAAGTTTTAAAGCTTTGTATCTGTGGCAGTTTCGGGCTAACCTCAAAGAAGAAAGAATTTCAGAAAAAAAGGTGATCTGAGAATGGTTCCAGCTTGGCAAGGAAAATGTGATTTGGAGACATGGAAGAGAAAATTAATCAGAATAATAGCTCTAGCTCTTACAAGGAGATTGAGTCTATTGATGAAATTAATATCTGAAAATTAATTATAAAGCCAGCCTAATGATATATACATATGTATATCTCAGAACCTAAGAGGAGGTTTTAAGAGCTGCAGGTAAGTCCAGGATTTTTCTGCAGAGGAGTTTCCAGGAGTGGAGTAAAAATATCTGCTTTTATTTTCTCATGGAATATTTGTATCACAGTAAGCAAAGCCATTTCACTTGTGTGCATATGTTTCCTGTTGCAATCAAGTGACAGTTTGGTTCAACTCAGAAAAGGCTGAAATGCCCAAGAGCTGAATTGTACTGAATCAGCTGGGTAAAAGTTTCCTAAAGTCTTTTGGCAGCGTCTGACTTTTGTGAAATAAAATGTGCTGGAACAATTTCTGGTTTGTATGTATGTACGTTAACCAGCAAGTGAGTTTATTCTAAGGATTAACTTGCTTGTTTATGGCAAACCCTTGAATAGCCTGTTTTTTTCACTAAACTTCCAGGTTAAATTTAATTGGAATTTTATAAGGAAGACAAGCTAGTCTGGTTGCTTTTGAATGTGTTTAAAAGAGGTTTCATAACTCCTTCTTTGGTAGTCCTCCAGTAAGGCTTGATCCTTTTTTTATCTACAAAGTTTAAAGCTTGAGGGAACAATAAAGACTCAAATCAATTGGAAGTAATTGCAACTAGATCATCAGCATAGTTTTGTTTAATTTACAGTGTTTATTTAGTGCTCTCCTGTTGAGGAAGTTTAATCAAATTGCTCGTGCTCTAGAGGACTGCAGGGAGCAATAGCAACGGCCCAGGTGCTTGTTTTGAGGGCTCTGTCTTAAATATGTATGTAAAAATATGTATATACACACACATGCATACTTGTATTTGAGAAACAAAGATTTTTAATATCTGGTGCAGTGCTTGGAGTGGTTCCTCTGTAGCTGAGCATGGGGACACAGGGGTCCCACTTGGCTGTGTGCTTTTCCCAGTGGTGCCACTCTTGTTTTCCATAGATGCTCTTAAAACACCAAGAGAGAGGAGCTCTGGTTTTAAATTAAGGTTGCACAACAACATAGGTGAAAAGAGTAACTTTAAATACAGTGAATAAGATTGTGTTAGTAGCATGTCTCTGCTATTTTGGAATAGACTTTGGAATAGCCTTTAGAAGCTCTTGGCTCTGTGTTTATTGTTTGTACTTCTTGTTTGTTTGTGCTGTGTGCTCATCTGCCCTCCTCGAGGGCTGTAGTGTGCCTGGTGCAATATTTCACTGTGCAGGGCTGAAATCCTTAACCCTCACATTTGACAGTGTCTGTGCTATGGGACAGCTTCAGACTGTTTTCTTCAGGGAATAGCATGTGATGGGGACACTTGAAAAGCAAAAGTCTTGACCTTTGAACGCATGAAATGTCATGGGGGATTATCCTTACCCAGTATGCAATTAGTTTGTGTTAGAGGGGAAAACGGTAACCCATTTCTTTGTGCCAGTTTCTTTTGTCCACCCTTTATTTCCCCTTCTTCCCCCTCCATGAAATTCACATATGCATAGGCTCTTAGTGTTTTAGCAGTATTTGTGGATTTTTTCTGATTCATTAATAAGGCTGAATTTCTTTCAGGGTAAAAGAAAAACATGATGTAAGCAGAGGTTCTATGAATCTGTTTCTGTATGGCATGTGTGCTTCTGTTGGCATACCTGGGAAGAACAATTCCTCTTGTCTTAGTTTTAAAAACAGTTGGTTAAAAAAACCCCAACCAAAACCAACCATACTGTTGCCATTGCAAGGCTGATTAGGGAAATGTATTTGATCACTAGAAATTAATGAATCTGTGGCTTTTCTACTATAAATAGAGGGAGAAGAGTCTGCCATCTGAATAATTCCTTTAGTGAAGGTGGCATGTTACTGATGCTACTTCTTCAGGTTTGCAGGTAGTAAGGATTATTTGGTGTTCTCCAAACCTGCCTATATTGATAATTTGTTCAGCATTTACTTGTTTTCCTTCTGGAATTCTATTCATATTTTTATTTCTTAACTCCTTTTTTTTTAATGCAGTTACTATCTGTGACAGCATTCCATCATATTTATCCTTAATATCCATAGTATCCATATTTTCCTTTGATTAAGTAGATGTAATAGAAGGACACACTATGTATATACAATTTTTAAAGTTTCAGTAAGCTTAGCCAAAACTTCTCCTGGCGTAGAGTCCTGGACCTTGTTAAGATGTTTGTTTATATCTTCCACAAAAGTGTAAGTATGTAAGTTTTGAGTAATACTCTTTTTCCATTAGTCCTACAGCTTTCTTAACAATAAGGAAGGAATGCACATCCTTGGAGGCTTATCTGGCATTTTGATGGCCCAATAAAACTTCAGTTTCTTTGGCATGAAGCCTTTAAATGTAACAGATCTTGTATGTGATTGGTATGATTTAGGCTGCAAATGGCAAGCCCAGATTTGGACAGTTATCTTAATGGATGTTTTAAAGGCTTTTTTGCTCCCCTGTGGCTGACTACAGTCAGTTTAAAATGTTCTTTGTGATCATCACAAGATTAAAATGTAATGTTTTTCAGAAATTTTGTTCTTTGTTGTGTAAGTCCTACATATGCTTTGTTCTGTACGTATGATAAAAAATGCACTGATTTTGAGACAGTTACCAACTATTAAAAGAACATGACTATTAATGATCTGATTTATTAGATTTTTTTTAATTGTTCAGTAGTTTTTACCATAAGAGAAATAATATCTTTTTTTTTCCCCCATGGATTTACAATTCAATGTCTTTCTCTGTCATTTAACATATGAGACACTTTGATTAGTAAACACCTTTTACTCTGTAATGGACAGTACCTTAAATTCTGAATGGTAATTACCCTTGGTACTATCTGCTTATTTTTTTTCAGTGATTTGTAGGATGAGCTTCCTGTTGTTTCCATTGCCTGCAGAGCTGTACTTTCAGTGATTGACTAAAGGACAAGTCTTAGGTAACTACAGGCTTGAGCCAGGGTTAGTAAGAATCTTGGCATTGGGCTTTTCTGTATCCGTAATCTAGTTCAAGGGTGCTCCCTATAAGGACTCAAGTTCTTGTTCAGGCATCTTTCAGATGTCTGAAATGCCACTACTTCCATTAAAAGGAAAAGAAAAATCTACTTCATAGTTTGTGGTTTTGCTGCTGGGGATCATTCCTACTGGTAAACTGGTCTGTTTAAAACTGCTCTAGTTCTTCCTAAATCTTTTAAACATCCCACTCCAAACCTGCAGACCACATTGCTTGCATGCTCCCACACTTCATTATTCTGCAGATAGTTTGCTGTCTTGCTGCTCAGCTGTGTCAGTCTCCTCTGATCCGTGGGAAGCTTTCTCTCTGCCCTGGGTTGTCCATTTGTAGAGCAGGGAATTGTTACCTGTGGGACAAGGCACTTCAGGAGGATTCACAGTGTAGGGGTTTGCCTTGTTTGTATTCCTGGCAGCTGTCTTTCCAGAAAGATCATGAGTAACCTACTTACTGGACCACTGACATTAGATCTGTCAATCTCTCTTCTGCATTTTAAAAATTTTTGTCGAACTGCTATCTTCCATGATACAGGAAACATTAAATGCATTTGTTTTCTTGAAGTGTAATTACTCATTAGTTTTATGCCGAGCTGAAGCAGTTTGTGATTAATAACCTCAAGGTTCCCTTTTGTTACCATATGCTTAGTCATTTTATCTGTGTTAGTAAGGCATGATGACCTATTTTGGTTAGTGTGTCTGGCTTTTGAGCTGCAGGATGATAGCAGAAGCATATCTTGGAATTTCTTGGGTATGCTAGAGACAAAATAGGGGAGTAAAATACAAAAAATGTTAGTTGAGCATGGATTCTGTTCTCTGAGATGTTAGAGGCCTCTTAGACTATGAAAGCTTTAAAATGTCACCCTTGTTTTTAAAAACTGTCTTCAATAAGGAGTTCATTTAGGTACTTCAGATCATTCTAAGACCCTTGAAGCAAGCCTGACTTTACTCCAGAAATTCAGTAAGGTGTCACTGCCTTATATCCATTAACAGAGGTTCTCTGCTTCCTGGCAGTACTGAGTTACTGAGACAGCCACTAATTTTTTTTTTTTCATTAGATGAATGCAAAGTTGAAGGCTCCTTACTGAATGACTCCATTAAGAGAGCTGCCTAAAGGGTATCTTATTTTTGCAGAACATGCAAAAAGTCAGAGTCACTTTGCAAGCTGAGGGCTGTGGTAACATACTATTTATTTCCCTTAAAGCAATATTGCATTTGGCTGCTCTGCTGGTTCTTCATGCTTAGAATTTACTAATTGGGGAGAAAAGACTTTAAAAGGATTGAATACTCATATGCGTACTTTTTTTTCCCCTTTACATTGTCTTCCATTTTTAAAAAAAAAAATCCTATTTTTTTCTTAACTTACAAGACCTAATGGCTTCATAGGTAGCTGTTTTTTATCCATTTCCCCATCTTAAGCACTTCAGAGAGATGAGAACAGAGCCATAAGCCTCCTAAATTGAACATAGTGTTCCCTAACTGACTACTAACTAGTCCTAGTAACTGCAAGACTCACACTTCATTGTAAGAAAGATGAAAATGTCAAGTTCGTGACTGTGTGCCTGCTTTGTTTAGTAGTAACCTTAGTGCTTTTTCTGGAAGTTTCATTGAAAATTGACTTGGTGAGCAAAGAAATGTAATTCACTTAGAGGCTGAACTTTGAGAGGCAGTGAAACAGGAAAAACTTTGTGGGCTTGGTAGATTGGGATGAAACCCAGGATCCATCAGAGCAAGCCCAGGAGATAGTGTGGGTGATGAAACTGCAGGGTTTGGCCTTGAACACAGCTGATAACTGAAGGGCAGGAGCAGTTTACTTGCTGTCCATGGGATGCTCCTGCTGACCTTGCTACGTTCCATATGCTGAGAATAGTGTGGTTTTCCTAACCATGCCAGAGGTGATCCAGGGAAATCTTTCTATGGGAAGGAGAGAATTAGGGCTTGTGAGACACCAGCACATAGTATTCATGTGGCATTTTTCTCCACATTTTTATTTCTTGCCTATATCCATCATCCCTTACTGCAAAGATGAAGTGTGTTGGTAGTTTTTCAGTACTGTTGTACGGTTATTGAGTGAAAGGAGTTCTAGTTCTGTAATCTCTTAGCAGCAAGTAGAGCTTATCAAAATCATTGCAAAGCTAGAAAACAGTCTGGTTTGTATTTAGTGTCTCTTTTAATATAGTGAGGTCTTCAGGTCCTTTTTGCTGTGGACCTTTTATTCTGCATATGAGCTGCTGTGTGCAGCTTGGCTGCTTGCACACCTTCAGGGATTGCTCACACCTCCCCTGAAGAACCTCAGCTGGTCAGTTCAGACTTGCAGTTGGTACCACAATCACTGCTTCCTCTTTGGCACCATTCCATAAGTGCTTGAAAAGTTGACGTAAGTTGCCTCTGGACAGCCTTCCCTTGCTTTCCCATAAACATCACTTTTTCCAGGCAGAAATATTCCAGGTGGCATTTCTTGGAGGGGCATGAGGAAGAATTTCCATGCCTCTCATTAGGTAAATGGGCTCTCTTCCAGCACCTGCTACTTCCCTGCTTTATTCCTGGATCTCCGTCTTCCAGCATTCTTACAGGCTATTTTTGCAGAGTTGGGAAAAAATTAGGATTATGTGAATCAAAACTTGAAGCACACAAAAAATTTCAGGTATCTCACTGAAGACATCATGTAAATTAGGTATCTCACAATCTAAGTGTCTTTTAGATAATTAAGGGAACTTCTTGATATTTCAGAAAATTTGAATATTCCTGAATTGGAAAATTAATTATGATCCTGAAATCTTAATCTCTCTGTGTATAATCAATCATTCTGCTTTAAATAGCAGTATTGTTAGTGGTAAAGTTTTGTGGGTTTTTTTTTTTCCTCTAATGCATTTTTAGAGTTGACTTTTAAGGCATCTTAGTGATTTTAGTTCCTTCCAAGTAGTGAAACTGACATTTTGGTATAAAGAAGCAAGCTTTCTGCTAATTTCTAAGACAAAAGGTTTAAGAGCAGTAAATGTAAGCAAGATGATATAACACTGAAAAAGTGTGTAAATGTTGTTTAATGTACTGGTTGTAGAAAAAAGATATTGAGGTAAAGGCAACCACATTCTTAAATTGCAAATTAATCTTTGAGATTTCTCAACTGATGGAAATGCACTTCTACTGGAAAGTGGCAACAGCAGTTTTAATGTAAGATTTTATTCCTACCTAATGTGTTTAGTTTTCAATAATGACTTAAGTCTTCTGTTTATCGTTCTTTCATTTGAACCAAAAAATCCATCTAAAATACTTAAAAATACAATCTTGTGCTGTCTTTTTTAAATTTTTTTTTACTTGACCAGGTTTCGTGTCCTGCTAGTAGAATATACATTAAAGGAGAGGAGTGAAAAGGAACACTGCCAAGGCACAGACTACAACACTGAGGTTATCTTTCTTAAATTATATGAAGGACACTTGCATAAAAAGTTTGGCTTTTGGGGGATTTTTTTGGTTTGTTTTGGTGGAGTGTTTTTATTTGTTTGGGTTTGGGATTTTTTTGTTATTACATATATTTTGCTGCAGAAAAGCAACCAGGTCTTTCCAAGCAAGGCTCATGATGCTGCTGCTACTAGTCCTGGTCTAGAAAGTTCCACATCTTATGAGATGCATGATACACTTTCCTCAGAGTGCTTGTCTCTGGGAGATTTTCACCTCATTTTCTACTGCAGGCTGCTTTGTGCATGGCTGGTTGTGTATTCAGAAGAGGCTTGTCCCCTATACAAGGGAACTTGAATTTCCTGCCATTTCACATGCTGGGGGGAGAATGAAATAAACTACAAGCAGATTCTCCTCCCAGCCACAATTCCTGGAAACTGTATGCTGTTGTGGGCATGTTTATTTTCTACTTTTCTTCCTTGCTGTCATAATCTCAGCCTTTTGAGGAAGGGAGCAGACAGTTTATTTAAAAACCTGTTATAGCAAAATGTCATTTACATAAGCAACAGTAGATGCCTTCATACTTCTGAACTCTCTTTCTCTTTGCAGAGACTATGAAGATTTTTTATGAATCTA
The DNA here is from genome assembly GCA_013400955.1 of Drymodes brunneopygia. NCBI lineage: Eukaryota > Metazoa > Chordata > Aves > Passeriformes > Petroicidae > Drymodes > Drymodes brunneopygia. The sequence continues at coordinate 251,230 of VZTZ01022620.1, read as the reverse complement.
ATCAAAGGGATACCCTTTAATGTTAGAGGTACTTCTTCAGAAAGGCAAGACTGAAAACTCAGACATTTTCATATACACTTAAAGAAGGGCTGTACTTGAGCTTTCCTTTTCAAAGTGATTGGGAGCCCAGTCTAGTGCTCAGATGCCAGTTTTGTTTGTAGTCAAAGGCTGTTTTGCCTTGAAATCTTGGTGAAATTGGAGGATAAAGAAATGTTCTTGATGATATGATGGGCCTTTGCAGTGTTTTTCCATTCCTTTCTTCTCCCTTCACCCAGCTGCTTCCCTTGTGGTTACATCCAGGCCTTATCTTTATCTTATTGAGACCTTTTTAGTTTTTGTTTGGAAATTACTTGATACTTGTTTCCGTATCTTTGTTGGGCTTGTATGAAAAATAAAAGGATCATGAGCTGCTGAAATTGGAAATATGCAAGAAATTTCAGGTGGTGAAAAAAACGAAGATGGATGAATATATCTTAACAATAGCTTCAAAGGATTTGAAATATGGAGGAAATCGTTAAGGCTGATTTCTAACTGTATGTATTGTACAGAAGGAGAAGAGTTAATGCTGAAAGCTAAGAACATGGAACAAGATAATAGTGGCCTGAGAGGGAAAAGCTGACATCTTCTTTTTGTAACATACTTTTCAAATATCTTCTATTTGCACTAAACAGTTGACCATGCTAATGAGGTCTGGCTTTCCTGAAGGTGTTCTGCTTGCCATAAAAGTCCCAGGTGGTGGTGCGTGGCTGAATCAACATGCTTCTGGGTGTGTATAGGAAAGTACAGGTCACACATTTTAATGGCCTATTTCTGTCCTGTTCGACTGGTTGCCTGAAAGTGGCTCCAGAATAAAATTTACCTGCTACTAAATGATCTGGAGTCATATATTCTGATCTGTATCTAGCACTGGTAGCTTACAGAGTAGCACCAGTGAAACATTCATTCACAGAGATATGCCTCATTTTGTTCATTTGAAAACAAAGCGATGCTGCTTTTATTTAAGAAATAGTCTTAGAATTAGTGGTAGTTCAGAGCTATGCAGAGAGAAATAAGGTACCAAGAGCTAGACTATAGGTGTAGCCCAGACACTTTTATGGTTTTGCATAATCTCTAGATAAGGCAGAGTGTTGTGGGAACAGTGTCACCAGAAGAGGTGGGGAAGCAGTTGTGTGATGTTGATATTCTGGATGGAGCTGCACTTTGGTAAGTGGCACTGTTTTGAAATCACAGTGGAGAAGTAGGAGTGAGTCACTGAATCAGTGATTTTAGTGCCGGTATTGAAATTTTTGAGATAATCACTAAGTGGAGACAAGTAAGCCCAAGAACATGATAAAATAAGAACTAACAGATTTACTGTCATCTGACAAGTGGTGCTGCTACCTCAGTGATGAGCTGACCTCTTTGCACAGCAGCACAAGGCTTGTTGGTGGCTGAGCTTTGTTGTTTAACAGGCAGCTCGGATGTATCCCATATCATGGCTGAGTTATTGTTGGTGTTATCTTTGGTGCAGAAGGGAAAATGTGGGCAGCTGTTCCATTGCAAGCCTCTCATGGGAGCCAGTAGGAACCGACTTATGTGTTTCATGTGGTTCACATAACCAGGCTGTACAGCTGAGAGTCTGGACAGTGGATGAAGGGGATCTAAAGTCCCTCTGGCTTCAAATGGTTTGTGCAGAACAGGAAAGCCACCACGCATTGTAGGACTTACAGCGCAGCTGAAATGGCAACCCAATACAGTGTTGGAACAGGTTGGTTTATTGGTTGAGGTTTGATTTTTTTTTTTTTTTTTTTGTTAAATTTTGTGTGCCTGCATGCAGAACATAAAAGTATAAGAGACAGTGTGTGAATTTGAGCAAGAATGCATAAAGCAAGAGAGAGCTCGTTGATTATGCTGCTATCTGGGAAGATATTTCAAGTTGGGGATTTCTGCATGACTGATTCCTCCTTCCCAAGGGAAGGATTTTCTCTGGGTTTCAGCTCAATCAGTTTCTCCCAAGAGAAATAACATACATACGGTCTAAATATTTTCTAGTTACTCAAACTAAAAATGGGTGGTGATACTGAAAAATGCAAATCCAGTTCTCACTGGAAGCTCACTTTCTGCAAGGGAACCAAAGTTTATAGACTTTTTTTAAGGCCTTTTAAGCATGTTTTTATCAACAGGTGAGAAATGCAACAGTAGCTGCCCTGCATGAATAATTGTGTTTATAATGTAGTGGTAGGGCTGTGCAAGTGGGCAAATATCTCGTCTTATGAGTGGGTGCATAAATCTGTAAGTGCCTCATAAATCTCACCAAGAGGTCATTTTCTTGACGTCTCCCAGATTCATGGTTTGCCTGACAGTCATTTTAGGGAGGAGAGCTACAGGCATGGCAGGGGACATGATGGTAAAACGAGTGCTTTGATGCTGTTTTGTAGTGCCTTCAGTTTCTAAATCTCTGCAGAAGTAGAGTGGCCTCTTTCTTCTTCCTCCTTTATCTTCCTCATCCCCTTCTGCTGCTGACTTTTGGGAACTGTGGAACTTCTCAAATGACTTTCAGATTCACCAGCACAGCACTGTAATTGAGCTCAGCCATCTGAAATGGGGGACAGAAGCTCCTCTTGTATAACTCAGCTATAATGAGGTTTTTAGTACCAGGCCACAAAACAGAAGTAGGTAAATCTGATTGTTCGATGTAGACAAATCACAGACTGTCCACACCTAACCCAGTCCAGAAACATGTAGCATAGTGGTGTTCATGTAAGAGGAACATGTTGAAACAAGTGCAGCTGTCCAATGGGAAGCAAATCTTTGTCTGACTTGTGGCTTCAGCAGTTACTGCTTATGCATGTTCCTTCTCTAAAGATAGGGTTTTCCAGCCAGGCAATGATTTAGCCCTGATATTTCCAGGCAGAGGTCTGGCTCAGCCCAGCATTCCACCTCTAATGATAGTCAGCAGTAATACTCATGGGGAAAAGTGTTAGTAAAACAGTGACCCCTCCCAGCTTTTGGCAGGCTGTAGTTCAAGGACCTTGAGCGAGAAAGTAATGTCTGCTCCTTTGTTTAACAATCCTTGACAGACTTTCTTTTGTGAATACATCTGACTGTGTATTAATCTATTTTAAATTTTTCCCTTCATAACATCCTATGACAATGCCATTAATTGTGATACGGAAAAAGTGCCTAGTCTTCCTCTTGTTTTTAAACAAGCTGCCTGATAAACTTCATGTCATACTGCCTAAATAATTTATTCTGAGACATGGTTTCTTTTTTGCTTTCTCTGTAATAGCATTCATGGTTTTATGTCTGTCATTTTGTCCATCTTTCCTCCTAAGCTAAATGTATTTGTTTGGTTAGTTCTCCTTAGGTTAAAGTTGCTTCAGACCTCCCATTGTTGTCACTCTTTGAATCTTTTCTTGCTCAGCAGAATGGTTCTCTGAAAATTGCTTGGTGCAGCAGTCATAGATGCAGAGCTACTGTGGTGATCCCTGTCAGGTGTCCCTGAGCTGCTCACTCCTGGTGCCCCTTTTGCTCTCCCAGCCAGCTCTGCGCTTTGTCATCTGGGAGTGTGTAGTTCCTGACTTCAATTAAATTGCGGTGACTCCAAGGTTTCCATTCATTCTATTGACTCTGACTTTGTGGTGTGTTTGAATAAATATCTGACAAATCTATCTACAGCTCAACACAGTTAGTTGGCTTTATAATCTTGCTGCTTGCTCCATTTTTCACATAAATATTGAATATATTGAGTAGCACAAATGTAAAACTAGAGGTCTTGTAAAAACTGGCTGTATATTCCTGTGCTGTTTCTTTTAATCTAACCAATTGTTAATTGACAGGAGGACTTTCCATTTTATTGCATGACAACTCAATTTCTTTAAAAGCCTGTGGTGAGAGACATTGTCAAAGGTTTGTTAGAGATCCAAGCATGTTATACATATCATACATACCACACTTAATTATATATGTCATGGCAAGTTTGCAAAAGAAGTCATGCCATGATGACATTCCTCTGTCATGTTTATTTGCATACCTGCTAATCTGTTCTACAATTTCTGTCAACTTTCTCAGTGTGGAAGTGAGCCTGTAGCTACCAGCCTGTTGTTCCCTGGAGTCCTTTTATTGAAGTTGGCAGCACATCCTCAGCTTTTTATATCTGGTTTTTAAAGTTTGTCTTAGAGGGAATCTGGGCAGCATGGTTAATAGTTCTGGGGCGGTATGTTGAAGGGCCTTTAGAATTTCTGGGTAAGCAGCATCTAAATCCGGTAACCTGCTGTTGGTCCTAAAGTCCGATCTAATGATGTTGTGGTTTTGGCAGTCTTGCGTCTGTGCCATCTTCTTGCTCCCATACACACCTTGCATTTCACTGAATTTCGGGAGAGTGGTGGCTGGTTTGTCTCCATTGTCCCTTGGCCCTGCTCAGGAGGCAAGCAGACTTTCCTTCTGTGCCCTGAGTGCTTCCCTTGTGAGAAACAGGAGCTGGAAAGGAGGAGGTTGCTGGAAGGCAGCAATATGCAGCTGTGGGGGGAACACCTGTTTCTGCCTCAGTCCTAGATTATATTGGCATAAGCAGGTCCAGAAGCCATGGCAATAATAATATATAGATAGATATAAATTGGCATTATTGCAGGAATTATTTGCACTGACAGTGTAATTGAATGTAATGTTTACAGTTCTTATCATTCAGAACAAATCTCTGTTTCAATTAAAAAACTTATACCAGTGGATTTTTCCAAATTTTTGCATTGATAATGGATTTATTTAGTATACTAATGTAAACTGTTCTGTTTTGGATTGTATTCATAACAGAATTTAAATACAACTCTTCAAATGTTTAAGACATGAATAGAATTTAGGATCAGAATTAAGGGAAAGGTGTTTATTGTTCAGGGGGGTTAACGTTTTGATTTTGAAGCAGTTCACAATTCAGTGTTTCATATTAATTTCTGCCATTTAATCTTCAGTATTTGTAACAAAGATCCTCAGTCATGTGCAAGCTCTATTTTGATGAGGATCAGACTTACCCTGCCATGCCTCTAATGGCTTTCTGGCTGTTTTACTGCTTTTTACTCCCTGTAAAGAAAGAGGTAATTCATTGTTTTAGTCTTAGAATACTTGAGACAGCAGCGCTCTTTCTCTTTTACCGACTTCATTTCCCTCTTTCTTCTGTCTTTATGTACGTGGTTATTTTTTGTTGGTCTTCAGTTTGTGTGTGTGTCCCCATGGTTTTCCTTAATTGCTTTTTGCTCTGACTGCAGTATCCTGGCTTCTGTGTGTGTGAGGTTTGTGCAATCATTTTTATCTAGATTCTGCCTTTTTCAGTGGCTCCCGAATCAACTTCCCTCCCTTGAATCAATTGAGGTAATGTGGCGTGGTGTTGCTTAGCAATGCTGGAAGCTGATACCGCCTGGGTGATGTGTGTGCTGTAACAGCACTGAGCAGGAGAGACTACCTGTCCTCTGTGGTCTGTGCAGAGAAGAAATCTTGCATTTTCTAATGTTTTCAGCATTCTTACCTTTGTGTGTTTGGGTGGGAGTTTTTCCTTTCATGTTGCCGAGTAACAGTATTAAAGACTCAGAGAGATGTTCCCCCTTCTTCCTGATGCATGCAGAGACCTTGATAGCATGTAAAATCAAAATCTAATTGGGATGTCAGTCTTTAAAGGACTGGGTATCTAATTAACTGTCTTGAGATAGGTATGTTTTCTGTCTTCCTCCCCCACATAGCAAGCAAAGCTGTTGTGAAGGCAGAGCTGAGCTTTGTAGGATGTTTCAGTCCTCCAAAGCGGCATAGATTGGCAGACAATGTGGTGTGCATGGCAGTGGATTAAAAACCAGGATGAATTTAATACCATCAACCACATAAGAATACAGAATGAGCTGTTTTGGCAGCAGATGTGAAGTTGTTAATGGAAGTTATTATCTCCAAAGTATTTCTTTAAAATTGTTGAAATATCTAAATTTTCAGCTGTGGGTAGATTTTTTTACTCTCATTTGAATGCCAAAAGAGTGAAGTGTTGTTTCTTCCAGCTTTCTTGTTTTGTTGTTTTTTTACAAAGCCAAGGGAGTATACATTTAAAAAAATTTAAACTATCTGCTTGTTTTCTTTTTGTTTGTTCTTTTTAATAAGAAGCACTAGAAAAATGTCATATGTTGGAATCAAATATCTTTGAGGCACATTTTTACGAGGTGATTGCTCTCATTTTCACACAACACTGAACAGCATGGGAGATAACCCCATGTTTAATTTGTAAGGTAGGATAACTGTGAAGGTGTTATTTTCCTCTTTTAAACCAATCAGAATACAAACCAAAGTATTTACATGCGATCCTGGGTGAAAGACAGAGGGGTTGTTCTCCATCAGCCTGATAGGAGTGTGGACCCTGACCTCTTCCCTTTCTTTGATGGCAGCTATATTGAGTATGTCAGAAGAGCAGGGATAAAAACTTGATCAGACTCCATTTCTTTGTTCATTTTGTGCAGTAATGTTTGTGCTTCAGTAAGCACAAACTCACCATTCTTTTTCAAAAACTCTGCCTTGGAGCTGGAAGGCTTTCAGACTCCTTACAAAGTTCTTATCAATTGTGTACAGTTAGCCCAAGAAACTGGGTAATCAATCACAGCCCTCAGGTGCTGGGTACCTGCTGTCTCAGTGCTGCTGCCACATCACCTGTTCCTTTGAGCCTTAACCCCAACACTGGACTGCTGATGGGATGGAAAAAAGGTAATGGGGGGGTGGGAATGTGGACCTCCACAGCTGGATTGTGGGGGCACAGCCTGAATAATGAATCTGGCCACTGAGGGGGATTATGTCAAAATACACCCGGAGGTCGAGGATGGTGGAGGTGGAGAGATGCAGTCTGGGGACTGATCCCACCTCAGCACTGTTTATTGCAGCTGTAAAGGACTGCTTATGGGACATGGGATTATTCAGTGGGTTGGTCTCGCTGATCAGCTGCTCCTGCCTCTCGTAACCAGTTTTCATAACCAACAAATGCATTTCCAGTAGCCTGATAGTTTATTCATTTCTGGTTTAGACCATTTAATCCATAGTGTGTACTCATTTATCCTTGTCTGTAAGGAAACAAAACATCGAGCTGGCAAGGCGATTTTATAGCAGGTTCATTGCCATGGTTTCAGAGAGCCTTACATAGCCTAAAAATAGATTCAGGAAAGAATATTCTCTTCCCTTCCCTACCTCCCCCAGCTCTAACTAATTGGAATTTCCTTTTTGGTTTGTATATTTTTGTTGTTGTGGATTTACTGACTGACAGGTCAGGCAAATTTGTTTGATGTTTTGTTTTAAAGAGGAAAGTTCATCATAGTATCTAATACATTGGGGAGTGACTTCCCTGGTAGTGTGCCAAGGCTATTACCTCCTTCTCCAGTCTCCTACACTTCAGTAGTGCCACTGTGGTAGACTGCAGCTCATTACAAACCAGTGCAATAGCCCGAGATGTGTGAGCAACCATCCTGGGGATACCTTGGATAATTATAACCTTGACATTGCCTTGTGCTGAGCAGGTGAAATGTGGAGAGTACATGATGATGTGCCTTTAGCAGCCTGTGCTGCTGCCTGAGCAGCATCCTCTTCCAGAGTCCATCTGGCAGCTTTACTGTGTCTCCTGCAACCCCACAGTTAGGATATTGCAGACAGGTTAAGGATCATGGATGTAACTAGCAGGACAAGTTTTAAAATGCTGCATTGTGTACAGCAATGGGCTGCAGCTGCAAGGAGCTAGGGGAGGCAAACTGGGTGACCTCTGCTTCCCCTTCTTGGTGTCCTTGCTGAGACAGCATTAGAGCTCCACAGCCTTGGGTGGCGTGCCGAGAGCTCGGGCATGGCTTCACTACCTCCGGATTGCAGCGTTGTTTGTCTTTGAACAACACAAAAATGGAGGTGGAACACAGCTTGGCAGTTATTATGGTCTCCTCTGATGTGTACTGGCTAAACTATGTTTAGCTTTGGGTTGGGCAGTTGAATTCCCTCCCCTTCCCCCTGCCTTCAACAGAGGTGCTGGCTGCTTATGTTAGCTGAAGTCCTGGATGCTTTTAGATCTCTCTCCTCAGACAGGAAGGGCATGGGTTGGAATCACACTGATGCCTTGGATTTCCTGCATTGCTTCCTGTTGAATTGCTGTGCCAGAAGCTCATGGGGGGGTGGGGGGGAGGGAATACTATACTCAGTGTTCCACTCCTGAGGCTCACAGCGTGCCTATTTATGTTGGAAAGCAAGTAAATAGCCCCACAGCAACCTTACCAACTCATATCTTTTAGTGTCAGGTTTTGGAGCAAAGGGAAACTCTTCTGGGTTGAATTGCAAAGGGAAGATACCCCATGTGATCTCTTAGGAGGTTGTTTGGTGAATAAGGAATAGGTTCTGCTGATCCATTTCTCATCACCATTTTTCTTTGACTGCCCAAGAGAAACTGCAGTCTGCAGTAAGTTTATTTCTTTACATGTGTTGCTGCTGGTACCGAGCATTTTCTTTCTTCCTGCTGCTGCTTTTGTGGTCAGGGTGCCCTGACCTTCCTCAGTAGGGACTGAATGGAGAAGGGCTGATGTGATGTCAGGGTGCAAATATGTTACTGAATGGGCTGCAGTGTATTGCTAATTCCTTCTCTTCTTGGTTTATTTACTGGTTGTGAATACTTTCAGACTTCCCATTTTTTTAAATCGATCAGAGTTATGTCTTCTTTGTCCATATGTTGTGTTGGACAAAATTTGTATGTTTAGGAAGAAAGTGGTACCAGATAGATAGGACTGCTTAAGGTACAGCTGCTATTCAGAAGGTTAAACTTTTTTTTAAAAGTCTTTTCTGTTGCTTTCTGTTGCACAGCTATGCTGTGCTGCTTTTGCATTTGTTGCTGCAACATGTGGCTATGCTTCCCTGCTTCTCCCTGTGATACTCTGTGGTATTTATATGCCTGCTTTGGAGAGCAGAAGAAGAGCAGCCCCCAAGTACAGATGAGGGAAATGTGCCTTCTCACCCTTCCAGAGAGGCAGGAACCTGCCTTGGCTTGTTCATCACCAGTGCAGGACTGGTGGATCAGGTTGGCTGTTACTTGGTTCTGAGGAACGTCTCTTCCTCTTGGAGTGGATGTGAGTTTGCCATCCTTTTGGAGGATGCACACTGGGATTTTCACAAAATACAGTCATTCCTGGTTCTAAGGGGTAGCAATGCATTTTTTTCACATTTAATGATTTTTTTTCAGTGTCCCGATCCAAATTTAAGCTGAAGGAGTTCCTTCAAGGATGAGAGCATGACTACCATCTGTGTTCAGTCATGTACTCCCTGGGGACACATGCAGACTGCCCAGAATGCAGAGCCCAGCTGTGTTAGTGACCCTGTGAAAATATAATCCTGACTGGTGCTAGGGGGGAAAATTTTCCATACCTGGCAGATGTTTACATATCCTTCAAGTGGACTGCCTTTCTGCTGTAGTGATTAAAACCCCTGAAAATATTCTATGCATGAATTTACATAAAATAAAACAACCTGCATAATATTACATCAGTGCACTGTAGATGATGATCTCCTTCCCCTCCCATCTATTTGTCGCTTATGTCATTTTACATCCATTTTTGTTCCCTCCAACACTTCCAGCCTCTTCCTTGCTCTGCTCACTGGGCACACCAGTGTGCCCCATATGGGAAAGCTTCTGTGTGTGCACGCTCCTGAATTGTGCTGGGCTTTGCATGAGTGCTCACCTCCTCCACAGAAAGACAAAGAGACTGGGGTGTGTGTCTGTGTGTGTGACTGGGAGTGCTGATGGCTGGAATCAGAGACAGAGGGTGTACATATTTGGAGGAGCTCTCAGATTGCTGGTCCATCTATGGGAATGGAGAAGTTGGGGGCGAGATGAAAGCAATGCCAAAAGCAAATCCTGTACTGCTTATTTTGTCTGGATAATGAGATGTAATTTTAAGGCAGATGCTTCACTTGTATAGACCTTGTAGAAATTGAAATACTCATATTCAGGAGTTAGGAAAATTAAGTATACTGTTTTCTGAACTCTGAAGGTAATGCCAATCTTGTGATTTGCTTTCTTTAAAGTTCACTTAAGAAGCCAACCCATCTTAATACTTGGAATATCATTATAGATCAGATGCTGTTTAAAGAACATGATTAATGTTGCAAAGCATGTAGAGATGCAGTTCTCCCTTTTTGTGACTTACGACACAAGTGTAATTATTTAGTTTCATTTTCCCCATGTAACAATCTTTGTTATTTGTTGGGTGTGGTGGCAGTTCTACTGCAAGGCCGTGTTATTACACTGTCTGTGAGAAAGCTCTCATTCCTTGCCTTTTGCAGATGTTGAAAAGGAAGGGTAGCTCAAGACTGCGATGGCCCCCTGCTTTTAAGGAACAGGACTCAGTTCTCAACAGAATTCCCTGCATTGTTAGAAGTGATTTAAACACCCAGAGAATGGTTAAACTCTTGATAAGCTTGAGATCCAAGAGCTAATTTTCAGAAAGCCTCATGTCCCTGTATGTAGCCTGCAATTGTGTCTAAAGCAAGCTGTGGGCTGTGAAATACTTGAAGCATGATTTGGCCCTAAGAGTCTCACTTCAGGTGTACAGATGCTGTGGTTTTTTATTCTGTTTGACCTAGATCAATAAATGGATTTAGACTCCAAACTCCTAGTGGAGCCAGTATCTACTTGTCTTGGGCACTTGGGTTTTCTGTCTATAATTCCCCATATAAGAAGTAAGGATATTGTGATGCCTTCTCCTCAAACAGTCATGAAGTTAGAATAAGTACTTTTTGAGAGAGTAAATCAGCCTCCTCTACAGAAAGCACAGAAAGATAATTGTTAATTATATCTTAACAGTAGTGTTCTAGTAGTTAGTAAGCCTTAGGGATAGATCAGGGTGGAAAGAAGAAATTCTGAGTGCCTTCCTGTAACTGGCTGTGCTCCCTTGTGCAGTGAAATAGGCAAAGTGATCTTTGGCAGGTCCAGGGAGGGAAATCAGTAAAGGTTATGGTGTGCAAGAACAGGAAGGGGTAACTTGTAGTTTGACAACATGCTTAAATGCAAGCATTTGGCCCTTATTTTTTTAATTTAATTTAATTTAATCAGAATTACTGATTCTCATCTCTTCCTTGTGCAGTTTTCCCATACATAAAGAAATTGAGATTCTGTTCTGTTTGAAAATGAAAGCTGCCATAGCAGCTGTAGGGTTTATACCCTTTAGTGGGGATTTCTGGCACTGGGGTAAGAGGTGAGAGCAGCAGTGGCAGTAGACAGTCGTGCTTCTCTGCACTGCTCTCACACGGAGAGGGGGAGACCTCTGACTTGTTGTGTACATGCAGGATAAGGCTGTTGACTTTGGTCCCACCTCTGGAAGGAAATCATAGGATCATAGAATATCCTGAGTTGGAAGAGACTCACAAGGGTCACTGAGTCCAACTTGTGGCCCTGCACAGAACAGCCCCAAGAATCACACCATGTGCCTCCTGAGGATGTTGTCCAAATACTTCTTGACCTCTGACAGGCTTGGAATCAATCCTGAGGAATCTGTCAGGAATAAAACCTGATGTCATTGTCCATGCACAAGGAAATAAGCTATTTTCTATCAGATGTGACATACTTTTCCCCATCCTCTCATTTGTCTTGCCCTTAGGGACAACCCTTTTGCACTTTTTGGGACACCTCTTCAGATTTGGCTTCTTGTTCTCTTATCTTTCACCTGCAGTTTCACCTCCGTGGCAGAGTCATTGTCAGGCACCAGACATCTTGCCTGTCCCAGCACCCCTTCCCCATCTTTGTCCAATTTTGTTTATGCATTTAGTCAACCTTTTCCTTTTTCCTGCCTTGTTTTGTGCGCTGCCTCGAGATCCCTGGCTCCCTTCCCTGCCTGTTGCGCCTGCTCTCCCTCCTGTTTTGGGCCCTTGTCCCAGTCTGCTCCTTCGTCTCCCTCTGGTCTGGCATTTGTCCTTGCTGCTCTCCAGATGCACTCCTTTTATTTCCTTGCTGCCCGGGTGCCGGCAGCCTGGCCATGGCCAGCACAGGAAAGATGGGCTCCCTCTGCTCCAGGGCCTGGATGTGTGCCAGAGCCTGGAGCTGCTCCAGTTGGGCAGCCATGGGAATGAAAGGAGGCCTGGGCTCCTCTGTTCCCAGGCTGGCACATGCTCACCCGCTCTGTGGGCAGTCCTTGGGTTGCCACTGGGAAAGTGTGCGACGCTCAGGCGTGCTCAGCAAGGAAATCCTCCTGGGAGATCCTGGCTATTGACCCTCTAAAGGTCTTAGCCTGCTGTGATTGTGCTGTGTGCTACCATCGGATATGGTATAAAAACTGATTTCCGTGTTCAGCATGATCTAAAGTTACTTGAGACTCAGGAGCCAAGAAAGGAATATCAGGAGTGTAGGATGTTCTCCAAGGGAAGGAAGAGCAATCTAATACCCAGCGTGCCTGCTTTGCCCAGCACAGCAGTGTCCTCTGCCGTACTGCTTTACTGGGAGCCTTGTATTGAGTGAGAAGACCTGTTAAAATCTTCCAGGCAGCATTCAGGTTGGATTATTTGAAATGTATTATTTATTATGTCCCTCTTTCTGCTTGATCTTTCACTGTCAGCTTCTGCCTCTTGATATCTGAATTTTATAAAAGGATTTGAGTCCTACACTTCTCTGTCTTGCTTGGATTGTAAAGGCTGTTTTGGAGTGTTGCTTCCAATGACATTTCGAGGAGGTCAGTGCAGACTGGTGGGCTGCTTTGGCAGTATTTCTGCTTTCTCTCTTTGCCAATGCTGCAAGGAAGAGAACAGAACAAGAAAATCGGTGGTGCTTTCCACTGTCCCCTTTAGTAGTAAAAAGTACAGATTCCACAGATAATGCTTTTTCACACCTCCAAACAGTTGAGTAATTAGTTTTAAGATGTAACAAGAAACCACAGGGATGTGATCTGTACTGAAACAGATTTCTTGTTAAAGAGACAATGGTATGGTTGAACAGGAAAGCCACTTCTCTAGGTGCAGCTTCTAAAGCTTGCTCTGATAGTGCCGTGCTTTGGACTGACTTATGTCAGTTTTTATTGTGAAGTAAGTTACAGTGGGAAGAGATGTTTGTTCCACAGACACAGCAGCACCTCATACATTTGTCTTATTTGAAACCCCACCCATGTCTGTCTTCATGCAGCATATATAATACTTACATTTTAGCCAAACATAAAATGAGGATGTACCTGTGGCAACAGTATATCCATGTATCCCTCGCAGTATCTCTGATAGCTGTTCACAGAATTAATGGAGTGTTATCAATTTATCTAAAGACACAAAAGTACCGTATCTTGAAAGATCAGGAGAGCTGTCATAGGACAGACATGTGACAGACTGGACTATGATGCTCAGCACAGGTAGAGTCTTTCACCGATTGGAGTATCTGCACGAAGAGAAATGGATTAGCAGCTGAAGGAAGTTTGAAAGTTTTGCAATAATTTTTAAAAGAATTTTTGAAGAAAGAATAATGGCATAATTTTAAAACACTCTAGGGTATTTGAATCTGAATATTATAAAATCATGCATCATGATCCATTTTATCTCCAGCAGGATACAAATGAATAAGTTGTTTTCTAAACACCAGTACATAAAGCAATTTTTTTCTTTATGGTACAAGTATTTCTTGCTGGTACTGTGTCATTTTTAAGTATAGTATTTTCCTGATCAAGAATAATAAAGGCTTATATAAAAAGACCTAATTAAAAAAGCCCAAACAAAACAATCATTGTATATTCAATTATAACAAGCACTTTTACAAACTTATAAAAAGTCTCTTTTGGAAACCAATGTTTAAATATTTAAAACATCAGGACTTCTTTTCTGGTTTTATAGTGGGTTATATACTGAGTGTAGAACTTTGGCCATAAATACGTTTTTCCTGGTGCACAAGCTATGTAATAATTTTGTGGGAGTGTGATCACAAGCTCTGGGCATAAGGGAAACTAGTCAAGGCCATTATGGCCTCAGTTTAACATGTTTGGATAGGCATCATCTGTGGCTGCCCGATGGCTGAGCACTGATGTCATCGCCTCTGTGGTTTGGAGCCACTGGGCTGTAGGGGTGCCCATCCCCTGAGAGAGCACAGCACTGCACTCCTGGGCTTCTGCTCCCTGCTCCTGCAGCACACCAGCACAAGTGGGGGGTACCTGGAGTGACACCTCTGATGGCTCTCAGCAGGAGAGAGAGCAGGGCCAGGCACACTGACCATGGTGTTTTGGCACTCTGATAAATGTCTACGTGCTCAAGGCAGGGAGAAGCTCCTCTGAAGGGCCACTGAATGCCCGAATTAGTCTCTGGTGCTCAGCAGTTCTCTCTGAAGGATCTGGCTTGCATTTAGGCAGTGTGAATACCTCTACTCTATACTCATACTTGGTTCAGAGAAATAGCCTTTCCCCTGAGCTGTTTTATTTCTCCAAACCAGGACTGTATCAGATTTTCCCCCAACTGCTGAACAGTAGTATTAATGTAGTGTGTTATTTATTCTTTTGACATGTTTTTATTTCATGGATAACATCTACGTTATACTTGAAGCTGAGTATGAGTTGCTGGATCTCTTTCAGAATTCTGTTAAATCTGGAAGTAAATCAGATTACTTTGTTCTACTATAAGCACATTTGGCTTGGCTTTCACATGAGGTGTTGTATGGGTGAATGAGCCCAGAGCACTCCAGCTGGTGCAACAGCTTTATTTATGCAGAGTGATGGCATGAAAGGGTTTTGGAAAATGCTTTTAATGGCTTCAGGTTTGATTTGTACCACTATTGAGCCACCAAACTGCTTTAAGTTCTTACCCACTTCAGTTGTGTTTTCTAGTGACAAACTGTGGGCTCAGGTGATGACCCAGTTAATCAGCAGACTGTGCTGGTTGGAAACACAAGTAGAGGCTTTCCTAGACTCTCTTTATATGTTCCTAGCATTTACCACGGGGCTATAAAGCTTCCACAGCCTTTCTGTTCGTAATGTGGAATAGTTTTTTGCCCACATGGTGATGCTTTTATATCTCAACTTCAAAATGCTTTACATCTTCATAAAATGATAACATGTACTTTCTCACTTCTACAACACATTTTATCATCAGTGAAGGATTAGCTGGGTGACTTCAGTATGTATTTCATGTACTCTTTACTCTTAATTTTTTCCCCCATGGATTTTTTTTTTTAAATCAGATTTTGTTACTTGTGCAAGCATGCTGAATTTTGCTTTTTCGTAGGTTTTAGTGACAGAATTTTCAGGTTATGCAAAATAGAAGGAGTGTCAATAAAATAGAGTGTGTAAGTATATGATACGTTGCTTGCAGCTTCTTCCTAGCATAATTTCTTATGTAGGCAGTTTTGTCAACGGTTTGAAAAACATCTCAGAAAGCAGGTTGGGAGTTTCAGAGTGAGGAACAAATATTCTCCCTCTGGCCCAAGATAGAGCAGAAATGCAGAAATTAGAAAAGGTGTGGTCTTGTCTTGGGAAAGTAGCATGTCAGGGAAGTATTTTCAATGGAAAACAGTGTTAAACTTCATGTATAAGTATGTTATAAACACATACATGGTAGTTAGATGGTGATGCAGTAAGTGCAAAGCAAGTGGGCAATATTTAATTCAAATTTTAACTTGTCTAATAGCAAATGGGGCATTTGTGTGGAAATACGTCCCTCTGGTCTATTAAGGGATTCATGGCTCCACAGGATCCCTGTTCTGCTCAGACTGTGCCTTTGGATGTGAAGCGAAAACATAGTTGTTGGGTGAGAGTCACTAATTGAGCAATTGGAGCTAATCATCCCCTTGGCTTAGCAGATGAAACACTAATTTTCCTTCCAGGAGCAGCAAGAATTACCTGTTTGTATAGTGCCTTCAAGTTGGCTGATTTAAAGCCTGAATTAAAAACTTTAAAATTGGCTATGTCGGTTTGAATATGATGTTGGCATTCCTGATTCAAGTAAGTGATGTTGATCGTGGTACAGGGGTGCCAGGTAGGGGTAGTGAAGAACAAAGTGAAGTCAAGCCTCCAGAGGCTGGGAAACAGTCACAATCAGTCCAAAGAGTAGCTTGTATGAAGAAGTTTCCAAGGAGTTCCTTTGAGAGGGTGAGTGTAAGAGTTTTGCTTACTTAATTGCTCACTTACATATGTACAATGGCTTTAGTTGCTTGTGTGAGATGCAAGGAAGAAGAAATGTTTCTTGCCTGCAGTTTCCAATGCAACGTTGTCCAGAAACATAACACAAAATGAATCAATATGTCTGCTGACTTGTTCAATATCACTGATGGCCATCAAAAGTAATTGTAATGTTGTAGGTTGAAATAAAGTATTTGTAGACCAGATTGGCTTAATTCACAGAGCAATCTGCATTTGTGCTTAAGGGATGAGGATTTTCACAGAGGCAATTGGAAAAGCATAGATTTATCCATTGCTGCACTTGTTGATAGATCTACTGACAGGTGTGTGGCTGAGGAAGAAAGATAGCACACATCAGATTTGTGTGGGATGGGACTGTTCTTTGCTGACATCTGGCAGAAGAATTGGAATCTGGGACAGCTGCTAGTGCCACAGAATTGCAGACAGTTTTAGGACCTGAATGCAATGAAGATAAATGAGCTCCAGTTGGAAGCTGAATGGCCCTAAAGTCAGAAACCAATGTGAGCACTCTGAATGCTATACTGAGAGGCTGGCAAGAGGTGTTTTTTATCCTGTACAGTCATAAATGCTCATTATTTTGGACCTCAGGCTACATTATTGGCATACTGAATAGTTTGAGTTTTTAAAGCTTTGTGTTACTGGTCAGGTCCCTAAGATCGATTTCAGGCTCTAGCTGGTTTGGTGTTAAAATCTAAGTGTACTCTATTGCTTTACAGATCTGGGCACTTAGTCCAGCTGCATAACCATCCCACAGAAACTGGGTCAAGGGATAAGAGCGTGTTATTTTAGAAGTTTTCAGAGTCTGACCAAGATGCACAACTTTGTGGGCTCTCTTCATTCTCAGTACCGGTGATGAATTTTATTCTTTTAGGGATAATCTTGCATAGTTGAGGGAATTTCTTATTGTTGCAAATTTTAGGAAGTCTGCAGAATGCTGAAGAATCTGATTCTAAGGCTTGCTTTTGCAAGTCTCTGTCTAATTTTTGGTAGGCAGCCATAGTGTTTTCTTCCTGAGCAGGCAGGTTTTTCAAGGTTAATTTTCTGCATCTTTAGGGACAGGAAAAAGGAAAGAGAAATCTGTGTTTAGAAATTAAGCCTGGTTAAAGACTTCATCCTCCATCCCCTTTTCCACTGACTGTACAGGGCACTAGACATGACCTATCTTCTTGCTGAACTTGACTATTCCTCACCTTGAACCTCTCTGCTTCTGACTTCATTAAGCAGCCATTGCTTATAATGTTAGCTTTTTTTTGTTTTGAGCTAGAAGACAGCCTAATGGTACAGAAGAACTGAATTTTTATTGGCTTTCTTCTCTATCTGAGCATTGTGGATGTGAGCAGAAAGGGCAGACAAGAAACTGAACTCAAATCCCTTAAGCTGCAAGGTTTTCTTTAGAGTCTGAGTCAAACTTAGTCTCCTGGGTGCAAGCAGAGAAACAGAAACCCAGCACCTGTGTCTTGTACTACTGCCCTTCAAGCTTGAGCTATTTTTCTATTAAGAACTTCTCCCATTTCTTCGCTTCTGCAAAAATGATGGGTTTTATCAAAGAAGTTATAAGTTGGACTTCACTGATCCTTTTAGGTACCTTCCAAGACAGGATATTCTATGATTCTGTGATTTACCTGAATAATTTAAATTTTTTTAATCATCATATTTTTTTATACAGTTCTGCCAGGGACTTGGGGAAATTACCCAGGATAATGTTTCACAGTATAAAAACCTGAACTGTATTGGCCCTCTGTCTGCTTCCCATCATTTTAGACTGCATTTTGGTTTCAGCCTTTCTGGTCCTGTTGCCATGTTATGTTATTTTATTATTATATTTTAATATGGATTCAAGATACTTGATTTCATTTTTAAAATAATTCTGATGTACTAATGAAAAAGCAGCATAGTTGACAATTTATGTTGCATGTATAGAATTTTCTCTTACTGAAAGTGTGCAAGTCTGCTATGTGCTTTTGGTAGGGCTGTACTCACACCATCCCACTGTGCCTCAGGCTTCCCCACCTTTAAGAGAAGTGTACTGAGCACTGTGCTTCCTTCTATTTCATGCTGTGGAAATGTGTCATAAAGGAAAGCAGAAGAAGTGGAAAGGGCCCAGACACATGGTACCATTCTCCCCCATAACAGGAGTCTTCAGGCTTTGGGAGCCTCTTGCATCAAATTCCGAGCCCTGATCTGACCTAAAGATCAGGGTAGGTGAGAAATCAGAGTGGTATCTGTTCCCAGATGAGGTCTGCTCTCATTTCAGTCAGTGGCGTATTGCTTCTATTTGCATCAATATTTTGTAATTTTTGGAGCCCTTTATTCCTGCCCCAGCCCCACCAAGTGCTGTTTATACTCACAGCCCCCTTTAGACTAAGTAAGTTTGATTCTTTTTTCATAACTGCCAAAGAAAAATATGTGGAAATTTTAATTGGCCAGAACCTTTCCAATGCTATAAAATGTGCCTGCTTTGAACATGGAGAACTAAGGTGGCTTTGTGCTGAACCACATTGTGGCCTTTGTCCAGCTGCTGCATACACAGACCTTAAATTTTGAATCCAAGCATTTAGTATCTTTATAAAAGGGTTATTAATGTGTGATTAGAACAAAACAACATCTCCTAATCTATCTAATGGCAGTTGTAGGGGTTTTTTGTGCCTTCCAGGTGCTGTAAGTGGAGAAATCTTGAGTCAGCCAAGTGGCCTGACAGCAGCTGACTGGGCTTAGCTCACCCTGGCCTTGGGTTTTCCAGGCTGCCAAAAGCTGATTTAGTTTTCTAACCCAGCCAAGAACGAAACACTGAATTGTTTTCTTTTGAGTTAGAGAGGTGCAGTGGCTCAGTCTGAGGAGGGTGAGAGTCAGTGTGTGGCATCAGGCAGGACTGTACAGGTGGGAGGTGGGAAGGAGCAGAAGGGGACAAGGCTCCCCCATGGGCACCTCTGCTGTCTCAGTAACTTCTGCCCTCACACAGGTTAGGATACAGGCTCATTCTCTGCAGCAGACTCTCTCCATCTTGCAGGTGCTACAGCACTTTTGAGAAGGGCACTGAACCTGCAGCAGAAACAATAGACTTGATTTTGACCCTGGGTTTTAACAGCTGTCAGAAGCAGCAGGCAGAAACTCTTAATTTTCAGAGTTCAGATGAGTCCTTCTTTGTTTGCCATTCTCTTTGTTTGCCACTGCTCCTGTACTGGTTGTCTGTCTCCACATATGCTTTGCTTAGACTTGCATATGTTAGAATTTGGTAGTTGCTGCTCTTCTTCATTAATACCTTCCCCAATCTACTGTCTTTCTGCTAGAGTGTCTTTGAATTTCTCTATCATTTGTCCAAACGTGATCCATCTCTGCATCATGACAGACATTAGGCATCGTAATCCCCTCAGGTTTGCTCTGCATTTGCTTAATACTCCTCTGTTGCCTTCTGTGACTGTAGTTCAATGTCTCCTAGATCAAAGTGATACGGAGAAAGGTATACAGCTTGACTGATATGCTGTTATAGAGAGGGTAATTTTAAGGCCTCTTACATAAAGGTATAGTAAAAATATTATGCTGATGTTATGACAGCAGCATAGTGAGACTAGTGTTATGCAGAAAAAACACTTAAATAACTTCCAGTGCAGCATGCTGATGTTTAGATGTACAGGTTAAAAAATAAAAGGTCTGCTTTTAATTTTCTAAGTTGCAGATGCTTGTGATCAGAGTAGGCAGTAGTTCTTAGATCTTTGCTTCCAAAGGAAAGTGTGCGTATATTACTAAATGGTTCAATATATATATGTAAAACAAGAATTTCCATATTACTAAGTGTTAATAAAAAATCTCTAAGCTGTATATATGGAGTGGTTTTGCTTGTACCTTTCCTCCATTATTTTTTTGCCTCCTAAATTTGAGTGTTTTTTATGTGTTTCATTAAGTTTATTGGCCTGTCTGCTTGTGTGTCTGGGCCACTGGGTCATCTAGTCAGAAGAACATTTATAGATTTCCTTGCATTGATTATTTAATGGTATCACTTGAATTGACTTGATTGATTCCTATATTTATTATTTAATGGAAAGAACATAGTCAAAAGCTTATGTAGTAGCCCAGCAGTTGTAGAGGTCCTGTCTGTCCTCTTAGTGCTGTCTGTGGTATGTGGTGACTTCAGAAGAGCTCTTAAAACAGCTTTGGAATCAATATGAACTCAGACCAGAATCTTTGTGCCCTGCTAGACTCAGTGCCTGTGCTGCCTTTTTAGGTTATCCTGTGTACTCCATGCACGGGAAAATCAGATTTATTTGTAAAGGGGCCTGGAGTCTTTCTATGTGGAGCTTGGTGTCTTTTTTTTCTGGAATTCCTACCTCAAACTGCAGCTTTCTTGTTGGCACTGCTTGTCCTAAAAAAAGATTAAATTAATTAAAAAAAATAAAATAAATATAATTGATTCTTCATAGATTTTTAGATTGCAGTGATAATTGAGGAAAAATTTGCCTCTCTGGTAGTGGTTGGCATGGACTTGGGTGGGTTTCACTGGTATGTCTCTGACCTTGATGGGCAGGTTAGTGCCAAATCGTTGCAAAAGCTTGCCTGCATTTTTTTCTTCTCATCCACTTGTGCCCATTGAGCTGATATTTAGAAGTGTGGGATCCATAATTTTTAACTCCCTTCCTTCTCAGCTAAAATTTCTTTTAATCCAAGTGCTGTTTTAAATTTTTTACGCCTAGGTACTTGCTGTGTAAAAAATCTGTGGGAACAGATTAGTCAGGACATGGAAGAGGGATGTGTAGTAAATAGTGTATCCTGCCAAAGACAGGGCTGTTTTTATTCTATCCTTATGGTGGGAACTGGTGTCTTATTACCTTTCTTTATAGTATCCTGTAGAACTGATGATGCATTCACTAATACATAGGCTGTCTTGTGCTTCCTTTTTTTCCCATAGAGGCTTTTCAATAATTGTAACTTCAGAGTTAAAGCCAGGCAGTGATTGGCAGTACTCTTCTTATGCCTCTGTTCAGCTGGGAAGTTACATTTTCATTTGTGCCCATCTGTGTGCTACATGTTTTGGTCATTGATCGCCATACAAAAGTCATGCAGAATGAAAATGCATTTAGCAAGAAAGATAAATGGACAGTAGAAGTGGGTTTCATCAGAAACCCACCTACAGTGTCAAAAAGCAGGGTGAAAAGTGAAAATAAAATTCTAGTGTGATGTGTAACTTTCAACAAGTAAAACTAATAGTGCTTGAATTAAAAAAGAAGATTAAAAGTTGTGCCAAGCAATTAATAATTTCCCTATCAGTGCTGTATTTTTTTCTGGTCTTCCTGGTAGCTTGTCCTCACAGTCCTTGGCTCATGTGTGGGATCAGGCCAGGCCCCAAGTTTAGAGTAGCTCTGGTTTCCCAAGTAAGGAAAATATTTGGGCTGTATAATTGGTGCAATCTTGTACCCCTTGGCTTTCCTGCTTCGCGGACCCTTATCAAGGTGGCAGCTGCAAAGGGCCAGAGAAGGCTGGAAGGAAAAAGTGCTGATGTAGCCAAGAGGGAATGATGGTCAGCAAGTGCTGAGTTGTCCCACCTGCTATACTTGCCTTCCTGCCTTCTCTGGGAATCCTGTCTGGGACTGATAACAGCCTGAT
Source organism: Drymodes brunneopygia (assembly GCA_013400955.1). Classification (NCBI taxonomy): domain Eukaryota; kingdom Metazoa; phylum Chordata; class Aves; order Passeriformes; family Petroicidae; genus Drymodes; species Drymodes brunneopygia. The sequence continues at coordinate 229,535 of VZTZ01022620.1, read as the reverse complement.
TCATAAATAAATAAAAATTTACATAATTAATTGAAATCTGGGTTCTGTTGTGCTCTGTTTCCAATGTGGCCATGTTTACTTTTCCAGGAGGAAAGGAATAATTTTCCCTTGTGCAGTACCATAGCCTGTCTGTCAGCCTTACCCCCAGGAGTTGATTAGCTGGTGTATTTTGAAAAGTAGAAAGTTTGTCTGATTTTCTTGGCTTCATATGAGTCATTCAGAAAAAATTGTGATGGTCCTTACTTTTTGTTAATGGTCATATGGTTTACTAGCTGTAAGCCTATATACCATGATGCTTATGTGCAAAACATCTTATTTATGACTGATATGGTCTTCTTTGCCCTTATTCTTTTATCAGATACAAGAAACGTGTTTCCCTAAAAATGGGTGAAACTGAGCAGAGACCAACAGCAGGATCCCGCTTAGGAGCTCAGGAAAATGCTGGGATCAGTACTTTGGAGCATGGACAGAAACTACCTATGACACCTCCAGGAAAACTTGTCTCTATCAAAATTCAGATGCTGGATGACACACAGGAAACTTTTGACATTCCGGTAAGGATGTGGAGGTTGGGATGGCTAAAGGTTATTAAGGCATTTCTGATAATGCATGTTCTCAAACCAGTTCCCTTTTTATTTCACCTGTCATTCTTTGGCTAATGAATTTGTGTTGCAGAGAAAATGCTATTGTGTATATCAGCATTAAATAGATGATGGTGCAGTAAAATAGCATTAAGCAGGGAAGTGAACTGTAGATTAGAGTTATTAATTCCATTTCCGTTTGAACAGCTTCAGGAGAGGTTGAAGTCCTTGGTGGGTTTTTCTCTTCAAATACTGTATCAGTGGTTTCCTCTACTTTCTGAGTAGTTGATGATGTGTTTCCTTGCTTCTGTTTTGCTCTTAATCCAGTGTAAATCTATACAGGTTTTTTTGTCTTTCCTCTGGCTAGTCCTTAGGATATTAACTTGAAATCATCAAAGTTTTTAGTAATTGCTCTTACATGCACTGAGTGCTCTCACAGAAGTTGAGTGCAAGGAAAGAAGCAAAGCAGTCTCATCTAAAGTTTCTCTGTACCCTGTTGAGATTAATCTAGGTTTGTCCTTGCCAAGGAGACAGTTACTACTGCTTTTGTGTGTGTTTGTGATCAGTAGAATCAGTTTGAATTAGTTTTGATACCAAAACCAATCTGGTTTCACACGATCTATCTGTTAGTAGCCACTAATGGTTTTAACATGCCATGCTTACACAATTAACATTTAACGTGGTTGAACACTGTTGCTGTTATGGAAGTGTACCGGAATGTATATTTTTCAAAGTCTTCAGGGTTCAGTGAATAGGAAAGCGGAAACCTGAGTTCAAATTTCATCCTTTGTTGCTTGCATTTTCTGTAGCTATGGTAATTTCCATGCCTTCATTGGCTCAGTTTTCCCTTCTGTAAAATGGAGGATCACCAGTGAGATACAGAGATCTTCGACATATGGTACCCTGGAAAAATGTTATCCCTGTATTAAACATGAAGGAATTCTGATTAGGAAAATTATGATTAAAAAACTATTCCTTCTAATGGGGTTTTGTTTGTCTATTTTCTATGTGTACATATGCACATGCTTTTTGATCTGCTCTCTGCTGCTGTTTGTGATCCAGCTACAACTGTGTGTTCAGTCTCAGACTTTATTTTAGTGGAAGTTAAATTCTCTGGACAGGCAGGTTATGTGTGAGTTGAACTGCCATCAAGTGAAATGCCCATGTATGTAGCAACTTTTTATGCTTTTGTGCCTTTCAGAACGCCTGTCAAATATCCATAGCAAACAGTCTTTAGGTAAAAGCAGTCTTTAGATAATTGTTCTTGTTCAAAAGTGTGGTTACAGTTTAAATCATCAAACACTAATAAAATTTTGGTTCTCTTTTATGTGGTATAAATATCTCTATTATTTTAGAGACAAGTCTGGGTTTTTTTAACTCATCTGTAGATGCTAATTCAATGTATTTTGAAAATTGAAAATTTTTAAGTGTAGACACTTAACAGAAACTATTTTGCGAGTTCCCTTTCATTAAATTGTTCAGAAGAAAATATATGTAACATGTGGATGCAATGCACCCTATGACTCCAGCTTTGCTTCTGGGAGTTTGAGAAAACAGTATTTTTTGGTCTTTAATATTAGAAGATATCAACATCTCATTTTTTGTTTACTTCAGCAGCACCTGGAAGACTTGGGGATTTAAACAGCTCTCTGTTGAGATCACTTCAATATGATTGTTTTTGGAGCCTTTATTTCATGACCATCACTACTCGAGGAAAGCCCAGTTGGTTTGAAAGTCAAACCTGGTGGTGAAATATGCAGGATGCTTAAATACGAAACCTTTTACAACAAATCTTTCCTAAAGTCTTTTGTCTTTAACCTATGCATATTCAAATGGAGGAATACACATTGTTTTGTCTGCTCTAAAAAACATTAATTGTTTTAGTCTCATCTCACAAAACGGAACAAGTTTTAATGCATCTAAATTGAGATGTTTATTCATGTTGGAAACCCCATATTCCTATTTATAAGCTTAATGTTTTTAGCCAGACTGGTGCAGTATACACAAAAAAGGAAAGTGATACCATTTCAACAAAATATTTTAGGAGCAGCAAGTGTGGCCGTGGGCAGAAGATGTTAAACATACATGCCTAAGCACATCTGTGGGCTTGCTTTTCAGTGGCAAATTAAAGACTTTTTGCGTGGTTGAAGATCTGAACTACGCTTCCCAAAGTTTGAGCTGCTACGATTATGAAAATAACTTTGCAAATATGATACAAGTATAAACTGAGAAGGATTTGTGTTTCCTACAATCTCAGGAATTTTGCTGTGCAAACCTTTCTGTGTTAGCGAATGAGCCAAACTTTGGGTGGTTTTATTGATGCTTGTAATGTGTCTTGTAGGATGGAATGAAGTTCAGTGATGCCAGTTTATTATTTGCTCACGAAGTCTGCGTAAAAATGAAAACAGTTATTGGTGCTACTTCCTCCTGAGTTTGGGGGAACTAGTGAAATAGTTGGGACTGTCCATCTGTCTAGTCCTAGCTCTTCTACTTTTGTTATACCTTCAGCATCACTGCCCCATTAGCTATAAGACCTTATCTGTGTGGTATTTTTATTGAGTTTGTTATTGTTTTGTGTGAATGTTGTCATGGTTTTGGGTTTTTACTGTGTGCTCGTTTATTTTTTCTTATTTATTGAGTTCTGCTTTGGTTTGTTTTTAAATTATATTCCAGGAGACATGATTCAATATCCTTGCTCTTAAGCAATCCCTTTTCTCACATTGTATCCAGATGACTGGTTACTATTAGTGCCAAATCAATCAGATTTCTGTGTCTGTTCTGTATATAACAAAACAGGAGGAAAATACGACCTACTTCCATTACCCCCCAGTGCTGCTGCTCTTTGGGCTGTTTAAAAGTAATGTAACTCCAGTGTCATTTGAGTTTCTAAAGGAAAATTAATTCTTTTGGTGTTAGTGTTTTGATGCCATATAATCATACCATGTTTGGCTCATTGTATTACTTCTCACAGGAAAAAACCCAAATGAACAGAAAAGAGAGAAGAGAGATCTACATGCCTATATATGGGCCCATAAATTATATTCTTTATAGGAAAAACCCCATATAGTATGTGGAGAGAGTTTGTATGGGAGATTTCAAAAACAGAAGTCTCAGTGAAGGCCTTTTCATCAATTGTTGCACATGCAGTATTGTAAAAGGAAGGAATACATGAGAAAAATCTTTTGTTCTGCATGCTGCTAACAAACAGTATTTAATTGCAGAACCTTCCAACATTCCTATATTCCAAAAATCTAGTGGAAACTTGAATAGATAATCCTGGATCTTTCACACGCATCCAGTTAGCTGGTTGGGTGCACATGCTTGGAGGAGGAGGAGGAGGAGGAAAGGTAGGCACTGCTGTTTTTTTAAAAAAAGATTAAATGACTCTGACTTTGTATTTCCTGCCTTTAACATATAAGGGAAGTATAAAATTCATCAGTTATCTTTTTTTGAGCACATTTTTGGCTCCTCAGCTATGAGAAGACAAATGATGTAGAACATCCTTCCTTCTTTCAAGTTATTCCACATTTTATGTCTGAGTCTCTGTACCTTTAGTTTTGTGTCTGTCACAAACTCTCAGATAAGAACTAGATGTCAGCTGCAGTTGCAGGTGATTAGTGCGTGAAAATCAGGCCATGAGTCAAGAGTTCTTGATCATCCAGCACTTGCAGCTGTTGGTCATGATGTTGCATGCAAGTGTGGAATATATTTCTCCCCTGCTGTTTATTTCTAATTTCCACTTTGGCTGTATTTACTGAAAAATTAGTTAGATATGCTAAGTGGAGACTGCAGAGATCCAAAATTCGGCATTGTGTTTCAGCCAGTGTTTGGCTGAGTTATGACTATGTGACAGAATGAGCAAATACGTTTCCTTTCTGCTAGGCAGGAGGACAACAGCCTTAGCTAAAATGACTAATGTGAAGGAGGAAGAACATTTTCCACCTGTCTATGCATGATGATAATCATTTATAGATAGATCTTGGACATATTGAAAGGTTGGCACTTCAACCTGAAGACTTGCAAAACGCAGCACTGCGTACCAAAGGTTGTGTATTATACAATAGAGGGTGTAGTTGTACAGTTCTGAACTGCTTGATTTTCCTCTGCTTTTATTTCTACTCACCTCAGTTAGTTAAAAGAGGACAGGATTTACTCCATAATGCCATAGCTAAACTTACAGATTTTCATATGTTTGTTTTGATATGATCTCCCCTGTAGATTCAAAGCAGTTTAAGTGAAAATGAAATGCCGTTTTTAAAGAACAGTAAAAATAGCTGGTGATTGCATCTACTTCAGATCCTTCTGGGGGAAAAAAACCCTTTCATGTTTAGTGTCTATGCCATTTATATTATATTTACTTTTACAGTTGTTTCATTGCCAGAAGTAATCTGTTCTAAAACGACTCCTAAACGCAGAGTCAGTGTTGTTCCTGTCTAGGTAATGCTGAAGGCAAGACTGATTCTCTTGTTAGTCTGCCAGGATGATTTGGTGACTCAGACCAGGTTGAACCCTGACTGATACAATACTTGTCACTGATCATATCCTACTCTCTGGGTAAACAAAGCTGATGTGGCTGGGATGATACTATTGATGCTAAATAGCAAGTGAGGGCTGTTCCTTTCTTTTTAGCATCAAAGGTGAGATCAAAGTATGTCACAGGAGGTTAGGATTCTTCTTTTGGTTAGGACCTGATCTCTTTAATTAAAACCAAACCAAAGTCTTCTTTTTTGTGTCTGCAAGAAAATAGTTGCTTCCTTTTTGTGGCTGTCTTTTGGAACGACCAAAACATGCTTGCCTGTCAGATTACTCAAGTTTATTAAACATCTGTTTTTTGTATTGTGTCAACTTCCTTTCCCTTTGAATGTATTCAAGCTTTGTGAAATATGCAGGGTTGAAAAATGTCATCTGCTTTGGGGGATTAACATGGGTTTCTTAAGCAGCAGGAGTCTCTTAGTAGAAAGCAGGGTAAAGGTAGACATCACTTGTAAACATTTCGTTTCAATTTGCTCTTCCCTTGGAAGAGAGAAGCTTTGGATTACCTGAGAATACAGAATAAAGACCAAATGGTCTTGATGTACAACTGTTTATCTTCCACTGGAGTTTGGATGTAGTACCTTGGCAGGGAATTTCTCTGCCTCAGTCCCAAATTTTTCAGAGAGAAGGGCTTCATAATCCTGTTGGGGAGTCTGTTTCTTAAGGCTAATGTTCTGGGTGGGGTTTTTTTGTTTGGCTGGTTTTGTTTGTTTGTGCAGTCAAATGGTAGTGGTTCATATTCCCTTTGTGGGTAAAATGCTGTCTATTAACTGTGCTCCCCACCAGCTTCAAGCCAGAATGTGTGCCAGGAAAAGTTAAATATTAGAAAGTCTCAACAGTTAATAATAAACGTTACATGTGCTTTGTTATAAATTTCTGCAAGTGCTGTGTTACCCATTAAATTCAAAATTTCAGACACAGTTTTATAAATGTTTGAATTATTGTCTGTTACATTTATGGGCTATGATAATTGCCTTGTCCTAGGTATTTACGCCTCTCCTCAATATGTAATTATAACCAGTGAAATAAACATGTTAAAAAAAGAGCATGAGACAGTAAGGCAATGCAGAAATGTAAAACAGTGTTTTATGCTTTCTTAGCCAGCTTCAACTTCAGTTCAATATGAATTGCTTTTTTTTCCAGTTTAGGAAGTGAACAGCAGGTCAAAAGTCAGTTATTCATCAGTCTGAGACTTTCTTTTCTTCTTGTGCCTGAAATTATTTGGTCATTGCTGTCAGACTATTTCCAGTGAATATCAAGCATTTAAATATTCACTAATTGTCACGCCAGCTCTGCTGGGTTTTCTGAAATCACAAGAAAAGTGATTTTTTTTCTTCAACTCTCAAACACATCAGTTGTATTTTTCTCAGCAGAATATTATTAGTGGCTACCCAGTAAACTGATTTTTGTTGACAAATGTTTAAAATGTCTTTGTTGACAGACAGAGTATTTTAGTGATGTGTGTTAATAATTCATGTGCTTTTCAAAGTGGGAGAGAGAATAATCCACAAGCAAACTTCTGTAACCTGAGGCAGCAGACTGTTTAAACTGCTGATTTCTTTGTTAAGATTCTGTAGAATGAATAAAATAAGTGGGAATGTAATTTTAAGTGCCAACAGATCCAGTCCATTCTCAGATTAGATTGATGTATTTGAAGATAGCTGTGAAATGCATATAATTTTCTTGAATGAATTAGCCTAACTTGTAATCAGGGAAGGCTTCTCAAACATTACCTTTTCACCTCTCTTGGTTGAACTGACTCACCAAGTCATGCAGCAATGTGTGAGCCAGCACAAAGCAGAGGATGGAGCAGGCACAGCGAGAGCAGCTGTGGATGCAGAGACATTGTGGGAGCATTTGTGAACCTATTGCCCTGAATGAAGGGGTCAGTGAACTCATGCTGGTAATTTTGGTAGTAGTGTCTGTGCCTGTAAGTTGGTTTGCACAGTACTGGTGAGGCTGGATTGATGGTTTGTATGGGGAGTGTGGGTGGCCTCCCCAGTTACAGAGCTTTTCCGTGGCCCATCTGTTTGGAGGTGACAAATGTCGAAGGAACAGTGGGCGGGGTTTGCCATCTCTCCTCTTCGAAGTGCACTGTATGGGTGGCTAGTGGTACAAGTGAAGGCTGATTTTGCTACCTCTACGTTTTCCTGTTTCAGGGGTGATGGGAGGGATGTTCTGCCTCTGATCAGAGGCAGGAGGAGAGCTGAACTGCCTGTTGTGTGCATCCTTCCCCTTGAGACTGAGGTTCATCTCCTTCATCCTTGAAAATTTTAAAAGCTGGATGTCAAAGCCTCAGCTAATCATTTTCATCCATCGTAGTGTGAAGGCATGGTACACTGAACAGGCTTCTCATCATGCCTGTCTCAAATGTGTATTTTAGGATGAGATTAATTGCTCTCTGGAGGTCCTTGTATATCCCTACATGTTGCTTCTTTCTGTTCCAGTAGTAACAGGGAAACGTAGAATCATTTAGGTCAGGAAAGGCCTTTAAGATCTTTAAGTCCTACTGTATTTATGTAGCATTTAACTATAAAACAGTATTATGCAGTTTAAAAAACTTAAAGGAAAAATGCTGTGATGTATTATTTGTAGATCCAGTGTAGATGTGGTCCCCCCATACCCGAAACAGATCAGCTGGGTATCAGGCTAAGGAACGTCCTCACCACCTGCATGCAGTCAAATGACATGGATATAATGGTTATCACCATTCATAAAACCAAGCAGAATCAGCAGGGTTGAATGCATAATGGGAGAGGAAATTTCTTTTTCTTTCATCAGTTCCCACTGTGGCGGCTGTCCTCTCACCAAGCTCCTCCCCATATCACTTACCTTTGGGAAGAGTGCAAAAGTTGCAAAATAAAGTGTGCCATGGAGGAAGAGTGCTTTGGTGCTGTGCTGCAGTGGTAAATGTGCATGACGTGATTTACCCAAGCCCATTCTTTGTTAACACAAAGTGGTCGAGCTCAAGTTACTTTCCTTAAGCTCTTTATGAAAATCAGTTGTCCATGCTTCTGGACATATGTTCTGGGGAGGCATAATAAATAAACGGGATAAACTTCTGGGAGAAAATAGCTACCTCCTGGATTGCTGTGTGTGTTGTCTAGAGCTAGAGAAATGCAGTATAAGTGTGATGCTTTGCCAAGAGCACAATCTTGTGTTAGACTTGAGGCATTTTAAAGCACACCCAGTTTATAGTTCTGCACTGAGCAAAAGAAGAGAAAACATGGGCTCATATGTAAAGTACTACTGATATGTGATTGTCACACAGCGTGGTGAGTGGCCATTCCAGAACACTGATTTTCAGTATCTTATATTGCAAAAGCATATCTGCCTGTAACTTGTTCTCTAACCTGTGTGAGGGAGGGAAAGAACCTTGATTTTGGGATCCTTGTGCAGCTGCTTTGTGACATTATTTTGAATAAAATGGAGAGCTGTCTGTGCAAACAGAGGCTTATGTAGTGCAGGATAAAAGAATAACAAAGTGTTCTAAATTGTCCATTCATTCTCCTTTCAGTTTCTTCTCAGTTGATCATGATCATCTATTAACAATTTCTGCCTGGTGATAACACAACCTGCTGAGATTAGTTCAGGTTCCTCGGTTTTCTCAATTGGTACCTCTTGTTCCTTCCTTTCTTGGCCCTAGAACATGCCCCTTTATATTGCTTATCCTTTTTGTCCTCTTTGTGTCTCTGCAGCTCCTTTGTAACTGTTGGTTCAATTCCTTGCTATTGGTATTCTCCAAAGAAACAGAAGACAGCTCTGTGGAAAGGTGCAGTCCTGGGTGTATCTCCTGGGTCTTTACCCAGCTTTGTTCTGCGGTGCTGTCCTTTCTCAGCACAGTATCAGGTCTTTGTATCACAAGTCATGTGCAATGCTGCATAGGGGAGAAGGTGCTCATCACTTGTAAAAGCTGTATCTGCAGTCAGAACTAGGGATGCTTTCTGCAATGGCATAGTCACATTCTCATTCATACTCAAACTCTAAGAGTGGGAGGAAATATCCAATTTTTACCTAAGATAATTTGTGGTTTGAAAGTGAAATTTGACTAGCTTAAAATTAATCTTAAAAAACCCTTTATAGCTAGGATGGAGTGATTAAAGCAGTGTGTCTTATCTTGGTACAATCTAAAGGGCTCCAGCAGTTTCCAGATTTAAAAGCCTTCAGAAACTTACTAATATGCTGCTTACCTGTGAAGTTATTTCCACTGCTCCAATGAGCTGCCTCCACCAGGATTACAATATTTTGTGTGTATGTGTTGTGATTACAATTGTGTGTGTGTGATTACAATACACACACACAATTAAATGTTGTCTTTAGCATGCCAGTGTGTAAATCACATAAAATGCATGGCTGAAAATGTCTGCCAAAGCTTTTGTGCATATCTGAATCAGGCTACTGTGTTAAAATAATTCTTGGATAAATACGTCAATTTTTGAATAAAAAGTGATGCATGAGGCATACATCAAGCGCCAGATAACTCAGCAAATACAAACAGCAGTTGCAGAAGTAGATTACAATATCTCCTTTTCTTATCCCCATCCCCAAAATGGAGGCCTTGATAGAAATTGCACAAACATAATACTGCCAGAATATAAATAGCAAATGGTGAATTATGACTTAATGCCAGTTTGCTTTCTGATAGCCTGTTGGCAGATGCAAATATTCATGCAGAGCACAGCAGCAGGGAATTTTTCTTCTCATTTCTTTCACTGTTATCTTCTCACCTAGTTTTCTGGTTGAACCTGGAGTAATTATTTTTTTCTTCTCTTTTCTTTGGTTTTGTAATTCTGGTCTTGTTCTCATGCCATTGTATTTTCATACGGCTCTTACTGAATTTATAATTACCTCAATTTAGTAGATAGTGGTCAGTATGTATTTGTGTGTAGATGTTGCTTAGCATTCAGAGGCTAGTTCTTCCTACATAAAGGGAGACCTTTTGCTCTTCAGTGACTCTTCACAACTCATTGCTTCATTCCCTGGTGCAGATGCTCACTTTTATTCCCTACTGGCATCTCACCCCCATCTAACATCTCAGTTTTGTCCTTTTTTAGTAAACATTCATCTTTGTATCCTCTGAATGGACAGGTTGCATAGCTCCTTGTAGAGCTCTCTTTCTGGTCTGTTGCAAGAAGCACATTTGGGCAGAGCAGCAGGTCCTGGATCTGGAGTGACTGTGAGTTAGGGGAGCACCTTGCCTCTCTTCTTGCTGGCATGGATGAGCTGGATCCTCAGCCACTTTACATTGTCTCCGGTTGGCTGGAGTTACTGGACTTCAGCTGGGTTGCATTATGTGGTGATGTCATCCAGGAATCTCCTCTGAGAGTGCTGCCTTTTGAAATGAATCTCAGATACAACCATTTTGCTGAACAGAATTGAAATAGGAGGGATTTTGGAGAATTAATTAAGGTAATACATGTAAACTGATGTAAAAGAGAATGCTTTGTCAAAGCTTTTGTATAAAGATATTTCTCAGCAAATGAAAAAGGACATTATCAAGTTGTTTTTATTACTGGATTCACACTGAGTAGCTCTGCAACCAGAAGTGTATGTAGGCCATTATTCTCTGCTCTTAGATGTTCCACAGCAATTCAGAAACACCTCTGCAGTCAACAATAAACACGTGGTGGCTGGCAAAAGAAAATGCTTTTCATGAAAGCACTTGTATACTCACTCATAGCATGATACAGAGTGGCAGGGACTCTGCAAGTAGTTTGGTTCAACTCTTGGCTCAAGGCAGGGCCAGCACTGAGCAGATTGCTCAAGGTCCTTAAGAAACATTTAGCTAAGAACTCAGGACTAGTGTGTTCTAGATTTTTTTTCTTTGAGAGCCTTCATTGGACCTCACAGTCACCAGTTGAAGATCTGTCACTTTTAAGCCTGTGACTTGCAGTTCCTTCAGGTTTTCTGTGTGGCAAATGAGTGTTTGCAGCCATATCTGTAGGCTTATAAAAGAAATGAGGCAGTAGTCATTTTATAATTGAGAGACATGGCATAAGCTTACTTACATTCTAGAGTTTGTCAATCCCTTCAGCTTTTCTTCATAGTTTTTTACTTCATGTCACAGTATGGATATGTCTGCTTGTAAAGACTATGGGAGATTCTAAAAATAAAATTCAAGTGAAAAGCAAATGCTTCAAATGGCTAATTGTGTCACAACATATTCAACTCTGACTTTGGCAACGCCAGGAAGAGCAAGGTAGAAATGGCAGGTTGCAGGAGAGATGCCTTTGTGAACAAGAGGTGCTTTCAAAACTGCATCTGCTTTAGAAAAGTCAGCAAACCCTTCTGAAGATCCCATGAAAACCTGGATTCACACCAGCTTTGGAAGAGCTAAGTTTTCAGACTTTTTTTCATGTGAAGCCATTGGATTGCTATTGTTAGAGACACAGAATTAGGAGCAGGTAATCTTTCTGTTTCTCCTATGTAGGCTGAATCTAGCTATTGCCATTTCTTTCTGTGTCGGTTCCATGGAACGAGTAGCTTTGAACAGATGCATGTGCCTTTGTAACTTTGAACAGGTGTGGGTGCCTTTCAGTGGAAAGGGCACTTCTCTGCAGAGCATTTCAGATCTGTGCTGCTGATGTTTCATCACAGGGAAGATTGTATAAACACAACTTTGTCAGGAGAAGTGACAAAAGGTTCCTGAGGAAACAGTTCAGCATTTCCTTGGGCTGAGGGAACAAGTCTTTGAGGGTCAGCTAATGCTGTTGTTGCTTGTTTCACTGAAACTATTGATTTCCTGCATAGGTATAGCTGTGAAGTAAATTCCAGCTATGTTTTGATGTGGTGGCATTTGGATTTTTTTTTTACTTTGTTTTGGTTTGTGTTGAGCTTCTATTTAGGATGCCATGGGGGAAGGAAAAAAACAGAGCTCAAATCCTCATCCTCAGTGGGAGTGTTTTACTGAGAGTTAAACTGAACCAACTCAGCACAGGCCATTTCACATATCCCAAGACAGTGGACACTTGACTTACAAAGTGAAACCTAAGTGGTAAATTTAACAGTGGGGTAGTGTAAATCAGCTTATGTAATTTCCATGCTTTTAACTATTGCAAGCTGTAACAATTTAAAAAGAAACTCAGGCTTCTGAAAATGCAAGTGATCGACAGAAGAGTGATTTGGGGTTGTTTTAATTTTGGGACCTGTTTGTTTGAGAGGCAGTTTAATGTTTTGAGTTCTCAGAATTGAGAAAGATTGGGGGATTTCTATTCACACCAGGCACTTCCTGCCGCAGCTGCCTGAGTGAGTTAATCTACTTGGCTTCACATCTGTTCATTGCCTCTCTCCGCTGCCCTCATCTTCACACCAGAGCAGGAGCCCTGTGACTCTCCTGGCCTTTTTTACTCATTCCAGGGCTCAACTTCTCATTTCCTAGGCTCCTGTCCTTATTTCAACCTGTTGCCAGCTGCCAGGGAAGAGCTGCCATAGGATGCTGTGTATTGGTTGCTGTGTGAGTGCTGACCCTTGGGCAGAAGAGGGAGGAGGGTGCAGTGTGGCACCGTAGGACAGGCTATCTCTGGAGGGGCTGGCAAATGAGGCAAGAGTGAGTAGCTGGGACAAGTTTTCCAGCATCTGACTGAAATGACCAACAAGGAAAGGTAGGCTTCCTGCTGCCGTAGCAACAGAAGTTCCAGTGCTGACTGAATTTGTTATTCAAGAAGAAAACAAGGTAAGAATTAACAAGTCCTATTTATTCTTCCATGCTTTCATTTCCACTTTCTCAGTTTTACAGTGTCTGAGATAGAGACATTGAAACGGAATAATCATGTTTAAAACAAAATTGAAAACTTTTGGTTTTCTTGCACTCTTTTTAAGAGAATGAACATGTTTTCACCCTTGATACAGGGAAGCTTTTATTGATCCAAACTTCAGCTAAGTATGATGAGAAGACAATTAAACTTGTAAGTAGCTTGAAGGTTTTTCAAGTTCTCCTGAACTTTTTTCTGGTGAGCCTTTGTCCTGGAGAGAAAATGTTTGGCTTAAAGGTTAAGATGAGATGACTTTTGATTATCCAAAGAATGAAGGCTGTGTTTGTACCCTCATTCCTGTTTCTTTGCATATGGTTCTTTCATCCATTCAGTCTGTGCTAGTCAAGGAGGAGGACTGTTTGAAGAAGGCACTATAGAGCACTCTGTCTCTCATCCAGCAACAGCTGAATACTTTATGGAAGTATATTAAGTCCTTGACAGGAGAAGGTAGCCAGCTGGCTGCTGCAGCAGGATATTCTTGTTCTCCCTCACAACTGAAAAGGAGGAGTTGGCAGAGTGCCTGCCGAGCTTGCCGGGGAAGAGTAGAGGCACAGACTGTTGCAGTATTTTAACTAAGTGGGCTGTTAACCAAAAAAATAAGAGAAGAAAGCACACATTTCAAGTCTGCCCAGGCCACCAACTAGAAAGTGGTAAAGGGCTGACTCTAATATAAATAATTACCACCCAAGAACCTCCATGCTTTGGGATATCTTAAGAATATGGTTACTTAATGGTCACAAGCAAGTGAAGTAACTACACTGGTGTTTGTTCTGCTTGAAACAACACATGGAATGGTGGTGTCTCACTGGTTAGAATAGTGCTGTGACAGTTCTACAAATTGGAGATAATCTGATTGTCCTTTCGTGTCCTAATAAGTACAGCTCCAGTCAAGGTGTCTGTGTGGGTCATCAAAAAAGACATTGAAAAGAAAGGAATTCACGTTAAAATGAGCAAGTTCAGAAAAGAGAGAACAAAAGAACAGTGCTCGCCATTTCCCTGAGCCAGGTTTTGAAACAATGTGAGACACTATTCAGTCAATCATCCCTTTCCAAAAAGCAAGCAGGTGAAAACAGCCTTAAGGCACAACCAATTAGCACAGAAATAGGTGTGTATTTTGGGTGTGGATGACCAAATATGCTGAGGTTACAAATACTTCAAACAAAACAAGCCTCAGGTCATGATTTTATAGCCTGTTCTTCCTCATATGCTTCCTTTAGTGAAGTCTCCCAGAAAATGCTGTGTGGATGCTTCATTGACTGATAAGTGAAGCTTCTCTTTTAAGCACTGAAACTGGTGGTCCAGGAGATGTTTTTGGTAATTTAATGGAGGAATCCTTACCTCTTATATGGCCTCAGAGGAAAAATCAGATCTGGTTTCTGTGTTTGTAAGTGCTCTTCAGTGTCCTCCACTGTATTTTGCAACAGATCTTCTCTCAGTTTTTCCATGATTACTGAAGATAAAGATATTAACAATAGCCACTGAGGTCTACATGGATTTTTGGTGATGCAGTTTTGTGTGCTTAGAAGGTATTTGAAACAAACATCATAGAGGTTCAACATTCATTACAAACATGCACTGAGATTATATAGTCCTTTGAATACACAGTCATACTAACCTTTGATGTCCAAGATCCAGGTCACCATTTATGAAGATAACTAAATATTCACATGGTCTGGACTGACCTTTCAAAAGGCAGGAAATACTGCGCTGAATTGCTTTCCCCTAATTTACTTTTGATGGATCTCATGGGCAGAGTTGGAAAAAACACTTGAATTGCTGGTGTCAGTTTACTCTCACTTCCCAGATTGGCAAAATTAAAGTAAGCTCTGACTCCTTTGTTCACAGTGATTCAGATGTATTAATTAAAAAAAACAACCCCACACTCCTTTGACCCCTAAACAAACTCTTTGCAGCTCCAGTTTAAGATTATAGGTTATTATAATAGGTACTGGCTTTAGTGCTATCTTACTGGCCACTTCACAAAATTAAAGGTTATCTGGCACCGTTTGATGCAAATAACCAGTCTGCCTTAAACACGACAGAACCTTACAGAGCCGTGTGAACTGTGTTGTACGTTCATCTGAAGTCGGTATTTCCTTAACTTTGATTAGCAGCAATTGTAGTCATGCTGGAAGTAATTAAAAGTATGGGGACACTTTATATATAAATGTAGATGCATGATGCAGATATAACTACTAATAGAGATGTTGAATGTGACTCTGACTTCTTGTCAAGCACACTGGGTAGTCTTTGCTTGTAGGTTTATTTTGCAGCTTGCAAACCTGCTTCAGCTGCTCACAGAGCTCCTTGGGCAAATGCTGAAAGGAGGGTTGGGAATTTATTGTGCTTTTTCAGTTGTTCAGAGAAGAGGCAATGGATGCATCTCAGGTTTCTCATAGCAGGTTAAAAGGAATTTCAGTCCATGTTTTTAGACTTGCAACTGCTTGAGGCTTCAAAGCCGTGTATGGGTGAAAGAGGAAAAGAGGGAAGGAAGAATACATACCAGTGCTAATCTTAACGTAAACGTAAGGGTTGAAATCCCAGTTGCAAGAAAGCAGTTGCAGTAGCAGAGGGGCCATTCAAAACATGTGCATTCACTGCTCTTAGGTACTGCATCATAAAGACCTCGGTATCCTGTTCAGCAGGATATCAATTGCTTACTTAATTTTTAAAAAATCTGTAGCTATTTTATAGTTTTGCTTCCAAGAAGACCAATATAGTTATAAAATTTGATCAGCAGTTTGTTACTGAGTAATCTGTATGTGATCTACAATAAGGAAAACATTTTAAAGATTTTGTCATGCATTGAATAAGCAGATATTATGAGAGAGGTTAACTTAAAAAAAAATTACCTCTAGTTTCATTTGGAAGAAGAAAATAGGAAGCTTTAGTTGCTTATTTTTACTTCTGGCCCAAGTGTTGGGAGCACTTAAATGTCTCTGTGTCCTGTTTTCTTTTACTCTGTGTGTTGTCAGACTTCTAATGTCCCCAGCTGAAAAAGGAAATTAACCAGGAATCCCAGTTCTGTCTGTTCTTTTGTACAATGGCACTTTCTCACAACAGGACAGCTACTTGAAGTGGAGCAAGAATGTTCTGCCAGTTTGTTGCAAACTCTTCCTAACCACAGGGGAAAAGCTCAAGAGCAGAGAGCAGAATCTTGGCCTTAGTCTATTTTTTCCCCTTTGCATGGGGGTAGAGGAAGTCACAGACATGAAGAAGCACTCATTACTGACTGCAGGAGCTAAAACTCTTGGTTGTTTTTCAGAGGGAGGTAGCTTTGCTGTAGACTTCTGCAGCAGATCTAACTCTGCAAGTTGCATTAAAAGAATACAGTTAATAGGCAAAATAAACCTGACAATTACCAAAATGTTTCATTTTCCTCCTACAGTTAGGTAACTTGTTTTGAATTCCAGATCACTGAGCATAGAATGGTTTGAGTTGAAAGGGATCTTAAAGATCCTCTAATTCCAACCCCCTTTCCTTGGTGGAGGGACCTTTCACTAGACCAGGTTGCCAAAAGCCCCATCCAACCTGCCCTTGAACACTTCCAGGGATGGAGCATCCACAAGTTCTCTGGGCAGCCTGTACCAGTGCCTCACCACCCTCACAATAAAGAAATTCTTCCTAATATAAAATTTAAATCTACTGCCTTTCAGTTTAAAGCCATTCCCCCTTGTCCTATGACTAGATGCCCTCATAAAAGTCCCTCTCCAGCCTTTTTTTCAGGCTCCCTTTACTTAGTGGAAGGCTGCTCCAAGGTCTTCCTGGATCCTTGTCTTCTCCAGGCTGAACAACCCCAACTCTCTCAGCTGTTTGTCCCCACAGGAGAGATGCTTCAGCTTCTGATCATCTCCTCTCTACTCCCCCTAACCGGTCCCTGTCCCTTCTGTGCTGGGGACCCCAGAGCTGGATGTGGTTCTCTGTATAGGGTCTCATAAGAGTAGAGTTGAGGGGGAGAATCACCTCCCTCAAATTGCTGTTCACGCTTCTTTTGAGCGGAAGTAGTTGGATTTTATATCAGTCAAGCAGTTATATTAATAAACTTTTTAAAGAGAAAGTGAGAGAGTATGTATGTATCAGTAAATGACATTATAGTGTATTATTAGTATATGACAGAGTCAGAGGCTGACTGAGATTGGAAGGGACCTGGTGTCATCTGGTCCAACCTTCCTTCTCAAGCAAGGCCACCAAGAACAAATTTCCCAGGACCACATCCAGATAGCTTTTGAAAAGCTCCAGGGATGGGCACTCCCGAGCTTCTTTGGGCAGCCTGTACCAGTGCTTGGTCACCCTCACCATTTCTGAATGGTTGATGGCTGTACCAGCAGTCACTCTGCAGGGCCCCACATGAAGCAGAGTGCATTAATCACAAAATAACTGTATTCTCTAATTTGAGAAATTGTGGTTGTTTTAGCAGAGTTCCTTGCCAAAGATGAAGCATTTGCATTCATTTCTAGCAGTTAAAAGATATCTGGAAGCACTAGTGTAATCCTCTGGGATGAGGCTTCATAAGCTAAAAACCCTTTTGATAAATAGATACTAGGCTTGGTTAGGACTTTTTTCCCTAGAGCTATACTAAGCTTGGGTTTATCTCATGTGCCATTTATTTGGGATGCTTTTATTCAATAAGCTGTCTCTGATTAATCATAACATTTACTCAGACCCACTCTGTTTAATGTGCCTTTGTCTTTTTGTTTTCCCCCTAAGCTTGCAAGAACATAGCACTGTGGAGGGATGTAAGTGCCCCTTCACTGCAGAAATTCTTTTCCGAGAGAGTCCAAAATAGCTCAGGTCCAAGGTTTTTGTTGCAAACATTCCCAGTAAGGGTAAGTCAGAAACGTTGAGTTACTAACTTCATTGATTATTTTTGTCGCATTAACCTTGACCTACTAAACCAGGCAGCAGTTGCTGTTTTGAATACAAGCAGAACCGGAGCTGGCATCAGCAGCTATTGTGCTGTTCTGCATTCTCTGTCTATAGCCAGATTCTTCTGTTTCAATTTGGTACCTGCTGGCATCTACATACTCAAATTGTTGATTGGCAGGTGCACTGTGACAGTCAAAAAATTTTATGAAATGGAGATCATAGTTAAATGCCTTAACAAGGGAAGGGAACCACAAATGCAGAGCCAAGACAAATTATCTGTGTAACTTGATACAATTAGCAGCTGTTGGCAAGGTCAAGAAAGTTATTAAAAGTTAAGTGTTTGTAAAGCATCTAGTATCCCTCTAACTGAATAATTTACTGCAAAAAATGTTAAGAAAGTGTAAGTATAATTCTGTTGAGATATCTGTAGAATAGGGTAATAACAAATTCTCAGACTGCTCCTGTAATTTTTAAAAATGCCTTGAAAATTTTATGATTTAAACTCTGATGCATATACTTTTTCTTTATATTAAAGGGATAGGCAAGTCTTTTTCCTCATAGTTTATGCACCACCCACTTTTTTGCAAAGGGGCAAAAAACCAAATCTTCTGTTTTTAAAACATCTCTTTATGGAAATACCCCACTGATTGACCTCCATATGAGACAATATTTGTTTCATTTTTAAGTGAGGGGAAAATACAGCCAAACCCAGGAATCTTCAGCTTTATCATTCTTATTCGTGACTGCCAAACCATTGGTTTCCCATCACATATCTGGTTTTTTAATATCCCTCTGTTACAATTTCATGAATTCTCACTGCTGGCAGTGACACACATGTTTTCATTTACTGCATTACGGGTATTCTCTAGACAACCAGTCTGTTGAAAAGAAATTAATTCCAGCAGTGAACTAAGATACTGAATTCTCAGCAGTTTATGAATTCATGTTTTTACATTGAGGCTATTTATGTCTGGATTGAATTAATTTGAATATGTAACCAGGTGGTTGTGGTTATGTCTTTTATTATCCACTGGATTTGAAAAGCCAGCAGAATGCAACTGCAGAATGGGAAACTCACTAATTGCAGTTGGTAAATATAGCATTGTACAGTTGAAATCTCAGCTTGTCTTTCTCTCATTTCTGTTCATGACTTCAGGCATGATTAGCATGAAGAATACTACTACTGTAACTAGAGTATCCTAAGTAAGGCATACTATATACAGTTTTTACATCTGACTCATTTAAAATTTTTACTAAAGATAAAAATCTAATAACTTGTTTCTATTTTATCCCATCTGTGGTCCCCATTTCACCAACAATGAAAGGTGGCAAAATATCCAGGCAACATCTTAGACAAGATCTTTTGGAGGAGAGCAGAGACTTTATAGATAACTTGCAAAGCCTGTCACTAAGCTGCAAATTCATACTCAGCAGGGTTATTATGCCTTTTATGTTTGTCTTCTCCAATGAACATTCAAAATTGTTGGCTCAAGGAAGAAACAGGCTTAGTCCTGAACTGTGTTTTACATGGAACAAAGAAAGTGAAAACTTTAGGTTGGTAGACAGTAAGTTCTTTACCCTATCAATTTTTTTCAGCATGGTTGTTCCTTTTAAGAGGAAGCTTGCATAAAATGTGACTTCTTAATCATTCTCTTTATTTCCGTAAAATTGAAAGGATTTTGTTCTCAGTACTTGATTTGGTTTTGTGTAGCTTGAGAGAATTTCATAACAAAAACTGGAGAAAGTGACAAACTTAGAAGATTGTAAAGGCAAGTAAATTTCACTGGTAAATTGTTTAGGATTACATTAAGCCCCAGTTAGGTGTGTCCCTGTGATGTTGGTCTTGACTGTAATATTTGGTCATTTTTGCTGTAACTAAACAGCACAGGGTAGACAGTTGTGGTTCCTGAAATCTTTGCTTCTGTCACAGGAAGTACCATTTTTGGAGGCTGCCTTTAGTGGGACAGAGGTGATATGCTTCCTAAGATTGAGCAGTTTCTGATCTTTGTACAAGAAGGGATTTAGGATAATAGATATCCTGGTCCTTTTTTTTTTCCCAGAGGTTGCATTAGAACTAGTCTTGCTTACCTCTCAAAGACTTGTACTGTAAATTCAATGTTTAGGATGTATTACTTTTAGCAGCTCTCTGTGAACACAGTCTGCCTTTTTCAAGATGTTGTGCGTGGAATCAAAAAGTTTCTGAAGTGTTAGTAAATAATTGCAGTTTGTTTGAAAGAGGTGTGCAGGCAGTGAATCTGAGTACATGTAGGTAACTCAGCATTTTTAGTAATAAGAGTATGCATAGCTAGAGGATTAGAAAATATCTGTTTTAGAAAGTGTTCTGTTGGTTTCTTTTTCACTATATTGATTTTACAAATTCTTTTTATCTAATGACTAATGTATTCATGAGGAATATTTTTGTAATCCCTTGTGTCTGAGGGGCAGCATCTCTATTGAAATATTTCCCAGATCAATCTCAGTCAGACTATTCTCTTCTGTCTTGAGTCAATATACCAAGGAGAGGAAAGATCATGCAGTTTTATTTTTTAAGTGGTAAAGAGAGTAGAAGCTGTATGGTTGTTTTGATTTACTGTTTTTCTCCTATGCTTGGACAAATATGTGTTGATAAAGCAATACAAATGATTTTGAGAATACCAGTCAGGCTCTCTGTAATCTCTCTGAAGACACTGACATGTATTTGCTCCAGAGAACATTGTAGTGTATTTTGATTTTCCTTCCACAAATTGCTGTATTTAAATGCAGTCAGTGTCCTTGTTACTCATTCACCTGCTCCTGTGGCTGTCTTTCTTAGATTTAATAATTTCCACAGGAGCAGTTTGGGAATGCTGGTTGTGATTTTTTATACCTCAACAAATAACATTTTATATAGAAAGTGCATTGGAAGAATCTTTTTTAATAAGAACAGCCGATATCCCTGTAGTAAATACCTCTGCATGCATTGTGGCAATGCAGAGAAAGACATCTGACAGAGAAATCGTTTGTTTTGAGGTTTAATTTATTTGTGCTTCAGGGAGCAAGCAAAGCCCAGCAACTCTGACTTGTGCTGCTGCCAAGCCTCCCAGAGTTTTCTCTCCAAGAAGAGCAGCTTCTGGCCCTGGCTGAGGCTCAGTTCCCCTTGGTGGGGGAGTGCAGGTATGGAAGGTAGCTGCCAGGATATGGCCACTCCTTCCATGGAAAATGCTAAATCAAGAGCCACAAGCCTTCACCACGGGTTTAATACAGACACTGTTAACAGCAGCCCTGGAAATTGTGAGATGCAGAAGAGCATAGAGGAGTTATTCTTTATATTTTCCTGGGATTGCCAGGAGGGAGGGCATAATTGGAAGAGCTATATTAGTTACAGTACATGTAGTGAAACCAAAGCTGAGGCTGATGCAGGAATGGGGAAAGGTCAGAAAGCTGATTTGGGGATGAAAATTTGGCTACTGCAGCTCGTTGTCAGTCCAGGGGCTTCAGCTCCATTCCCCAGGGGTTCAGCAATGTTGAATGCATGCAAGTGCACACCTGGCGTGCCCCAGTGGTTCAGAGGGATGGTGCAAGTAAGGAGCTCCTTACTTGTGTCTAGTCCTTCCTCCCCTCTGCCCCTCACAAAGCTGCACCTTCACTCCCGGCTAGAAGAAGAACAGCAAGTTCTGTAAAGTCACACGCTGCCTTTTGTGTCTCTGCAGTCATCATCTCTTTCTGCTATCAGATTTAATGCAGTGACTTCTCAGAGGATATATCCAAGACCTTAAATAAATAAGTTCTCTGCAATTCCACAGGGTCTCTTTGGTGCTTCTGGTCTCTGTAGGAATGCCACTAGACTCTTACCTTCCCAATTTATCCATGAGGAAGTGTATGCAGGGCATACTAAAGCACTGCCTGGCAATGCAGTACAATACAGAACATACATGGAGCAAAATTAGGTTGTTCAGAGCAGTCAGTTTTGGTTTTCTCCCAACTTACAGAATAAGTATTGGGGGTGAGACAGGGAAAGACTCCTACAGTAGGTTGATAGACTTCACATGTGCATACAATTCTGTACATGTAAAAAGCAAATACAAATATTCTCTAATAGATACATGTGAAATCTGAATCTATGAGAGCTTCTGTATTCTTATGGTTTTCTAGCTAATACACATGCCTTGGGAAGGGAAAACAGTCTGGGGGAAATTATGTGTTCATGAAACTGAAGAGTGACCCTAAGCAGCTCTGTGTAAAAGGCATCAATTGTTTGCACACCAATTAAAGACTGAGCAGCCTATTTCTTATTAGCTAAGTCTAATTTTGTTTCTAATCAGGAAACTAAATATCAAAGCAAAAAGGGTTTTTCTGATTTCTATTTAGTGGCAATTACATCACATTTCAATGCACCTATCTAGGAAAGAGCACATGAATGGAGCAGTTCTGAATCCTTCAGTTGGTGTTGGAGTCACTCTTTTGTACTGCTACCCCTGTGATTTAGAAAAGCTTCTAATTTCTGAAAAATGTTTAACAGATGTACCAGCTAAGTAAAAACACCATTCAATATACCTTTTTAAGAAAAGCTCTGATTTTTCCAGTACATTAGTGCATTGTGTTTCTCTCCCAAAGTTAAAATCTCACCCTTCTAATGCTATCAGCAATGTCACTTTTTTCCTTCCAAATCAATCAAAACAAGCGTCCTTTAAGAAGAAAAAAATCAATTTAGCCTATTAATTAGCTGAACTCAGTATAGTGCCTGAAGGCCAGAATGTCATTTTCCATAAGATTTGCTTTCAAAATACAAACAAAATTGGAGTACTTGCAGGTTGTCATCACAAAGGGCTCTTAATACTTCAGAATACACTGGTAATCTTTATCCTACCTGGTACAGACCTATTTAAATATTCTGATTAAATGTTGTTGCATTTATTCTGGTTTACTTTCTGCCACATGATGGATACAGGAACTTTGGTCAGTCAGTGTAGTCAGTGCCTGGGCAAAACATCACTACAGCAAGCTACCAGAAGGTTGTATCTGATAATGGATTATTTTCCTGTGGTATAAGGCTCTTTATTTTCTCATCCCTCAACAAAAGAGATTATAAAATTTAGATTACCAACTCACAAACAAAGGAAAGCAAAATGAGAAAAAGTTATTAAATGAAAGTAGGTGTGTTGTAACTGTTGCTGTATATTCATGGTTACCAGGGTTCCTATCTATCAAAGCTGCTTGGAGAGAGTAATACATCATAGTGAAAATCTGCTTTACTGTTGTATCTTTTTGTTGAGAGTAGTAAAGTGTATTGCAGTGAACATTGAGAGTGATTTGTCTTCTGAACCCAGTGGTTGGTATGTGCAGCATGGTGTGAGTGACCCTCGGGAATGGAGACAGTAAATTTGTTACGGTGTAAGCCTTTGTAAGAGCTGAACTGTGTAACACCAGCCATGTAATGGGTTTGACTGAGTTAGAAGGGTCCTATTCAAGCAACAACAAAAAATCAAACAAAAAGAGATCCAACAAAACCCCCACTTGATTAAAATGCTTATCTGTCAAGAAACTTTACTTTCCTTCTCACCTTGTTTTGAATTTTAGGGCATGTTCAGGACTTCAGCGATTCACTTAGTATAATCTTGAGCAATGACGCTTAGTTAAGGACTGTATGATTAAAGTAATAAGCTCTTTATGTGGACATGCCATCAGTATAGTCTTTTGTCACTTTCCCTTGTCATATTGTTGGCAGGATTTAGTTCTGTCATTTGCCCTGATTTGTGTCTGTATTGTGCAGTGTTTTTACAGAGGTTCACCTGGCTTGCACTGCTTAAAATAAAGAAAACCTCAAGAACTGTTTATCCATTAAGTTCATATTAACCACTTGAAAAACTTCCCTCTAAGGAAATGTATCTGAGTATAATTTAGGCAAAGATCATGTTTTGCAGCTGATCTGGACAGGAAGATGCCAGTGGGATTCTCCATAGTCACTCATGGGATAGCTGGTGGGATTGGGACTAAAGATTCATTAAAACCATTTAAATATAAAAATCACATGCAGGAGGAAACAAGAAAAGAAAAATGGAAACCACTATAGTTACAAAAAGTGAAGCTTGTTGTCACTTCTTCCATTTGTATGTTTAATAAAAGGCCTTTGCAGAAATATTCTCAGGTTTGCCAAACCCAGTGGAGCTTAAACATCCACTTGGGAAGACTTAAGATTCATTTTGGTGGTTCTTATGTTCATAAAAATCTTTCTTTTTCAAGGGTTTAAACTTTCTCTGACCTTTCTAGCAATAGATATATGGCATTTAGAAATTGAAAAACTCAACTTGCAGCACATACAGAATATCCATATGAAGATTCTCCACCTTTTCTCAGGTGCCTTCCCCACCTTGTCAGGGGTCCAAAAAGTGATGGCATCCTTCTGCCTCGTGCCTGTAAAAGGATTTGATACTGGGCTGACTCTTGTCCTCCCCACATGGTGGGTGAAAAGTAGTTCAGGTTACTGCTACCAAGTTCAGAATGGTGCCTACTTTGGAAGTGGTTGGTATTGGAAAGCTATCCTGGCTACATAGGAGCAGTTTACACTGGCACCTGTTAGAAAAGCAGATCACAGTCCTGCTACATTCTGACAGAGTTGGGTTTTTTTATTCAGTCCCTTTTGGGGACAGAGCTACAGCAAAGAAGATAAACTTTTGCATAAAAAGTAATGCCTGCATGGAGTAATGACCTATAGTGGTGTAAATGAGAAGTTGGTTCCCCTATTATTGAAGTTTCATTCTGTTTTTAAAATGAGATAATTTTAATTCACTTGTTACTCTGCTGGGTTTTTAAATATGCACAGTGCTTTTTGTTAAGGGTGTTTGCCTGACCCTGGATTTTTCTCTGAACTTTTTCGACAAAAATGGTTAATGAAGTCACAGAAATTCAGTTAAGTTATGGGGTGCTGTGCATCGTCCTAATCATGTCCTTGTTCATCTCCCTAGTTTGTAACAAATGTAATGCAAATACAGGAGCTTCACTGAATTTTAAACTTACTCATTTTAATGTGTTTTATTCTGGGGTTGGTTTTTTTTTTCGTTGTTCTGATACCAGTTCTGAGGTTTGAGCAAGAGAGAAAGGCTTTGCTGGGCCTTTTGATGTTTTTGGTTTATTTGTTTGATGTTTTTTTGTTGAATGCTCCTAATGTCACAGAGCTCTACAGCAGAAGGTCTTGAAATTTGTAAATAGAGGGCTCGTGGAAAAAGGTTTGACTAAAGGGTTAACTACTGTTTACCTCAACTTTAGCAAAGCTTCTGATTCTGTCTCTCTTAACATTTTCAAAGACACTGGTGAATTATGAGTCAGGTAAGTAGGTGGGTGAGTGGACTGAATAGACTGAAACCTGTCTGAACTGCTAGTGCTTAAAGATCAACAGCACAACATTCAGCTGGAGGCAAGTCACTGTTTCACACTGAGACCAACACTGTTAAACCCTTCTTAGGGGCTTGGACGATGGGGCAGGATGCACCCTTAGTAAGTCTGCAGCCAGTTGAAAATCAGGATTGGTGATTAATGCACCAGTGGCTTGGGCTGCCATTTGGATGGACCTTGACAGGCTGGAGAAATGGGCCAACAGGAACCTCATAAAGTTCAGTGAGGTCCTGCTTCTGGTAGGAGTAGCCCTGCACACCAGTACAAGCTGGGACAGACTGACTGGGAAACAGTCTTGCAGAGAGGCCTCGGGGGTCCTGGTGAATAGCAAGCTGAACATGAGTCAGTAATACATCTGTGACAAAGAAAAAGCTTTTCCCAATAAGGTGGTCAAGCACTGGTTACCCAGAGAGTCACCCAGAGAGGCTGTGCTCCCTCCATCCTGGAGACAGCAGGAACCCGATCCAGCTTTAAAACTGGATCTGACTTTGAAGTTGGCCTTGCTTTGATGAGATGGGAGGAAGGCTGAACCAGATGATCTTCAGAGCTCCCATGCAACCTAAGTTATTTTGTAATTCTCTGATTGTAGCACAAATGTTATAAACAGTATTCCTTTCCTGGCAAATAGCCCCAGGGGAAGATATAGGCAGTGATCTTTCATGTTTGTTTGCTGTAACACAAACTGAATCAAAACAGATGTTTCTATGCCTTACAGTTTAATAAAGATTTTCCCACGTGTTGAATGTATTTAGACCAAAAATGTACAGTTTACTCTAGTGTCATCTTCCATGTTACATAGTTTCTTTGCTGCTTTCTATTGTTTACACTGTGCCAAATGCTGTTCCAAGTCACTTTTTCATTTATCACAGACAGTGTATTTTACTCTTTTCTCCTGTAAATGGTTCTCTTTCGAGGAATTCAGTGTTACAGTCCTCCAGGACAATTGCTGGAGTTGTTATTGCAGTTCCCTTCCAAAAGGCATTGCTGAAGGTGTTGCAAACCAAGCTCTCAATTTTTGTTGTGACTTAGTTGTAATGGGGGAGTATAGCATAATTACACAATTCCTTCTTTACCACTTTTTTTCCTCACCCCTCAGTGAAGTTGGGCTAAACCTGCTTTCATCATCTAACCTGTGAAAACTAATTCTAGACTGTAAGTTGGTGTTCCAGACTTGAGTCTGGAAAAGAAGAGAAAAGGCAATTTTTTTCTCTGGGGAGCCTACTTTTGATATCAAATAGAATTCTTTTCAGTCCCTCATAATGTTACTGTTCTCTGAAATACATGAAGTCTTAGTCAGTAATCTTAGATTTTTGCTTGTGTGCAGTTCTCACTCTTGGTTATCTAGATATTTGAGTAGAATGAAAGTTTTGTAAAGAAAGATTTTGGGAAATACTACATTTGTTGAGTCAGAACCAAACCTGAACTGTTTGTTTTAATTCAAACCACCCCATGTCTAACAAACTTTTAGTCCATCTAGACCAGGACACCTAGTGATACCTTTAATTTGTGCTGGTCAGTCTGAGGGCTGGAGGTAAATGATTAAGATAGAAAGAATTATTTCAGGTCCTAATTTCTTGTTGAACACTGTAGAAGATTAGGATTATTAGCATTTCACTGGAATTAAAACAATTTGCTTGTTAATTTGTTCTGATGGGAAATACCATTAAAATTACTGAGGTGCCTGGAGGAAGGGATTGTAAGGATTTTGCATAAGTTTGCTCTATTTTATTCTTGAGATTAAAGGAGGAAAGAAAGTTTTGGCACATGGATTCTAGAAGTACTCTATCTGAAACTTTCCTACTAGAGGAGGTGAAATGCTGATATTTGGGATCCAGTAGGTACTAACTTTACCATGAGATGTCACCATGAAGAAGCATCAGTTTGCATAAGATGTGTTTGCTGTTCCTCACCCTGGGATTGTTAAGTGCTATTTTGAATTACCCACTGTCAATAATTACCCACTGTCATTTTCAGTAAGAAAACCAGTCCTCAGGTTTGGTAAATATTATCTCAGATTATTTGCTTCTGAATTGTTTGTTTTATTAAAAATTCAACCTTGTGCATAACTCTTTGAAAGGTTTGATCCAAAATTTGTTACAGGTGAAGCAAATAGATACTAACATGTTGGACTGTAAGAAATCTTTATATGTTTTGGAAATCTGGGAAGCAGGTGATAAAACCCAAGAAAGTATCCACTTTTGCTACAGGGAATTGAAGTCTGGATGTTTTCTTTACCAACACTGACAAGCTAATGATCTGTGGAATGCAGAGGAGACACGCTAAGCACCCCTGCTCAGTCATGTCATGTATGGCATCATGCATTCATCTGCACTGATGTCATCCTAGATTGTAACTTATTCTCATCATGGACCCTGTAAATAAATTAACGTTCGTCTGTTGCTACATGTAAATATTGTTAGAGTTTTGACCCTTTGAGACATCATTTTTTAGAAGATAATATTTAAGAGCCAACACATTTTAGCATTGCAGTTGGTATTTATGTTAATTTGAGTTCAATTCGTTCCTAAGTGTTTGAGATCAGCTATTTTTAGCCTGGTTTCCTGAGGAACTGAAGTTTATAGGATGGCTGTATCTATCCATCTGCCTTCCACTGAGCTTTTTGAAGCCAATGATCAATTATCTTGATTTGGCAGAGAGAGTGAGGTTTTAATGCAGCTAATCTCTGGCAGGTTTCATTGATAGCCTTGGTTTGTTTGAAGAGAGGCACACAAATAACTACCCCATCTAAGGGAAAAGGTGTAAGGTAAGATCACCAGCAGTGTTGTGTGTGGGTTGGTGGGAGAACAGCTGGGCCATGACTCAGTGCTGCTTCTCACTCATGGGGCAGTGAGAGAACATGAGCCTGAGCTGATGTTGCTGTGGCTGGGGGGGAACTGGAGGTATGTAGGCTGTGAAGCATGGGATGTGGATGATCACAGCTGGGGGGAATGATGTGTGGAGATTATGGTCAAGGACCCTGTGTTCCTGTGGTGATGAGTGTATGAATATGTAGCAAGGAGTCTGCTGGGCATCAGTTTTACTGCTCTGAAACTACTTGCCTTTAACAGGGGCAGCTATTGTATGGACACTGTTCATATCTCTGGAAGCCTGCAAAAACCTATGGCTTGTTCTTCATGTTTGGGAGAGTGTTCTTGGGCATGGCACACAGGCTTTTTTATGGAGAATGTACACCTACAAAACAAATGATCTCAAAGTCCTTTAGAAACAAGTTAGGCTTTGTTTCTCCTTAGTCCCAATATAAATAAAATTGGGCTTTATTTCTTGTTGGGAATCTGGGAATGGGGGAAGAAATGAGACACAGAATTTTAGTTATGAATGGTAATATGACTGTGGAAATGAGCTCTGAGTTCTCAAAGACACCATATCTAGAGATAATTTTTAAAATATAATTTTCTACCAAGTTTTTTCCAGTAGAGTTTACTGCCAGGGAACAGTTCTCTGGTTTCAGTGACTGCGCTTAAAATACTTATGTACCAATGTAAAGCAGAGGGTTGGGGTTTTTATTCGGGTGTTTTACCTTCTTTTCTTCCATATTTAAAACATTTATTGAGATCAGCATCTATATAATCAATAGTCATAATACTTACTAGAGAAAGAGCATTTTCTCTATATGGAAAGGCAAGTTTCATTGTCTCTCAAAGGGAGAGTTAGCCCCAGGAATCATCATGTGGCCTCTGCAGTTGTGCTCATCATAAAATACAGGACATAAGTTTTGTTCAAATGCCTGTCAGCTGAGATACTCTGTTTTCATAAGCTGTGTTACCAGCAAAGTCTGTTCATCCTTAAATCTCCAAAAGACTGTCTTGGGCTTTGCACTGCCATTTCACTTCTATGAATACTTATAAACAGAAAGCAGACACAGGACTAGAACGTTGCACTGCATTTGTCTGTCTCCTCCATAAAGCACATATGCATTTATCTCTCTGCTTACAGATAAGCTTGTACTGAAGCTTCCACAACCGGTGGACACTCTGTGTTTCAATCTTGTTTAGTAGGTTTTGGGTTACTTTATAGAAGCCATTTCTTGAGGAACGGAAAGTATAGATTTTGGTTATAACAAACTAGCAAAGCAAGACAAAGGCGTGTTTCGATTTCTCTTCTTTAAAGCTGGTAAGCTGATTATCTCTCCAATTTCCAGAATCCGAATCAAAACCCCTGCTTATAAGCCTTAAGTCAGCTTTTGTATCCATTCAACTCGAAGAAGGGCTGGATAATTTGTAACAGAAACTTAGAGATCACACAGTAGTCAACTGGAATGCAGAAAATGAGGTCATGTTTCTTGACCTACAGTTGATTCTGCACTGCCCTGTTGCATCACTGACATGCATTAATAAAAGTCATTGCCTGCATAGTTTTGAGCATTTGGAGTTTTCAAATTTGATTTTTTATTACTGTTTATTTCTGCAATCACACTTGGGTATTTATCCTAATTGACCTTTATGTATACCTTGTGTAGAGAGCACAGATTCTATAAAATATTAGCAAATCAGTCTGCTGTACAGATCTGTCTGCAGTAAAGATCTCTCCTGATCTTGTATTATGGAATGTTACCATTTTTGATAGTGACAGTATTAGGAATTCCTTCCTTCCTTCCTTCCTTCCTTCCTTCCTTCCTTCCTTCCTTCCTTCCTTCCTTCCTTCCNCCTTCCTTCCTGCCTTCCTTCCTTCCTGCCTGCCTTCCTGCCTTCCTTCCTGCCTTCCTGCCTTCCTTACTGCCTTCCTTCCTTCCTGCCTTCCTGCCTTCCTGCCTGCCTGCCTTCCTTCCTGCCTTCCTGCCTTCCTTCCTGCCTTCCTGCCTGCCTGCCTGCCTTCCTTCCTGCCTGCCTTCCTGCCTGCCTTCCTTCCTGCCTGCCTGCCTTCCTTCCTTCCCTCCCTCCCTCCTTTCCTTCCTTCCTTTTCCCTTTCCCTTTCTCAGGCTGTTGTTTTAGCTGAATCACTTTGACAGCCAGAGAATTTCTGCCCTGTACGTGAAGTTCATGAGACTAATCTGCAAAGCTGAAACTTGAGACTCATTGAGAAGTGGGCTCCAAGAGGCTGGGATGTGTGGGTTTGACTGGCTGTGCTCTCACTGCCGAGAGTTTGCTCTGCCCTTCTGCCACGGCACAGCCTTCCTTGCTGAGTGACCTGTTGCTGGAAGATAGTTCTGCTTGGAAGGCCTTGTTGCCCTCTCCAGGAAAACATCCAGTTGTCCATCAGCTGGGTACAGAGGTTATTATTTACCTTCCTGGGGGTGCAGGAAGAGCTAAATGGAGAGAGGTGCAGGATTAAGCTAGGAAAGCTTTGGGAGGCTCTGACCCAGAAGAGCATCTGCAGCTCCTACCCTGGAATTGTCTGGCTGTTTTTTCAGAGGAAAGGAAGGTGCTGAACAGTGTACTTTGGGGGGGGGGTTATGCAGGGGGTGTTACAGGGTCAAGCAGTTGTCGTGGTGTCATGTTTTGGGTAGAGCAGCGCTTCTGCATCCATGTGCTGTGGTTCCCCCATTCCGCTATAGCCTGGAGGGGTGAAGCCAGGCTCTTTGCTTTTGCCTTGTGCTACTTTCACAACACTTTTCTTACCAACAAGTTTTAAAAAAAAATCAGTATTGTGTAACTAACCAAATTTCTCCCATCATTTATTTGTGAAAACTCAGGTAACTTATTTTTAGATCCCTATTTGAGAGTTCATTGATCAAATTACTAGTGTATCAACTTGAATTTTTTAAAGGAAATTGAATATGCTGGACATATTAGTATTTCCTCGGCTGTCTGAGTGTATATAGAAGTTAGAAAAACATTTTTCATTTTTTCTGTCAGATAAATATTACTACAAGAGGATAGACACAGTTATGTGCAAATATATTGGCAGTTAACTATAATTAAAAATGTGTGTACTGACTCCAAGGGGTAGAAAATTATATTTAAAGACATGCTGAGATCCAAGAGCCAAGTGTGTACTGACAGTATTAGTGCTTTTGCCACAAAGCTTGATGTCATGCTAGCAATGTACATAGGCTGTACACATAAGTACTTTATGCAAAAGTAAGCAATAAACAAGGATGACAAGCAGGCAAGTTTAAGGATCTTAGCTTGATGTTTCCTTGCTAATTGAGTGTCTCAGCATACCATTGTTACTTTGCTTCACAAAGGGTCCTCGTGTGTTCTCAATATAAGATATGCATAAAATCCATGTCACTGAATTTCTGTGCATTTACCTAAACTGTAACTTGTCCCAGAATTCATATTTGAAGGCCACAGCTACTCTCAAAGCTGCAAGATCAGAATCGAATTGCATTTCTGTATCAAATACATCTTGTCTATCACATCTTTACATTTCTCTCATTCCGGTTTTTCCTGCCCGGAAGCTGAAGAGGCATTTAGCACAGTAGTGCAATATAAGCAAGAAAGTTTGAAGCTCTCAACAGCCTCTACCTATATTTAATATCTTTATTGGAATCTTTACCCTCCTTGCTAAGCTTTAAAAATCCTTTAGGTAATCAAAAGCTTAGCCAACAAAATTAATTGTATTTTTTTCCACTACAATACTTGCTGCTAGAGAAAGATAAGGAATCAAATATTTCTGCTATTTTTCAAGTGGTAGGTAATTTTTTACCATATCAACCTATGCTTGCTAAGGTAATTGTAGCAAAAATCAAAATTTAATCAAAATTAATCAGGACATAAAGTGCTTGTGTTAGGAGATTGAGAAGGAATCTGTGTTCTCTTGGACCCCAAGCTTGGTAAATCATAACTAACTGAGGGGTGACTAAAGATTTTGTTCTCCTCTGCAGGGTCACATGAGAGGCTGGGTGTTGAAATGGATTGACTGTTGATAGGATTTGCCATAGTGGATCATGCTTTCAACTGTGTGCTTCTCTTCTAGCCTATTACAAGCAAGCAGACTGGACACAAAGGCTGCGTTGAAATATAGGTTAGCTTATATATAGCACAATAGTTAAAAATAGCCTCTGTTTCATGAGAATTGTAGTTTGAAAGCGTCATTTTATTGTTATCTGCAACATGGATCTGTTCAAATCAGAATCTGTATTGGGATGTTTCACAAGTATTTTTCAAGTATTTCTGAAAATTAAGAACGGAATCAACATTTATGTGTATGTTGAAGAGATAAATTTTAAGAGTTTGAAATTTATTTTTTTCATTGGAAAGTAGATGAAGTACATGGAAGGGAGAAAATAATAGCCCAAAGTTTTCTGTTCCTTATTTCTTCCTTCTGGAGTGTGAATATAGATGGTTGGTTAGAGCTTTAAAAGCTGACAGAATGCATTCAGAGTTTCTCAAATGACTTTTGCATTTGCTTTAAAATAAAATCCTGACCCTGACACTTCAGTATTTAGAGATGATAGAATTTATTTTTTTCAACTACCTTACATTACTGGTCAGCTTCATGTAGTTCAGTAATTGAAAGACTATCAGCATGGCAAAGCAAGCTGGAGTTAGCAGAGCAATGGGAGAGCAGGTTGACCTGGCAATGACTCTGACTTTTTTAACTGCAGTGTTCTATTCATGCTTATCTGTATTGTCAGTATTTAAGGGACAGAGATCCCTGGGATGATTGTGAGAATACCATCGTTACAAATGACAGCTGTTCTGCATGGAGTGCTTTTCTGTCCATGCATGCAGGGGCACCACAACCGTGTGCTGAGTGCAGTTTTTCTACCTTATAACTCTTTTGCATTCCTATGGGTTTTCAGTCACCAAAATCACATATGCCTTTCAAGATAGTCAGTAATCTGAAGCAATTTGATGGTGATCCAGATGTGTTCTGACTCTTGAGGCTCAGAGTAAGAACCTCAGCTAAAGACAAAGGAGCAAGTGATGCTCGTAGAAATGGGCATGTCTTGTCAGCTCCCATCTCAGTGTTATCAGAGGCCAGGACACCTGGAAGAGCTGCTGAGATACTGGGCTGTGTCCTGACCACGATCTGGTGAAGCACTCTAATCCTACAGCTCTTGCTAAACTGGGAGTTACTGCTAGCTGAAGACAGCCTGAGTGATGACAGTGACAAAGAAAAGGCTTTTCTGACAGCTCTTTTAAACATCCAGCACATTTAGAGAATGTACAACAGCATTTTGTGTGCTAGATAAGAAATGGTGGTCTGAGAGGCTAAAACGTTTGTGATCTGCTTATATGAGCACCGCAGTCCTTGCAGGATCTAACAAGATAATTAGATAATAGGCTTCCAGCAGCTGCTTTTGTTATACCTAGTCACGAAAAGAGAAAGAGGTAGCCTGTAGCATATCAGAAAGTGACATAGGAATAAACAGAATGTACAGATACAATCAAAAGGCATCAGGGAAAGGACTGCACACAACAACCCTAAACATTTTGGTTACTCAGCATTATGTTCTTGCCTCCATGAGACTTATGTTACCAGAGGACAAGGTGACAAAACCAAGCAAATAGGTCTCAATCAGGGAATGTCTAAAGGCCAGGTTTCTAAGGGCATTTGAAGTCATTCCTGACAAGGCGAAAGACATCTCTTGTCCTAAATGCTTGTGTTAGTGTGAGTGGTTTTTTTGTTTGTTTGTTTGTTTTTAGGAGAGCCAAATGCTAGTAGTACAGATGAAAAAAAACAAGAAAGTTACCAGTAACTCCTTTATGCATCTGCTGCCTTTATCTGTATATCTGATTCATTTTTGCATCTGCTGCTTTTTCTTACAGAACATTTAATTTTCAGAGATTAGACAAAAACTGAAAATACACTTAAGCACTGTTTACCATCCTTTTTTTGCAAAAACCTCTTTCCAGTCTTTCTTTGGTTTCATTTTCACAGTTTTGCTTATTATTATCCATTTATTAGCTTTTCTTTCATTCCATTCAAAACTTTTATGCGTAATGCAGTCTCTCTGTAGGACCCTTATTCTGAGTATATTTAAACCTCTCTTAACTCAGTTCATGGAAGGGGAATATTTGAATTATGTATTTACTGCCATTTTGATCCATTTCCCCTAAATTCTTTATAAATTCTTTGACTGGCTTTAGGTTTTGACTTAGTTTAAGACAGTAGATCCTATCTTGAAAAACTAGGAAAGCTTTCCACTTGTTATCCTTCATAAACTGACAGCTGAAGCACTGTTGAGGCAAATGGGAGCACAACTGAGTTGTTACCCACTGAGGAAAAAAGAACGGCAATAGTTCTCCAAGACAAAGCTGTTTGGGTTATCATGATAATTTTTCTAGCAAGCAGAGTTGGTTGAATAGAATTAACCAGCTGCAGACACGGTAAATGAGGCACAAATCATGCTCAATAGGCTGGATGGTTTCAGGGAGGAGGATGAAATTTGCAGTGACATTTCTGCATGTAATAGAGTAAAGGTCTGGTCTGTAAAAGAAGTGAAGGTATCTGCTCTCAGGTCCTGCCCTGTGGTGAAAGCACATTGAAACTTGGGAAAATGACAATTGTCACAGTCTGTGGATTATCCCAGGTCTATGACTCTACACATGCATTTGCTTCAGATAATTAAAGAAGCAGAAAAAAACATGTGCCTTTTTCCATAGAAATAATTTGTTATTTGAGGTGACAGGTGTCACTGGTTAGCTACAAAGCGTGCCTTGTCCTGGCATCTCTAAGAGCTTCCTTTTCAGATCCAGAATGATATTTTGAAGATTGTGTCTCTGTTAGCTCCTGTCTCATGTTCGTCAGCTTCCTACAGCTGCTGCCAGGTCTGACCCTGTTGTCCTTTGGGCAAACTCTTGTTGATGGGCCATGTCTTGTCCAACTTGATCATACAACCTCGGGAAATCATTCATCCATGATGTCTGTTTTCCCTGTAAACATTTACATTACTTTGCTGGGCTGAGCACAGGGGAAGCTTTCATTCTCTGTAACCTGTCCACTGAAAAATGCTAATTTTGAGTAGTCTGGCACTGCTCACCTGTTTTCTTCAGCTCAAATCACGCTCTTGATTATTTAGATTTACTTAATGGCTACCTGCCTGAGCTGTGTCTTCATCTCTGTGCGTGAGGATTCCTCTGGGAGCTCTACTCCATGCAAGTAAGATATACTGCAAGCTTTACAAGAGGCCTGTCTTGTTGTCTGTATTTTGTGCATTATAGCTCCTGAGGGATTCAACTGCAAGAGTTAAGTATTGTGGTAGTGACTTACAGCATCCTGATGTTATGTATAGATCAATTAATTACATTTGAATGCCTGAAGTTTACAGATTTAAGAGATGCTTTTCTTTCACAAAACCACCAGCCAAAAAGAGGTATTTTCAAATTAACCCCCCCCCCCATTAGATTTTTTAAAGCCTACACCCACTGTTGGGTAAGTATCATTTGTTTCAAATGTTACTGCACATACTGTAGCCTTTCTCAAGTATGAAAAGATGATACTTTGATCTGAAGTTGGATCACTTGGAGAAACATTTTCTGCATGAAATGAAGAATTGTTCTGCATCATCAAGGGAAACAAATTAAAAAGAGATTTTTTTTCAGTCTCTCCTAATCCAGTACACAAGAAGGAGCATTTATTTCAGTCCAAAAGTATAAGATCTAGTCAGTAGATTATGTGAGTGTTGTTGTTTATCCACAAAGACTGTAGGGGAAAAATGTAAAAGTGAATGCTTGTCAGTGAGATCCTTTTCTCTTGGAGAATTGAGACAGAGCCTAAAGTAAAAATGGCATTTTCTTGTACTTGTGAATTTTAAAAAAAATGTCTTTTAAAATGTGAAAGAATTTTAAATAAAACTTGCAACAGCAGGTTGTAGTAGGCAGGAATGTAATTTCTGGTTTAAGTGTGATGGTGTATTTAAAAAAATACATCCCAAAGCTGAAGAATTATTTTCTCTCAAGCACAATAAAAGTAAATTTGCTAGTATTATGGACAAAAATCTCCCAATTGCAGCTGAAGCAAAAACTATCACTGACCTTATTGCAAAGATACAGCAGTGTTTAAAAGTGTTCCAGGCAGGATTAATTCCCACTTAGAGGCAAATTTAAGGTTTAGAGGGGGGTGGTTGGAAGGAGACATACATAAATAATTGCCTCCTGATCTGGAATTTCCGCTTGGTTTCTGGCCAGCTGGAGGAGTGGACATTTTTAGGCAGGACAGCAGTTGTTAGTTTTTCTCATCATTAACAGTCAAGAAAGTTTGTCCTTTGACTTGCAGTTAACTGAGGAAAGATGTTGAATGGTAAAAAATTGAGCTGTCCTTGAGTATGTTCTGTTTATGCAGGAAGCCACATCTTTTAAATGCATTATCTTCACTTAGTCATTAAAAATAGTTACCTTTGAGGGGAAGGAGGCGTATTTCATCTACATTGTTTCATTGCATATACAAGACGTGTTTTACTACACATTTAAATGATTATGTAGTATAGTACTGATATCCCAGACTTGCTGTTACACTGCATGCCCTGACGCATGTGCGTACACATGGCCACATTTGTAGCTCTGTAAAATGACGAGACCACTGATGTTAGGGACAGGCCTTGCTGGGTCAGGGCCTGGGGAACAGGTTGCCTGCTAGCAACTTTGATTAAAAAACAACCCAACCAACTTTGCCATTTTTTTCGGTGAGTGTTGGAGGAGTGTCGGGCTCAGTTTGTTGTGGGCTGCAGGTGCGGCTGCGTCCCACTGGCGTGAGCCTGAGTGGCACCTTGAGCTGTGTCCAGATTGTCAGCGCTGGAAAGGATCTCGTAGCCCTTCCCTCCCCTCCAGGCCTGGCTCCCACACCCTGGCTGGCCCAGCAGAGGTGCTTCATTTCTGCCTGGGCTCCCAGGGCCCCCGGAGCACCACCAGCCCTGGCTGTCCCTGCCAGCTGTGCCCATGCTGTGCCCATGGCCCAGCGTCCCACGGCAGCGTTGCCTGCCCCAGCTGTGCCCCAGCAAGGCTGGTCTCCCACAGCCTGGCATGGCCCTGGGCCCCCTGAGCTGGGCCCCTCTTGATGAAGGAGCTGTTATCATTTTCCTTCCTTAATGCCTGGTGGGAGTAATAGGAGTTGAGGTTGTTTTCTGTTGTCACACAGTACTTCCAGTGCCAGGAGCCCTGCTTCTGCTCCCTTCATTTACTCTGAGTCAATGTCTGACTTTCTCCTGAGCAATTTCTGCTTAATCCTCCCCCTTAGTCTTCAGGAAAAAGTTGTCTTTCTCCTCCACTACTCACCTCCCCCACACTCTTTAAATGAAAACTTATTCACTGGCTTTCCACCCCTAGCAAAAGAAAGAGAAGTTTAAGACGCTTAATTATTGAAGATGTGCTGCAGTAAATAAAGGGATTATCAATAGCAGAATTAAATCTTGGTAAGTAAAAAGCTTGCAGTTCATGTGTGGAAAAATTAATGCTATGTGGGTCTCAAATAAGGCCAATTAAAATAAATCAGTGATTTCCATGAGCACTACTGTCTGCTGCTAATCAAAGCTGCTATTTTAGTAAAATCTGATCATTAAAGAAGTTTCATTTCTACCTGGCAAGACACCATTGCACACACTTTGGTATCTGCAATAGTCTACTTATTCATATTCCTCATTTAGTTCAATATTGCTAAAACTCCATAGATTCTAAGAAAAAATGTGCCACAATGCTGTATATTTAAATATTGTAGTGTGACATAACCTAAAACAAGTAAGGAACTAGAGGTGCAATGAGTGAGCACCTCATTACAAACCTTTCTGTCTTTCCCATTGTTCAGTCCTTGGGACTAGGAGTAATGATCATTTAGGCTGCAAATAATGCACTTACCCAGTAAATTGCCATAAGTCCCTCTGTATATATCTGCTTATGCCTCCCTGCAGGGCATAATGCATACATAAGATCCTGCATAAGGAACACACACTTCATTGTGCATAAGATTTATGTAGTAAATTTTATCTATGCCTGGAATCCTCCTGTTATTAATGATAATTATTAGGGTGTGTGAGTCATAGCTGCCATTCCCACAGCCAGCAGTCCCTCACCCCCATCTTCACATCCTTGCAGTAGAATCATCCCTTTAGCAGCAAACTCAGATTTCCAGGTTTCTTCATTTTCTTCTTTCCATCCTGTCTTTACTTTCTCCTGTCACCAGTCCTAACTCTGCCCTGCCCACTGCCCACTGTTGATTCTCAGCCTAGACATGGGTGGTGGTATAATGCAGTTTGCCAGTACTGCATTGCAAACCATATTCGAAATGGTTTTCCTGGGTTATTTTCCACTTCCAGGGCCCAGCTATCAACCTGTGGGATAAGCAGCATTTCTTTTTCAGGTTATACTTGGGGAGTCATAGGTTTTTGCAAGTTGTTTTCATGTCATGTTAGATTTTTTTTCAAAGATACATGCTTTTAAAGTGTTGTTTAAAAAAAGAAGGTTCTAAACAGTTTCTAGTATTCTTCTTTTAAAGGCAAACTCACTGAAAGTAAGTTGTTTAAGTTTTTGGTTTTCCTTTGGAATTGTAAACCTGTGTGTTACAACTTACCTTGGGTACTCCAGACTCCTGTGGATGGGTCAAATTATTCTGACAATGAAAGTAACAGGGAAGATACACACCCTTCAAAACACTTGTGTGTGAGACAAGTACTAAAGAAACAGTTTTCTGACAATGATGGGAGAAGTCAGGTATGGTGCTGCAGAAAAAGAAAATCACTGTAGAGGTGATTGGCCTCTGTATGCAGGAAGTGCTAACCAGCTTCCCTGTCCTTCAGGTTCCTGACTGAGTAGAAAAAT
Organism: Drymodes brunneopygia; assembly: GCA_013400955.1. Classification (NCBI taxonomy): domain Eukaryota; kingdom Metazoa; phylum Chordata; class Aves; order Passeriformes; family Petroicidae; genus Drymodes; species Drymodes brunneopygia. The sequence continues at coordinate 190,778 of VZTZ01022620.1, read as the reverse complement.
CAGTAGTAGTGTGAAAATCAGAGGCATAGTGGGTGGCATCTTCACTGGTGCTCATTTACCTGTTGCACTTACTAAGGCCATACTTGATATAGATAAACAAAATGCTGACTTTTTTGAACATCAGGGGGTGTCAACAACCAGTGCTCCATTAGCATAGTCAAGTCCAGAAATACTCACTATTTCTGTCTTTCTCCTGAATGTTTGCTGCATGTTTGGAGTGCAGATCTTGACAGTGAGCCAACCTGGTGAGGGGTCCAGTGTCCACTCCTCCCAGACCTTTGTCTCCTGGCCCCTCTAGTGGATGTCTGTGTAGGCAGTGTGTCTTTGCAATGGGACACAGTGTCCTTTGGTGGAGTGTGTTGCAGGACCTGAGAGGTAATTTTAGCTCCAACAATGGCCTTGTTTGGTGCCAATCTGATAACAGCCATCCTGGTTTACGGAGATCACAATCTATTTTATGCTTGGTGTGCTGTCAGTCTTTTGCATGTTAAAAATCAAATACTGTTTATATAAAGAATCAAAGTGGAAAAAATAGTTTTGTTCCTGTTGAGAACTTGTCAATTTATGTTAGTAAATGTCATGTTTTTCCTGCCTGCAATCATTTTTTGCTTCGTGAACTTGCGGGGGAAGCACTGCACAGCGTCTCGTGGAGAGGAAGCTGCTCATTCACTGCCCTGACCTCGGAGTGTCTCCTGGCAGCCCGGCCTGGGCCCACTTCCTATGGCTTTTCCCACTGCAGAGCCCTTCCTCTGGGGACCAATCACTCTGAGCTGGTGCAGCTTTTGCCTCAGGATGCACAAAGTCTGCTCAGTCTCTGCATAGCACGGGAGGTTTTTAGAAGCTGTTTGCTGAGTGACATCAGTGCAGTGGTTTCTCTCCTTTGATGGCGAGAGCTGAGGATGAGTTCCCAACCACAGAGATGCAGCCTCTGGTGGTCTTACCACCCACCTCCAGCTGGGTGTTTGGCATGACATGCAGCTGCTGGGAGCCAGCTGGCCACACCTCCCACATGGTCTCCAGCTCCGGGTGGAGAAGCACTAGTGGCACAAGGCAGAGGAGAGCAAGAACAGCAAGAGGGTTCCTGTGCAGCCAGGGGTTCCTGGGTACCCTAGCCAGGCCCTAGCCTGCAGTCTTATTAAACCCAAATTCTCTTAATCCTTCAGCTCATGCTGCTGTATCTATAAAGCACCATTGCCTATTCATGAGAAGAAAAGCCTCCAAAATCTTATTTGTACGCTTAAAGTCACTCCAACCCAGCAGCGTGCAGATGCTCTTGCCTACTCCCCAGTACTCTGAGGTGTAGCCAGACACTGCTTCTGCTTGTGCTGCAGAAACAGCTGGTGAGCAGGTCTCATGCTTTTGCACCATCATTTAGTAATTAAAGGCTAATCTTACAGCTGCCTTAAATGGCAGAATGGAAGCTAACTCTGCCATCTTCAGAATTTTTTTTAATTAAATAGATTACAGTGCAGCATGCCTTGAAAAATCCCCTTTTCAAATATATTCTTTGCTGTTTGCTTAATATGTGTCCTGTGGTCTTACTTCATGTTGATGCACTCACAGCTTTAGATCTTTAGGTACATGAGAATATTTTGCCAGTGTGAAGGAATGACATTGGTGTTGCAGGTCTGGTAATTTAGAGTCTCAAATTGCATTTGTGTCAGTAAGAGCACATTTCCTTCATGCCTCTGAGGAAGTGGAAATTAAATTGAAAAGTCTTTACATTTCAAATATTGAAAAATAGTAAAAGGGCTACTGTGAATTGCCTCAGGAAAAAAATAAGACATCCAGTCCTTTTTCATATAACAGAATAATTATTTAGGTATCTAAACCCATTTCTTGTTGGACAAAGACTGCAGGATCAAGCTTTAGTCCCTTGTTGGAAGTCTGCCACAGCATCAAGGTGTGATGTGATGAAATTAAGACAAAGAGCATGTAAGACCTTTATATTTTCTTTTTGGAGGGGGATGTTTGGTGCAGTCTATTCCTCACCCCTCCACACCAAGAATAAATTGTCAGAGGTTTCTTAGTGTGCTGAATGCGATTGATCTCACAGCAGTATGTGGTGTTTCATTATTTCCTCCAGTACTCTTAAGAAGGTCTGTAGGAGAGGTGGATTTTCTGTAATGGCGGCTAAGTAGTTTAACTTAATCCTGAATAAACAAACAGATGCTCTCACCAAGGACCTGGCATCTGGGGCTGTCAGCATTTATTACTGCAAGGCTCAGAAGAGATAAAATTATCATTAGCCTTCACAGAAAGACCATGGATATATTTTGAAAGGCACGTACTTCAAAGCACAACTAGCCTCTCAGAGAAACTAGTTAAGATACTTGGATGCCTGTATTAGTAATGACACAAGCAAAATGCTTCTTTCTTCACTTGATTTGTGCTTCAGAGCTCTCATTTTATGCATTTGTGGTCCTTCCCCATGGGCCAAGGCTGAAACAGGTGTGTTTACAATTGCATATATGTGCATTTGTGAGAGTTTGTACTCAAAGGTTTTATCTATGGTTCTGCCGAAATATCTCCATGAAGGAAACTGTATTTAGTAATTAACTGAGGTTTGCTGGGGTCTGGCCATCTGGCAGCATGCTGCTGTTGATAAGCAGGCTGGGGTGTAGTGCCCATGGACTACCAGATCCAGGGGACTGTGTTCAGTGTCATTATTACAGATACTTGGATGAAATACCAGGGTCTAGGATTATTCAGGATTTTGGACCATCAGTTGTAAACCTATATCCATCAAAAACTCTAAACCCACAACTACACATTTTGTTTATTGCAATAAGGTGGTGGGTTTGTTTCCCATTGTTCTTGTTAGTGGTTTAAATAGTGAACTTCAAACTCAGATTTCATTCCAAAGAAAGGAATTGTAGCACAAGTATTTGAAAGTGAATTTGTAATAAAAATAATAGGTTTCAAATTTACTCTAAATATTTCTGTGAGAGGGAACCTTAGCCCCCAATATTTGGATTTCAATGAGTGGACTAATACTCCTTGTAAGCCTAGGCTTAAGAGTCATTACTGTAGTTCCAGCGAGAGGGAGAATGTTTTCTGAAGGCATCTTTCTTCCTCCAACCCATGTGAGCTCCCTCTTAATATAGTAAAGCTAAAATTTTCAGGACTGTGCTAGGAACACTTGTGCAGAAGGACTGTTGACTGCTGCTGATTGCACCGTGCATGCTGCAGCCTGGGTCAGAAAGCTGCTCTCTGTGTCTTACATAGGAAAGTCAAATACTCAGTGGAACCTAAGGTCTCATCTTCTATTCATAGCTGTCCTTCCCTAAAAGAAACATGTATAGATAGATAGATACACATCTCAAAGCAATTATATCCTTCTGAAAGGCTGGAGAGACATGTGTGATACATTCAAACTGTATCTTCACAGCAAAGTTTCCCAGTAATGTATTAGGTGAATGAATTTTGGAAGGGTCTAGTTATCCACAAGAGGGAAGGATGGCCTTCTGGTCAAGTTTGTCATGAACTACTATGCTCGACAGAGTGGAAAGCATTTTTATTACAAATTCCTCCAAGATTAGACATTAGGGTTTTTTTGAGAGAGTATCTGTAGCAGGAGTGTGGGTACTGAATAATGGCTTGAACTCAAAAATGTCTCACTGCATCAGTGGACTTTGGTTCTTGCTTTCCTATTAAATTGAAATTAAAATTTGTTTCTGAATCACCTCTTTCAAAGAATGGCCATAGAACAGACATACTGAATTGAGCAGATCAGAACAATTTGGATAAAACATTTGGAAACTGTGAAATTTCCTCCCAACATCTGAGAGGTCTCCAGTCTGCATTGCTTCTGTTTTCCTCTTGCTCACATTTGGCAGCACCTTGTGCCAGGGGTAGTTGAATGAAAGTCAATAGGCTAGATTATGTCCTGAGGACTTGACCCACAGTAATTGTGGTGTGTTGCTGAGCAACCTCGCAGGACTCCCAAGGAATGAGCTGTGCTTAGGAAGCCACAATTTACTCTTTTTTTTTTTCCAAGGGTTTTAGCAATTTGTTGCCAGTAAACCTCTACTTAGCTTTGCTCCAGTTCTCGCACAGTTCTAAACCTTAGCTGTTCTCCAGCTACCTGTCCTAGGAAAAGCAAATGGGGGCCTGTTCCCTGGTCCTCCACACACTTAACATTCCAGCAAGCAACTACTTAGAGGGCTTGTTCTGAAGCCCACCACATCAAAATGAATCTTGACAGCACTGAGTTGCTCATTAGCTGTAAAAAGACAAATTACAGTCTGGGTTAACGTTATGATAAAAAACAGACTTTTTTTTCCCCCGTGCCTACCAAGGCAAGCAACTTTATAGTTTTCCTTTGAGCAAGTTATTTGCATCAAGTTCATATTTTGTGGTTCTTTCTGTTATGAGCTGAAAAGAGCCAGTTCTTTCAAGGCCAGATATACTGCTGAGCTTTGTGAGGGAAATAATTATTTTCAGAATAAAGTGACTTTTATTTCAGATCAGCATGTCTGCAGGGGAAGTGGAGCTACTCCAATTTAGTTTATTTTTCAATACCTCTTCCCATTAACTTCTCCATATAAAGTGGGCATCCAGTCTAGCATTTTTCAGGAGTGGTGCCACCACCATTTAAGCTGGATGCTCATCAGAACAGTTTATAGAGCAAACCAGCACCATGATTAGAGAGTTATGACAAAGCTTATCATAGAGACTTACAGTATGTTACAGATGTTTGTCCACAGGCACAAAGCAGTATTGTAAAGAGCTTACAGGGAAATCTTTTAACTTCCACAAATAATAAGCAAAGATTTTTAAGCCTTTCTAGTAGAAACATGGAATATCCTGAGTTGGAAGGGACCTAGAAAGATCACTGAGTCCAAATCCTGGCTCTGCACAAAGAAATGCTTGGACAGAACTACTGGGCTGAGAAACAGCTTGGCAATGGGGCCTTAAATGTTTTAAAATAATCTTGCTGCAAACTCATGGTGTGTGCCATTAATGTTCAGAGGAGGAAACAAGCCTCTGTAATATTAATATTCTTACTGTTTATGTGAGCTCTCTGTTAGGACCCACAGGTAGTGACTGCTGTGAAGCTGCTTTTTCATTCTATTAATACACAGGATTTCATGTCTCTTGTCTCTAAATAAACTTCTAGAAGTATTGTAGCTTGTAAGAGTAAGTTTTAAAAATAGCTGCTTTGATGATGGGTATGAAATTTGCACCTACAAAAGGTGAAATCTCTCCACTGCTGTCTTTCCCATGAGAAGCAGTACCATTAAACTGTTCCAGATGGGACTTAGGAGTCTTGGGGGCCGTCTGTATATGAATTTTACCTGACAGCACAATTTTTGTAGGTATTAAGGAAAGTCACCTGTTGGGATAGTGCAGAAGGAATCTCAGGAAGAGCCTTTCCCAAAGAAAGGTTTGGAATGTATAAATGGGAAGTCAAGAGGCTTTTTGTTTAGTGATGCTAGAATTGCAAATTATAGCTTTGTCTGCTCACTTTTTCTTTGCAAAATGTTTTTGTATTTCTTGACTTCAATAAAGAGGAAACAAATAGAAAACTGAATGAATTTAAATGAAGGAAAAGATATAAAAGGACATTTTAGGCCCTGACAAATTCAGGCAAATTCATCTACACAGTAGAGGAAAGGACTACAGAAGCACTGATAGTAGAAATGAACTGTAATTGGCCAGGTCCATTGAGGGAGGACTTAGGGGTTTCCTTTCCCTGCACAAATTGCCTGAAGCTGAGCATTTGGGAGCTGTTGTTCACTGCTCTGATCTCCCAGAGAAGCTCCACTGATTTTGTTCCTTACGAACTCTGGACTGCTGTGACTGTTCAGCAGCTGGCTGTTAATCATTATAGACTCTTATCAGGTTTGGCTTTGGGAACCTGTAAATAATCAAACTAGGGTTGCCTTTAGCTGTGTCTACCTGTTGGTCAGTTATCCCCACTATCACACAGAAAATGGGGAGAAGCTGGCCCACATTTCATAGCAACCTGCTGTCTCATTCGTGCATGTCTGCTATATAGTGCTTAAGCAGGGAGACTGGTGAAGGTGTTGTTAAATGGGTGCAGTATCAAATGAGTGTGTGTGTAGTGGGGGGAGGGCAAGAAATGACGTTCATTGCTCAATTTGAGAATCTGTTCAGTCAATCCCAACTTTGTCAGTCCTAGTACTAGTACACTTCAGCGAAATACTTGGAAAAAAAACCTTGTTTGCAGGCTCCCTGCCGGCCCTTTACTGCTGTGTTGCTTCTATAGTATGTTCCCATCACCATTACAGTCTGTGGGACAAAAAGCCAACATAACATGGTGCAGGATCACAATTAATAGTCAGGTAAGCAAAAGCTGGAAGTGTGGTTCTTCCATCATGACGTCTAATGTGCTCCATGAATCCGTCATCAGGAAAATGCCAGGCAGGTCTTGGAAGGCTGCACCACATCTGAGTTTGACATTAAGAGAAATGCTGCCGGAGTAGAGTGGCTGTATTTGGTGCATGGCATTGGAGAAGATAGCTGACTAATTTGTAGATGTCTCAGGAAAGAGCTGCAAGAGTGAATAAGAGAAGAGAGAAGAAAAAAAGCTCACCGTGGAAAACAGGAAATCTTTTCAGAGACAAAGCTTGAAGTGATGTTTGGGTTGGGGTAATGGAGGAAACAACATAGTGTTACGCATTCTACTGCAACGAAGAAGAGGCAGTGCTGGCGTGCAGGTGAAATACAAGCAGCAGGTGGACCTAACCTACACGTTGCAAAACGTTACTCAACAACAAGATCAGAGGTAAAAATGGGGATTTGGGACACCTGTAGAAAGAAGCTGCAGTTGAAAGTTGTTCCAGCCATCCATCACAATTTTTCCTTATGCTTTCTATAAACTCGTTCCTGTCACTCTGACGCAAACCAGACCTTTTCCAATCAGTGTCAGTTTATCGGAAGTTCACAATTACATCCATGAATTCTGTTCCATATTTGCTTGGCAGAACTCTGGATTGTCTGGCTTCTGCAAGCTTAAAAAAATTAATCGGTTTCTTGCTTCCAAGACTTCAGTCAAGCTGAGATTCACTGATTTGTGATGCCACCAGATACTGGAGTGTGAATCCATCTGCTCTCCATGCAGAGGAGAAATAAAGGAAAGTACTAAGTTAAAAGCTTGGCAGCTGAAGAAATACTGGCAGCTGAATCTTTCCTGGTGGTATTTCTTCTCATGTTCATTCTTTCATGTATGTAGGTCCCTTCTACTTCCATGTATGTAGGTCCTTTCTCTTTTCTGTGAGACTTTGAACATTTCAGAGAAGATAAACTGGAGGAGCAAAGTAAGTGCAAAGTAAAAGTAGCTGAATTTACACAGTTTGCAGAATGATACAAGGTTTTTTTGGCCATATTGCCTGGAAACAGATGGTGATTGTCGCTCTGAAATCTGCTTCTGGCTGTTAGTTTTGGAGACCTTTCTTGCTATTTGGGGTTTTTTTTTCATCAGAAAATGATTTGGTAAGCTGCTGTCTCCTACTCACAATACAGTATGCATATCAGCATAGTGTCAAATCATGCTTACTACAAATTTGTTGGTATCAGGGCAGTCTCTCCTAAGAGACTGCCCACACAGTTTATTAACAAAAGAAAAAAATTACATAAAGTAGTAGGGATATTTAAATCTAAGGGTGAGGGGAAGCAGATGTTTTGGTGCAGCCATTACAAATTTCTTTCTGATTAAGGTAATTGCTTGACACTACATTACTGCAAAATTTTTGTTTTGCTTAGCTTTTTCAACATTTCCAGAGAGACAGGGAGAGGGTTGTATTTTATTGGTATCTCCCCTGTGATTTTGCCACAGAAGCATTTTATAAGTTACATATATTTTCCTTCCACTGTCTGAGATGTAGATGTATTAGTTTATCTGTGCAAAGGTCCAAGTTAAAACATCTCTGAAGCAGAAGGGGATTCTTGTGCTCTGTTTTTAAAGCTGTGGTCAAGGAGGATTTCAAGGGCATGATCACCTTCATAATTTGTAAACCTCTTCATTCTGGAGAAGATAACTTTAGAGGAAGACTTTTACTCTAATAAAATGAATGATACCACTCTATCTTGTATTGCTTTTTAATGGTTCCTATTAATCTGGTGACATTTTAGGAATTATGCCTTTATTGATTTATTGTTCTTAGCTAATGCATTTCAAACTCAGGCCAATCCTAATGCAAACTAACCTTTTGTGTATAGTGAGTCCTTGCCTTAAACTTTTAAGCTGCATGAAGTCCAGCTATGAATGACACAGCCTATTTCTCTACTTATATTACTCAGTATGAATATAAATATAGTAATTTAGTTATCTCTATGGTAAGTTTGTCAACAGTGTGATATTTAAGAATTAGTACATTACAACTGACTGAATTAATTGCATCCTGATACTTCAGTAATAACCATGGACAGCAACTGTAGTTTCTCTGTAATTCTTATATACAAAAGACAAGTGGAAGTTTCTGTCATTTCTTGTTGCTAGATTTTGCAGTACAACACCATGTACAGTAATGGAGGAAGGAGTAGAAAGGCAGATTTTAATTAACACTTTCCATGTTGCACCAGGATAGTTTAACGCTGCTCATAGTTCATTGTGCGGCCCAGAAGAGACTTCTGGGCATAAATACAACAAAAATCAAAGCTGTCTCACATAGGAATGCTCCAGAAGACACAGTTCACAAAAAAAAAAAAAAGGTCAAAGTTAGATGCTGTTGTACAAGCTCTGTACAGTGTAATCGACATCGGTGAAAGTTTGTGTGCCAGTATAACTGGGTGTGAGATTAAAAATATTACTTGTGTGTGCAGAGCATCTAGTGACTGGGAAGAGGCAATCTTGTGGCCAAGTTTTTATGTACTGGAAAAGTGCAATCTTGTAACTGCTGAAAGGACTTATTCAACCAGCCGTAGAAGTGAACTAAGCAGGTAGAATGTGACTTTCATGATAGTTTGTGCTTCAAGCTGAGCAAACTTGCAGAGCTCATTTGAAAACAAATTCCTGAACACTCCTCTAAGCCCCAAAAATTTAGCATGAGGCCCAACCTTTCTCTCCAGCAAAACCTTTCCATCTTGACCAGAATACCTGCAAAATTGACTTTCCTACTCTTTGCCTTTTGAATAAAAAACAGACAACCTAAAGTACAACAAAGCAAGATCTGAGTGAGTGTAGACACCTCCAAATACAATCTGGCAACCACACTTTGGATTTGGAAGATAATCAGGTGTTTATGAGTTAGGGTAAAAGTAAATTACTGTGAATTAGGAAGTGAATGGATTTTTAAAATTATTTATGGTCCACAATTAGCATACACCTACTGTAAGATCTAGCCATATTTTTTAAATGATTGTTTGCTGAAGTGAAAAGTTGTAAAGGAAGAAGTGTGGTGTTTTAAGCCATACAGCATTATCCTGCAATTCCCCCTTTATCTGTTACACATTTCAGAAGCATTGCCTTTACTTATGAACTTGTACATTAAACCCTCTGCCCTCAGTGTTACAGATTAGCTACTGCTTGAGCAACTGGAAGAACACAGAAGCAAAAGAAAACAGAAGAATCTGCTGCTTTCACATTACACAGTGTGAGTTGTGATGCACGTAGGATGTCTGTCATTGTTTAATACTTTCTGCTTTACTGTAAGCAGAGTCACCTTGACAGGAGCAAGAGCATGTCTGTGCTGCATCCGACAGCAGAGAGGAGCCTAGTGGGATGTGGAAATAGCACTGTGGCTGTGGCAGCAGTTCTCACTCTGTGTAAAAGGAGTTGTCCTCCTCAGAGAGATTATCAGCCCACACCTCTGTGTTGCCAGTGGCACATCTCTTCTGGTGCCCTAATTAGCTGGGCTGTCACACAGGTGACACTCAGGCATATCTTTATCTTGAGGTGGCAATGACTAAAGTCACTGTTCTCCTGTCATACAGGAAAATAAAAAGACAATTAGCTCCCGTGGTGGTAAGTTTGCTTGTTGACTCCTACAGGGTCCTTCATCCTGAGAGTTAGTGTAGCTCCCACCTACTTAGTTCATGCACGGAGCTGCATTAACTTCTTTTATATTTCATGTGAACAGGCTGCTGTTGGTCTCAAATGCTGTGTATAGTACTGGCAGTTCAGGCTGAGCAGCTCTTTGCTCTTTTGGTAATGACTTAATTTTGATATTTATGAATTTAGATGTGGTGACTAGTTCCCATAACGATTCTGATTACATGAACTACTCACCTTGGGAATATGCTTCCCCAAAAAGTTAGCTTTCTGTGCAGTCCTCCTGTATCAGTCTTGATCTTTCTTAGGTGCCACTTTGCATGAGCAACACTTCTGTTCCTGTTAGGATGGCGAAGGGAAACAGCTCATTGCACAAACAACAAGCTGAGGTGAGATGATGCTAAGAAAATGAAGTCAGTTTGTTTCTTAGAAGGTGGTTCCCTAAACTTATGGATCTAAACAGTAAAATTAATATGACTGCTTGTTCTGGATGTTCTTTCCAACATGTAATTAGGTACCTGTAGCTCTCACTGCTTTCACTGTCAATGATTCTGATATTGCTTGAGTTTTATGTGAACTTCGAATTCCAAACTAAGACACCTTTTGAAATCTTGTCTGAGTTGCTTTGATTTTACTGCATCCTTTCTATTTTGCTTGCACTTTCTTTGTAGGCAGAATTTCTACAAAACAGGTGAACTTTCTGTGCTGAAAACAGAGATTTTTTTTCCACAGTGGACTATTGAAATTTCCTTTTGTTCCATGTTTTGTCCCTGCAACAATTGCAACAGAAGATAGAGGCACTGCACTTTCCACTTTTGCAGTCTTGCAGTAATGCCATTGCTTTGGGGCTTGTTGTGAAAAGCTTGCCACATCCTTTTTCAGTGCCTGGATCTGCATTCCCACAGCAGAGAGACAGACATTCACTCCAAGTGTAGGCTTTGGTCTGGTGTTTAAATATAGCACAAATATTCAGAAGGATTTTTCCCTTCTCATGCCCTCCTACCCTTGAGCAAATCTCTTGTATGGTGTTGTTTTCCAGATGTTCTTTTGAGAAGCAGAGGGGAATCACTGGGGTTTTCATGATGGGAGATAAGTTGTGGGGTTTTTTCCATTAGCTCTGCCAGGCAACCTGAAGTGTGAGGTCTCAACTTAGATGGGCTTCAGAACTGGGATGGAGGAGGGGAGACAAATATTCCATCAATAATAGAATTTCTTGATGTCGCTGGCTTGTTCTGTGAAGTTTTTTATTACTTCTGCTCTCCATGCAGCTTTGCATAGGTCATTTCATGTTCTGGGTTTGCAGTTGAATTTGAATGTATAGCTAAATATAAATGTGAAGATTTAGTTATGCCAGTCCTGAGACTCCAAGGCATGAATCCAAACCTAGCAGTTCAGTGGCAGGCTGCAAGCATCACGGGTTGTTCTGCAGTCTCTGAGGTCTTTGCAGGGAGCAGTGGAATACTAATGATGGAAACAGGACAGATCCCTCCAGCGTCAAAGTGTTCTTCAGTTCCCTTTCTGGCAATTTCACTCTTTGAAAAACTGCACCCTTTCCTGTTGGACATACCCTGATTGTCAGAAAAAGACTTCTAAGATAATACTCCTGCTATCTGTTTTGTTCCTCCCTGCAGTTAGCAGAGATGTAATGGAGACCCTGCTCACCTGCACTGTCCTGGCACCTTTCTTTTGCTGCCTCACGCTTTTTTACAGAGACTGAATTGTGCATTGTTAAGTCTTGAGTTTTTCTCTGACTGTGTCTGTTTGCTAGGGTCATTGAAGACACACATCAGAATTTGAGCTGATACACAACACACTCATACATTTTTTACTGCCCTTTTGAAGACAGAAAGGTGTGCCAAGAAACTTTCAAAACAGATAAGGCCATACAAGACTTTGCAGTCTGATTTTTACCATAGTTACAATAGGTCAGAAATAAAATATTTGCTCAGAAGAGAGAGAAATGGCCCTGACTTATCGGTGTAATTTTTTAGCTTACTAAGAAATCTAAAATATATGCATTTGACTCTCTTTTTGTGTGGATACTGTGTTAAAAAAAGTCATCCAAGAGTCTTAGCCGAGGTGAGCACTGTCTACATGAAGAGGAATGAAAAGGGTAAAGCAGAAGTTGAAAGAAATGAGCATATTGGATGTTGCAGATGGAATTAATAATGGATCCATGTTGGTAATAAGGTACATAATTTATGTTTGACCCATAAGAGTTTCAGCACAGAATCTTCATGGTTTCTAAAGAGCTTTCGAGATTTTCCTTTATTTCTTCAGGAACTTGCAGTTTGCAGCAGCATGTTGGAAATGTGGAGTAGCTTTTTTTGTGGCCCTTCACTATATGTTCTGAGAAGACCTTTCCTGAAAATGAGGATTTCTGCAATGAATTCAGTACTGACTGTCCTTCTTTCATTTCCAAAGTTTAAGTATTTTCGAGGTGAAGTGGTAATTTAAGTCAGCTGAATGCTTTTTCCTTTGGTTCTGACCCTAAGAAGGTCAGATTATCTAATGTTATGTGCTATTCATTTCCACTGACTCCAAATGGGAGCAGAGAGTGCACAGGATCTTGCCAATTCTGGCCTTTAAATTGCAAATGAGTGTAGTGCTTTTGATGTTCAAACACTCAGGGATACCCTTCTTTTTACAGAGTTGCTAATTACCTGGTTCATTAAAAATGGTACTATATTGCTGTGAATGTGAGTTAAGCCTTCCTTTCAAACCTAGCGCTGAGCTTCCCAAAAGCACAGTAACCTGATGTCAGCCCCCTGCTGATTTTACACCCAACGCACGTGAAAACTGGTCATTTCAAAAAGGCTCCCCACCTTTTATAAACTGTATTTGATGAAGCAGCTCTAACACCACAGCATACATGGCTGACATACCTAAGTTTCTGAAGTTCATATGGTGGAATCAGTACGTACTAAAAGACTTGGAAGGTGATGGTGAAACATCAACCTTCATTCTCTACATGTGTGTTTCTGATAAATTTGAATCTCTACTTCCCTCTAGCTGCTGTTCTGTCTCTGTGTCCTTATTGTTGGGGGGCTAGCAGAACTTCTAGGGTTTTTTTCTCACTTACATGCTAAGTCCTTCCCCCTATAGCGGTGTCTTGCCAACTGCTGTGCCTGCTTCTGCCTCAGTCACACAGCTATTGATGTTACTCCCAGCTGCTTTGGTTTGACCACCATGCTGTCAGTGTAGCAGCAGCTGTACCATTTGCTCTCTTGATAATTCCATACTTTAGCTCCTTAACTACACCTCAGAGCATTCATTTACCTCAGGCTCTGGAATATGGCATTGCATTGATACATGGTTGGCTGAATATCCATGCAGGTATTTATTTTTGCAGCCCGGAGAAGCTGAGAGTAATCCTAGGCTCTGTAGAATTAGTGTATTAGGTCCATGCACACAGCATGGAAAGCCTCTCAGATGTTCCCGGTGAGTTGAATTCCCGTGCACCTCAGAGGGTTTTTGTCACAGCGCTGCCAGGGTGATTTGCAAGAGTGGGAACTGATTGTGCAAACCCTGTTTGGCAGAAAATAACTGTGGTAGTACAGGTAATCTCACATGGCTGGCATTTAGATAATTTCTGCCCTGCTGCATGCTTGCAAGTGTTTTTTACCAACTCTTAGTTGTTTTAACTGGAAGACAGAACTTTCATGAGTTCAGCCACTGGATCAGTTCATACAGTTGGTCTGATTTATTTTCTGCTAGCTTAACTGCTTAATTTTCTTTCAGTCACAAATAAAATGTGCTTAGAATAAGCCTAAAGATTACTTTATCAAAGAGTCATATGGGGCTGCAAATTTACAGCAGTAAAGTAGGCTATGCCTTAGTAACACTATGAAAGTTGCAGAACAGTAAGCAAGATCAGAGTGGATCAAAATTTATTGTGTAATTTCTAGATTCCTCTGCTGCTAAAAATGGTTCTAAGACCTGATGGAGGCTCCACAGATTAATGAAAATGTGAGTCTATTTGGCACACGGTCATTAGGTGGAATATGATTCATATCGCTACCATCCCTTAGTACAGCAGTGGCCTGCTAAGTTTAAAAAATATTGAACAAATTAGTCTGTTAATTTGCACACTTGGTGGAAGATTTGAGACATGATATGTAAGTGTATGTATTGTAAGTACCATCTAAATTTCCTCTCTCCATCTCACATTTGGTCCCTCTGGACTAAAAGCAATGCAGCATGAGGAAATCTGCACTCTCTGTCTCCTCTGTTAGCATGTGACTGGGGTTTAGGAAGTCTGCCCTGCTCTGTACTTACTTAAAACATTCCAAAATGGCAAGTACAACTGATTATCCTTTAAAGTTTGAAAGCATCTTCCGCTTTGCCAGTAGGCTGGATGTTTACTTTTGTGAGAACAAGTTTTTGGACTTGTGGAGAGGTGTGCTTGAGAAAACAGGCACCTGGGGGGGGTTGTGCAGCCAGATCCTGCCCCAGGGAGGAGATGAAGGAGCCCAGGTGCCTCCTCTGCTGCAGGCCACGTAGGGATTTGAGTGAAAATACCTGTTGTTCTGGGGACTGGAAAAGTGTTCCAGGGACTGCATGGTTTCAGGCATGCCTGCTTTGGTATGCCAGCTCTGACCTTGAGAGCAGCGGGGAAAGGTTGCTGGGATGTGCTAGGACCCAGCTCCCCAGGAGATCGAGAGCACGAATGAGCCCAGCTCCTGGCGTGGCTGGTGTGTGAGTCATGCCGTAGAATAGCTGGCCTTTAAACACTGTTGCAGCCCGGAGTTTCCTGCAGCTAATGAGACCCTGGGTTCGGTGGTGGGACTTCTGTGTCTCTCCACAATGAGGAACCCTGGTACCTCCTCCTGGTGCGTGTGAGCTAAACTGTTAAAACATTATACCTGGGGCTGCCGTGTTACAAGGAAAACATCAGGTCTTGGTGGTCTGCAAAAACGCTGTGTAAGAGCAGCTCAGAACAGCTCTTTTTCGTTTTTGAGATCTGAGGCTGTGACTTGAGGGCACATTCTCTTTGCTGTGCTCATGAGAACTGAGCAAGGCCATGGTTCCAGCAGTGTTTCCACTCTCCATCCTGGCAGCATGACTGCCCACGGCTGATGCTCAGCCCTGCTGTCGCAGCCACCCCACAGAGGGGGAAGCATGGCTTATCTCCCCTCATCCTCCCCAGTTGTATGCCTTGCTCTAATTACAAAAAGCCAAACTACACAACTGGTCTAATTAAAAAAAAATAGCACAACACTTTCTTTTCCTCCTACAGATCATGCCTCACAATGAAAATGTGCCATATAAATTCAAACAACAATGGTTGCTTGCAATTGGTGTGGTTTTTGATGCTGCAGCCTGTTTGAGCTACTCTTGTCCCCATCTGTGGTTTTTTCCTCCTCTTTCCCCTTCGTTTATACAGGCCAATTACAAGTGCAGTCAGTTCTGTAAATTGGTTGCTGTTCCTATTGATCAGAGAATTGATCAGCCTATAACCTAATTCTTCCATGCTTTTCCTGCCCCTGAGGTCCCTTTTGGTTAGCCTGTACACTGAATGGCTCAGTGGGTGCAGATGACAGCGGCAGGGACAGCTGGAATGAGCCTGCTCCATTCCACAGGCGGTCAGAGTAGACTTGGGTCTGCTCTGTTTGTGAGATTCAGCCTGCGGAGGATGGTGATGGGTCATGAGACATGTGAGAGAGATTGATTTTCATCACCACTGAAAGCATATGGGTAACTACATCCAGAGTGGGTCACATCACATGGTTTCATATCCTTAAAGAGCAATTTTTTGTGTTGACTTCTACTGCTAATTAACATAGAAAAGTAAACTCATATGACCCAGCATTTTTAGTATTTTACTAGTAATTGATGATGCTGGTCAAAGCAAAAAACAAATAAGCCCTTTATCAGTTTTATTTTATGTTTACCTTGTGCACATAAGTGTTTGCTGAACTGCCCAGAGCTTGTGAGAACAGGAATGGGATGCAGAACACATTCCCCTCATAGCATAACTGCTTCAAATGGTTGTGGTAGAAGAGCTGTATAGCCCTTGCAAAGGGCCTGGCTTTCATCAGAAGGGTTTTTTTCACCTCTTCTTAGCACTATGTTCCTTGATTTAATATTCCCTACCACTTTAGCTGCTTTTGTTTCTTTTGGAAGGAACCAAAAAATCTCACCAGTTTCTTTCACTTCTGTTTTGAAGTTGTTCCCTCTTCCCCCACTCACCTTCCAGCTCATGGTTTGTAAAGGTGTTTATGTATGAAGTTGCTATGGGAACACTTTTCTGATGAGATGTTCTTGTTCAAGAAGTAATTACTTAAATACACCTTGGTCACATGGTCTGCAAATCGTGTTTAACACCAAGACACTACCTTTTGATCTCTCAGATATCTCAGCTCTTGGATAAGAACCAAATTTCTATGTTCTTTTTCAGGGATGTTTTATTTGGTCTTTTCTAGACTCCACATTAGTAAAGAAAGTTGAGGAGTTGAGATAAAATGCTATTTGATACCTGGAGTTTTGTCTTCCTTTGGAAATATGCAGCTTTGCATGTTTAAAACCAAACTGCAATGCCAAAAAGGTTGTCCTATGGCAGCTTCAGCAAGCATCTCAAAAAATTGCAACATTACATTCACTTAGACCGCTTCTTAATTTTCCTAGCACAGTGTGGTGAGGAATTTTGTTCTTCAAAGACTCAAGAACTTTGCAGAGTTCTTATGAATCCCAATTGTAAAAAATATTGTTATTTCTGAATACACTGGGCAGGGGAAGAATTTAAAAGACTGTACTGTTTTCCCAGACCAGCAGCCAAAACACCTTCTTAGTTTGTACACAAGAGAGGGTGGGTGTTAGAGATGTCAAGGAAGTGACGTGTATGGATTCCCATACCACGTCTCCCAGAAATGTTTTTTGGTTATTACTGCATTGTAGGCAAATAGTTGTTTCAGACAGGATGGTGGCAGGAATGTCACCTGCTTACAGTGATTGCTTCATCTGCCTCTTGAGTTTTTTCTTTTCCTTCTGCCTCTGTTTCTGCAAGTACCACTGGCCTTTCTCTTTTAATGACTCTTCCACAGTCTCTCCTAGAAAAGTTCTGATTTAAGTGAAAAGAGAAATGACAAGCTGTTGTCTGATAGCACTTAAAAATTTAAATGACGCACTGTTGTCCTTGCTTTGTCCTTGATGCTAGAGAGGTTTGTATTCAGTGAACTGGTAAAATAATCTGCTCTGCCTTTGCACAGTTTACATTTGGTGCCACTATTAGCCAGGAAAACCCTCTATATTATAAATAGTATTTATTTGGTTTTGGCATTGTACTCAGTTTAAATTGTTTATTCAACTCAAGATAAAGGTGTTTTCAGTTTCCTGTTTTGTCCTTTCCCTTCTTTTTGTCTAAATCTGCAGGGGATCAAATCAATGCACTTGAATTTTGGGTTTTATACATTTTATTTTTGAACAGACACCTACTTTTCCTGTCTGGATAAATCTGGATGACTCAGTGTTTGCTTGATGGGCCATGCAAATTTTTTTTCATGCTGAGAGGAGACCTTTTGAAATATGATTTTATTCTCAGTTGATAAATTTACAGTATTACCTTTATCACCTTAAAAATGTTGATACTTGGCCAACTTCTAGCTTACATATTTGTAGCATTTCTGTTCCAAACTAGGTATCCTTCATGTCAGCCTTGTAGCTTTTATTTTGCAACCTTTTCTACGAAGGTGGACTACATGTCTTGTGGATGTTTATATGTGTATACTTTTTTATGTGTGTTACAATAATTACTACATCTGGAAATTTTCTCTGGGTTGTAGCCTTCGGGGTTTTTTTGACACTACAAGCTAATTACTAGCTTCCTGTGGTTTTCTTCACGGGCTTCTGGGCTGGCTAAGTAAGAGATACCAGCTTTCACCAGGGGTCTGCTCTTTGCCAATGATGCGGTTCTCCTAAACCCAGGGGAACACTGTGATTTTGCTTCCTAAACTGCTGGTGTTTACAGGCAACTGATGTTCTGTGGAAACAGTGAGGCAGTGAAGTCCCTGTGATAAGCATCTCTCTGAAGTTTATCCAGTAGCTGGTCTTGCCAGAGTGAATAGACCAAGAAACGGAGCCTAGTGCAGACTGACTCACTTGAGATGCCACTGGTGGTGTGAGCACAGTTGTGTTGAGAAATGAAAGTCATCTTGATCTGGTAATTCCCTGTTACCGTTTAAAGCCATGGTGTACCACTGACACGTATGTTTTTGTGTGGATCCAGATACGCATCAGAAGAAACAATAGCCAGAAGTTTTTGATGGCTCTTGTTCTCTGGTTTCTGCATTCTTGGAAAATCCCCAATTCTCTCCTTAGTGCCTGAAAAATAGGGACATATCCCTTTTTCCATCCTCCTGCTTTTATGGATGGATGATTGTAATTACCCGTTGACTTACTGATAGGGAAATTTGACACAGATGAGTACAGTTGAAGGGAAGTCACTCAGCCTTTCTCTCTGAGGAGGCGTAAGCAGCACTTTGAAGTTGGAGTTTGGAATGGGAATCGGTATTTATTAACAGGAGTGCAGGTTGTGCTCCCCACCCCATGAAGCTGAGGGCTGTAGGATGCCAGATGAGCTGTGGCAGAGCATTGCTAATCACACACTGCCCGGGGTAAACGTGTATAGATTGCCCTTGTAAATCGCTCTCAGAAATCCTTTTAACTGGATGATGGACCTTAATTTTGTTTTATGACATTTGTTCTGGCAGGTCATTAAGTGTTTATGGATTTGATGACATTTCTGCTGTCGCAGGTGTCCGAACAGAAATATGTCCATTTGCTTAGTTGTCCTGAGAAGCCACAGGCATTTGGCAGAAGGGGCATGACCTGCTGGGATTTTTTTAAACAGAATCACTTCCCTTTGTGGCAGTTGCTCTTTCTCAAATGTGGAGGCAAGGAGCATCCCAATGCAGAGAAACAAGCCTGGGTGTAAGTCAGGAGCAAATGAATGTTTTAAATATTGTGACAAAATCAGTGTGTTTCATTGCCTTTAGACTAAATTAAGTTGTCAAGATTTTTGAAATAGCAGTCACTTAAGAATATTTCCGATTAACTATTATTTCTGGAGGGTTTTGTTGTGATGGTTTTTGTTTGTTTGTTTCGTTTGGAGTTTGGGGGTTTTTTTGGGTTTTTTTTTTTGGTTGATTCCTTTTAGTTTCTCTTTTTTTGTATCATTTACACTTTCTGTAAATGGTATTCAAACCTTGTATTTCTTACAGAACACTTACTGTAGACAGTATCACACCATAACCTTCACTTATATTACAGATTGTGGAAGTATATGTCTAGAGGAACTTGTTTGACATAGATCTTCTGTTCCCTTAAGGGCTTTAGATTTGTGAGGAAGGATTTTGATTATGTTTTTGTCCTGTCAGGAAGTTTTTCCATTTTAACATGCAAGTCATGGACCCTTACATATTAATCCTTAAGAATTCTTTAACATGTGCAGCAGTGCAAAACTTGCATTAAAATCTTCTGAGTGTACATTTCTCCCATCAGTTCCATTTATACCGTGGTGCAGAAACAGTCCTGCAAGTCTTCTAGAGTAAGAAAATTTTCTGCTACTCTGGGAGGAAAAATTTACTTGAGTTCGTTTAGAGAAAGTTGCATTTCTAATGGGATGGGGTACTTCAACCACCAGTGTTCTGAGATTTGAAGAGCCTAACAAAGAGGATGGTTGTATACAACTGCTACTACGGATATAAACAGCTTTGCTGCTTTGTTTTGTTTTCCCTCCATCCTAAAACCATGTGTTTGATTGAAACAATCATGTGGTGGTCTTTTATGTATGTTACATGGCTTGCCAGACTAAAACAATGATCCTAAGTGCCTTTCTGGTAGGAGATCATCGAGCCAGCAGCTCTCTTTGCCCTCTTCTCACAGCTATGCAGAGCTGTCCAGGGAGGGAACTGTGGCACTACAGACTCCTCTCCCTGGGCTTTTTCCACCACCTTGGCATGGGACTGAATCTGCCAAGGTGCTCAGCAGGGATGCTAGCATGAATTTGATGTGTGACAGGGATGTCCCCATGCAGGCCAAGCAACAAGCACCTCTCCAGTCATGCCATACAGCTGGGGAGAAGCTGCAGAAACTTGCCTGGCTCACTGCAAGGAAAGCTTTTTGCCAGAGCTGTTGTCCCTGCTCTATTTTCCTGGTTGAGAGAGAGCTGGTTTTCACAGAAGAACATTTGATATTTTTAATGTCTGTGTCTGAGATGAGCCCAGAGCTAAAGAACCATGTTTAAAGCTCT
Source organism: Drymodes brunneopygia (assembly GCA_013400955.1). Classification (NCBI taxonomy): domain Eukaryota; kingdom Metazoa; phylum Chordata; class Aves; order Passeriformes; family Petroicidae; genus Drymodes; species Drymodes brunneopygia. The sequence goes on along the minus strand of VZTZ01022620.1, from coordinate 170,571 downwards.
GAATGGATTGATGTCAATCTTGGGGAATCTGATGGATTCTTTTTTAGGTCAGCCCTTCTTGGGGCAACCTGTGGAGAGCAGTATTTCAGAACCTGTGGAGGCTCAGTAAGCCAACCCTCTCTAACTGGCCTACTTTAAGAATTTTTTAATAGACCTGCCAGTAGACAGCTTTTTATTTTTTTTTTCTTTTGGCAGATAGACAGCTCTCATAGCAGAGCTGTGCTTTCCTCTTACTTAGCAAGCTAGTGAGTACCTGTTGCAAGGTATCTTTTTGCTGGCACAGTAAGGACATCGGAGGAACAAGGGGTGCTTTGAAATGCAGCTTTATCTCTTAATGTGGTTCTGCCTCTTTTCCAGCCTAAGTACTGCAGAAATTGAGCAGGACTGGGGTAGGCAAATATTGCTAAAAGTATCTAATTACAGCCTCAGTCACTGGAGTACCTACTGCTGCCCACTGCCCTGCTTCATAGACTATGAATTTTCAAGAGTTTGAGCCAAATTTCATAGACCTGAGTGTCAGACAGAAAAACATTTGCTGTAAAAGACAAGGGCACCCTCTTCCTGCCTGGAACAGTCTGAGCTGGTTGTGAGCACAGAGCTGCTATTGTTCTGCCCTGGGAGATTGTGCTAAGAGCTTTGAAGCAGCGTTTGCATGTAGGTGTCAGTTTTCTAAGCAGGTTTTTTTTTTCTTTCTTTGTTAAAAAAAAAAAGGGAGTTGGGGGAGAAAACGAAAAAAGAACCCTGCACCCTCACCTCCCAGCCTTTTCTTGGCATGGCTCTTTGACTTGGTAATTGTTGATTTTACAAGGTGTTGTTTAGGCTTCCCAGTTTTTCTTTGGCCTGGCTATTAAACTTCTGTTCCTTGTTGGATCAAAATCAGAGTATACTCAGTGAGTTAGTGCAGGAACTTTGCCATCACAGATAACGGAGGTGTCTAACGTTATATTATGCAGTTCATTTTGTGGCATATTACAGGTGATATTGAAAAACTATTGTGTTTGTCTAGCACTTATGTTTTAAAATTCCTTTGTGAAATCAACAGGCTGCAATATAAAATTGGCAGGAGTTTAAGGACTGTAGTGCACAGTGCTGCTGTTGTGTCTCAGCTGCACTGCACAGCTCCTGGGCTGCTTGAGCCTGGCTTCTGTGAGTGGGTTCGTTAAAGTTTCAGTCTGGTAAGCTGTCACTCTGAAGGGTGTCATCCTGCTCTGCCTCTCTGCAAATCTCAGTCTTAATCTAGAATTTCAGGGCTGCTGCAGTTAATGTAGGATAAGCAATAATCCTCCTTCGTATGTGATTTTTCCCAGTCTGCTGACCTGCACCTGACTTGCATTGTATGCAGAACAGCAATCATGGGAATCTCTAAGACATTGAAGTTCAGACAGTGTTTGAGAAGGATTAGGGAAGAAATTATCTTCTGCTTCACCATGGGATAGTTTCCTGCTCTCTTTTAGCAAAATGCAAGCTCCTACCCAAAGTGGAAGAGAGAGGCATCTGTTTACAACGAGGAACATGAAAGTCAGTAGGAGGGGGAAGGGTGGTATAGGAAAGAGCCTGGTATGTCATGCTTTATTACTCTTATCCCTTTCAGAAGGCAAATCTAGAGTGAATTAGAGCAAATGTGAAAAGCGTGACCTTTCTTTCTTCAAAGAGCCTGTGGGGAGCATGGGGTGATTGAGCCCTGGTGGAGAGAAACTTCTGAGCTGGTAGATGCAAGTTACTGGCCATGCAGGACAGAGTCTCCCATGGTCTATTCAAAGTCATCATATTGCTGTTCCCAAAAATCAGAAAATAAATTCTGCGAGTGTAAAAAGTGGGAAAAGTAATTCCCCTTCTATGTTTTTTTTGTATTTTAAAATCATGTTTGGATTGGTCTTTTAGTCTTTCACATGAAACTGTGAGAGCAAGACTGATTTTTTTTTCTGAATGGATTTTCAATGTATTGGACAATGTGACTCCAGATACTGGAGTTTTAGAGAAATCACCAGAACACATGTTTAAAAGGGTAAGAGTTGGCAGAGTGGAACAGGGCTTACTAGAGATATTCCCTGTAGTGGTTCCTTGAAGTGAGCAGGAAAGACTTGACTTCTTCACTTCAGTACTCCCTTGTATGGTGTATAAATAAGAAATTACTCCCTTGTTTCGAACAGCACAACTATGACGTGAAGAAGACAAGAAGACTGACTGTTCCTGTTTGCCTGGGTGTGAGTGTGCTGGGAGAAGCAAGGAGGAGGAAAGTGAAGGAGATCACTGTCAGGAAAGATGTGGTGCCCTTGGCAGGGGTTTTACTGACTTTCCTTAGAGCCCTCCTGACCTAGGCTGCCATTAGGCCCTTGATTTTAGCACTCCTTCAGACAGCTGAAGAGGTGTCTGGAGGGATAGTGCAATCCTGGATGAGTTGTTGGTGGCTGAGTGGGTGGAACCACTGTGAGCCCAGAAGGATTCACATGGAAGGTTCCATGAGGGCCACAGAGAAGTGTCTCAGGTGATCAAGGATTTGCAGCATCTCACGGCTTCCCTTTACTGTGTCCTTCTGTTGCCAAATTATGACCTTGCTCAGAAGCTGTGGGTTGTTGGTTGGCCTGGTGTGCCTCACCTGAGGTTGGTGTCTCTTCTCCCAAGCGAAAAGAGGTAGGATGAGAGGACATGGCCTCAAGTTGCATCAGAGGAGGTTTAGATGGGATATTAGGGAGAATTCCTTTCCCAAAAGGGTTGTCATGCATTAGAACAGACTGCCCAGGATAGGCTGGAGTCATTATCCCTAGAGGTAGTTAAAAGATGTGTAGATGTGACTCTGAGGGACACAGTTTAATGGTGGACTTGGCAGTGCTGTATTGGCCTCTGCTATCTTGGAGGGCTTTTCCGTACTAAATGATTCAATGAATCTATGCTTTGGCCCAGGTTTTGCCAAAACGCCTATCAGTGTTGCACTTTGCTGCCTTCCACTTGCTCTTCCAGAAGCCCACGTCATCTGTGGGAGTGTGCATGGAGCTGCATTTGGGAGAGAGGTGAACGTCCTGCCTGGCAGCTGCCAGCTCCATGGGAATAGCCACTGGATTGCCTGCAGCATCTGCCTTTTGGTTCTTGGCCAGTGTGAGTGGATGAGGCTTTGCCTGCTGGGTTACAGGGAAGGGAGGAGAGGTGAGGGGGACTTTCCAGGTGGATCTGCCTGGGCAGCCCTTTCACACAGAACATGTAGAAAACAGCAGAAACCATGGTAGAGGTAGGGATGCACAGCCTGTGGAAAAACAGGCAGGAGCAAAATACAAAGTCATTTGGAAATGCTGTAAAGAAACTGGAAAGAAAAATATCAGAGTAACAAAAAAAAAATTAGTGTCGTAAAACTAGGGAGAAGAAAAGATACAAGAAATTTAGGATATACTTAAAAAAAAATTAAGTTCTAAGGAGTTTAATGGATTGCAAGAGATTTTTGGGTGGGAAAAAAATGGTAAATAGTTCTATATACCTTTAATCTCCCATAGTAAGCATAATACTCAACTGAGAAGAAAAATCTGTGAAACCTCATTTTATGGCTAATAAATTCTTTTCCCTGGGATGCTGATTAGGGATGTTGAATTAACAGCATTGAAAATGAGGCCATTTGCCACCTTCAAATGTAAAAGTTTGGGGTTTTTTTGTTCTGAAATAAATAATTCAGTAACTTCTTATGAGCTTTAGAGAGCAAGCACTAGCATGGCAAAGTTAAGTTCTTTATCATCTCTTTTGATCTCTGCTAAGCTGCTGTTGTGAGAAGTGTAACTTGTCCTTGAGTTGAAGCTGCTGCATGCAGCACATAAGTACAGAGTGCTAATTTAACTGGGGCTGCACTGCCTTTGCACCAGCCAGCCAAGGGGGGAAGGGGAGTTCTTAGGGTACACTCCACCAAAGCAGCATGCAAAGGTTTCAGTGGGGACAAAAGACCTGGTGCTTTGTCTCTGCTCTTTCAGAAGACCTGAAGGTGTTGAGGATGTTTGGAAAATGCTGAGGAAAATCTGTTTTGGAAGAATAGTGTAGAACCCAGCAGAAAAAAAACAAGACAGTGGGTGCAAACCCCTGGTTTATGTCTGTGTTTTGCTCGTTCAGAGAGCAGATCTGCCCGGAGAAAAGTTGTCTGTAAATGGCACTGCCTTCCCTCTGCTGAAGAGATGCAGCTGCGTTTGGCAGCTGTCCCCCAAAGAGGTGATTAAGGGGTAAAAGGTGGTATTACTGAGTGAAAAGGGAGGCCAGCAGGCTGTTCAAAGCAAAGAAAAGGAAAGTATTTTAACCAAATGTAAGACATTCACTTTCCTTTTTGTCCACTGTGCTTATTTGAGAAAGCCATGTTGGCTTTATGTTGTGGAAAGTATACATCAGCATGTTTTGAAAATACTGTCTTTAAATGACACCTTCATCCTGCAATCTGATTTTTATAGTGTAGGTTTCAAAGCAACCCCTTAAACAATCTCCAGTGTATTTGAGCCATAATAAAGGAAGATCTCCTTGTATTTATCTTTCCAGCTTGCATCATGGAAGATGAAGGAAGGCTCCCTAATGAGCTGTGGTGAGATCAGGCTACAAGGTAGAAAGGGGAGAACCAGGGTGTCAGCAGCAGGGGGATGTTTGGTAATACAGTCCTAAAATGAAGAAACAGTGCGTTTTGATGTTCTTTTTTCAAGCAGCTTGGGGGAAAATTTTGTATTTGATGTAACAGAATTATTTTATTTGTAAGGAATAGATTACAAGGAAATAAACTCAGGTGACCTTCTAGCTTGTGTTACTTCTTTCTGGTTTTGATAGGAAAAAGAATGGTGACATTTCAGTGTTCCTGATGTGCCATTAACAAAATTCATGTTTGTTTATGCATTTCTCAGTTTGCTGTTGAGAGTACTGAGTACTTTGGGAGGAAGAGAAGTCTAGCATAATCCAGGCTCAGAAATGTCCCCAGTCTTCTTCATTTCTGTTTGTGTAATGTGGCATTTTAGCTTTTTTGCACCCTACCTTAGTGATCTTCATATACCTAAGTGAGGTATTTGACAGTAGCCATAATTTTTTTCTTCTTGACAGCTGAATGAGGAACAAGATGTTTATCTCATTCATTATGCTTAATTTATCATTAGAAAGTTTCATGGGATGTTGATAAAGATGGATGTGAGATGTTTCTTCTTGTGCCTTGGCATGGCAGGACACTACGAATCCTTGAAAGGGGAAGGAGAAGGAGCCCATGGCTGCTTCCTTAGTGGCAGTCCTGAGTACTGCAAAGCTGCTAGTGCACAGTGCAGTTGAGGGTTCAGTGCCCAAAGAGTCATAGAACCTGTCATCTTCCCTCCTTTGTAATTGTGGAATGGAGATGACAAAGCTGCGCCAACACAGATTTTTTTTTCTCATCTGTGGCAGCTTTCTTGATGAATTAATAGAAGTGTAAGCAGATACTAAGCAGCTTGTGGTTATTGTACAACAGGAAAAGAAGATACAATTATCAGATTAATTTACAGTCCCTATAAGCAGAATATCGATAAAGATTGTACAGAATTTTTTTCTTTTTTGTTTGTAATGTTAGGAAAGGGAGGGACAAGGGCTTGTGAACCCATTTAAGAGGATGGTCTTCTCAAGAAAGTATGTACTTTTCTGAGGGAGCATGTGATGTTGCCAGGAATGTTACAAATTTTCCATGTTGAATATGGAATTGGTTTTGTATGATAAAAATCGCAATTCTGTACTTTGAAAGCAATGTTTCAAGTACAGCTGTAGTATAAGTGAATGCCTGTAATTATTTTTCTGGACTCTACAGGCGTGTCTCTTCAGAATGATGAACTTGCCTGAAATTCAGCTTGAGAGAAACTGGGTCAGAGAGACACGTAGTGAGGCAGGGATGTTGTTTGGCACACTTGGGATTACAGAAGAGAAGCTGGCCGTGGCAGCAGAGTGTGCTGCTCAGAAAGCAGCTCTTCCAGTGAAGGCCTTGCCAAGGAGCCACAGCCCAAATGACAGCCATGTGGAACAGAGGGGAAATGATAAATTTGCCGGTGTGTAAAAAAACGTGGCTTGCAGAGCTGCAGGAGGCCCACTGCAGGAGTCGTGCCACGAGTGTGAGACTTAACAGGCCTGTACACTGCTTACGCTTACAAGTTTTGATGTAAGAGAAATAGGGATCTCTGTTTCTGACAAATGGAAGATAATACAGATTCCTGGAGACTGTTCTTTGTTCCAGAAGATGGGGGGAGTTTTATATATAGAGGTTGTATAACCCTGCATGTCGCCACTGGTTATCTTCAAGTACCAGCCTAAGAAGGAAAAGAAGAAAACTCTTGTTGTCTTCAGGTACTGGATGGGGATTCACCTACCAGCTGGGGTCATCCCACCACAAGGCAGAAGGTTAGGCAGAAAGAAATAAGCATAACATGTTTTTAAAAGAGTCAAGAAAGCTTGCTTATTACAGGTGGCACCCACATCCAGCAAGCCAGCTTGGGTGTGCCAGGGATGGCACTGTGCACAGAGCCAGCGTGGAACAGGAGCTTGGGGAGGATAGTGGCCACAAATCCATCTGTTCCTCAGAGGTCCTGCCACCAGCACGGGTCTAAGAACACAGCAAACCTCAAGGCATTTTTCAGAAACTCTTCCTTTTTTGTCTTGGTTTGGTTCTGCCAAGTTGTGTATACCCCAGCCAGTGCAGGGGATCATGGTTCCTGATTCTTGTTTTCCTGGTTCCTGACTCTTTGTTTTCATGGTTTCTGACTCTTTTTTTTATTGTAAAGTTATGATACCATGTGCTCTAAACAAAGAGCTAGCAATGCACTGCACACATTAATGCCATTTATTTGCTTTGATAGAGTACACTTGTCAAGTGACAGTGTTTGAGATCTATTTCAGCACAGGAAAGGACTTCACCTTCAGATGTGAATGTCATCCTGCCAAAGGGAAAGGAGTGTTTTCCTATGGCAGATTGTTTCTTCTTGGTTAATCAACAGGCAGACACTACCCTAGTCAGTTTACCTCTGAAAAGGTGACTAGACAGTTTAATCCTACCCAAAGAGCATTAACATTTCTACAAGTTTGTTGAGGGGAGGAAAATAACATTTTAATTAATGCTCTCTTCTGTCCTTCTGAGGAGCAGAATATTTGAATAAAGGCGAACTCCAGGGAAAGCTCTTTTTATGGGATGTGCTGCCTCTGGGGTAGGTGAACCTTCAGGACTTTGGACTGACCAAGGAGCTGGAAGGGCTTACACCTTCAGAGCTGGGAAATATAGACAAAAGGAAACCCTCCTGGCTCTGATCTGCAGTGCAATAAAGGTTAATTTTGGTCTCCTGTTCACAGGTTGCTAAAGAAATTGTTGTTCCTACACTCCCTCTGTGTTCAGATTGTGTAAAGGAGTTTTCAACTCTTGCCCTTTTCTGGTTTTAGGGGCGATTTCAGAATAACTGTCACACACAAAAGTCTTCAGTTGTCATCAGTGTGAGGATATTCAGGTATTGGGCTTCCCAGCACAGCTCTCCTGGGCATTCAAGAGATGATACAAGAAGTTGCAGTCCCTGTTGGGAATTACTAATGCAAGCTTCTCTGTGATTGAGATGACTTTTAATGGGACACAGCAGTGTAGTCACAGGGAGAGACAGAGGTTGAAATGTGTGAATCTCCATGGGCATTTTGAACAATATCTCAGTTTGGTTTTGCATGCCTGTCTGGGTATATGCAAATGACAGCTTCAAAATAATTTCAGTGCGTGCTCCTCTCTACTGCCAAAACATCTGATGCATCAGTAGATTCTGTGGTCATAAAGCTAAATCCTACACCAGTTTCAGACTATAAGAAGCTGAAATGATTAAGTCCTTCTAGAAGACAATGTTGGACGCAAAGAGAAAAGGATCATATGATAATAATTTTCACTCTGTTCACTGTCTTCAGCTCTCAATCAATCTTTTGGGTATTTTCTGGTGGGAGGAGGTGGATGTGTGCTTGTGGCAGACCTTTTATTGTGAAGAATTTGGTTCATTTGGATGGAGCAGAAGTGATTTTTTAAATAAATAAGTCTGAAATTGTTGAATAAAAATGTCTAAAAGAATGTTCCCATTGTGAACTTGAGCCTTCAAACATTAGCTCCTTGTAGAATTAAGGCAGCCTTGTTCCACGTTCTGTTACAGGTGTCATAGGCCATAAATTTGACTTTCTCAAAACATTATACTTTTTCTGCAATGGTTCTGACAGTAGGCTACTCCTTGTCCAGGTTCTAAGCCCTTTCTCAGCAGCATGATACCACCTGAAACTTTTCAAATAAATACTTGTAATACCCTGAATGTTTCCCTCTTCTAATTTTTAGTAGTGTGCCTAGAGTGCTCTGGTTGAAAGCTCCCTAAGAAAATCTGCTTAGGGTGGAACATTACCTAGCAAAATTTCAAAAGGAGCTGAAAACAGTGTTTAATAATGGAAGATGCCTGACAACCCAACTGTAGATGGCACAATCTACTTCTGTGGCATATTTTTCATGTGCCATCTACTTAAAATAAGTTACCTAAACAAATACAGGACTTTTCGGAGGCTTTACAACTTGCACGCCTGCCAGTTGTGCCTGGGTTTGCAAGTATCATTGCATCAGAACTGAATCCAAACTGAAATGCTAACATCCCACCCTTCTCCCCTGCCTCCCGTCTCCTTTGTTGGTAGTGGCTGCCTAGAGTCACTGTCTTCAAATTTTTGTTGGCAGAGCACTGTAAAGACTAACAAAAATCTTCCTGCTATTGGGTATATCCATTTGATTTTTCCAGTACTGATGGTTCAACAACAAATGCTGCAGGCATGTTGATACCTGTCCTTCTGTTGGATTGCAGTTCTTTCCTTTTGTGTTTCTTATCCCAGTGAGGAAGTGGATTTGGGTATCCCTCTCCATAGCAGAAGTGAAGTGTATGCCCTCTCTTAACTGATGGTAACAGAGTCCTGTGCTCAGTGGAGGACAACCTTGTAAGGACTTTGAGTCCTGCAAGCACTGAGGGTAAACCTGAGTGCCTTCATTAGAGACAGACAGATTCAAACAGAGTAAAAAAAGATTATTTTATTGAAGAATTTGGAGTTGCAGAGATTTTACATTACCAGATAATTCCAAGTACACAGAATTTAGGAGAAAGATGATGAAGTAGAGCAAGAGTGATGGTTTCATTACCAAAGCAGCAGTTTTGTAGGGACTGATTGCAGACAGTGGCCAATGGTGAGTTGAGTATTTTATAAAATGTGCTTAATTGCTTGCTTTTTAAACGTGGATACAACTTTTCTAAGTGAGTGGGCATGACTCAGAAAGTCATTGTATGGGTTTAAAAATTCACAGCACATCACTGTGTTGCTGGATATTAGGTTTGATGAGAAAATTTAATTCACAGCCATGCCTGTAGTGGGTTGAGAAACACTGCCATGCAAATTATGATGATCATTCTTTAGGAAGCAAAGAGGAAATCGCCTCAAGTTGCACCAGGGGAGGTTTAGATTGGATATTAGGAAAAAGATTCTTCATGGAATGGGTTAACAAGCATTGGAACAGATTACCTGGGGAAGTGGTGGAGTCAATATCACTGGAGGTATTTAAAAGGAGGTATTAACTAGATGTGGACCTGAGGGATATGGTGTAATGGTGGACTTGGCAGAGCTGGATTAGTGGTTAGACTTGGTGATCTTAGAGAACTTATCCAAACTATATGATGCTATGATTATGAAAGTAAAATGAAAAGGTTAGAGATTTTAACACGTGGTGCTTAACAATATTTTTCTTAATTTCAAAGAAGAAATTTGTTTTGACCTTGTGAAAACCAATGCTATTTATATTTTTATCTGTTGAAAATAATGTTCTTTTCATTAATTTTTAAACTGTCTCCATACCTAGCATAATTCAGAACTACTGTACCTTTAAAATATGAATGTGAGATGCATGAATTACAGACTTTAGATGCTGTTGACATTAATTATAGATTAAGGACTTCTTGAAGATTTTAGCAGATTTTTCTTCTGCTTCTCTTCTGTACTGTAGTTTGTTTTTCAGATTGGGAGGAGGACAGACTGAATTATGCTTGTGTAATTTTCCTCTGAGTGTGCATTCAGAAAAAATGTTTAAAAAATTATGGAAAGGGATTTGAATTCTCATTTTCTGGACTGGAGACACAACAGGCTAATGCAGCTGTAGAGATGTGCTCAAGTAAGAGAGTTTATGTTATGAAAAAGTTATTTCTGAGTAATTATAAACAAAACCATGGCCCTTGGGATAATATAAAACTATTACTCATAGAACAGTTGTTTTGTTACCACTAAAATATTTAACTTTTTCTTGCTAATTCAAGGTCAGCAGCTGCTTCCAAGGTCCAAAGCAGAAATTCTGCTAAAGCAGAATATAGTGCAGTACATGAGGGAGGTGGATGGCTCAGACTGTGTCCTAGTGACCACTTTTCCCTAATGTATGAGCAGCAAATACCAACTAACATGAATTTTAAAAATAGTCTTGTTTTTGGTTTTATAATTATCCTCTAAAATACAGAGGGAGCCTGGCAGGTGAAAACAAATTTATGAATCTTTCTGTTCATGAATGTGATGCTGTTCACTGCTGGTTCTTTGTGGTGACTTTGTGTTACAGATTCTTTGGGAAGCTTTGGCTTCTCTTTGCTGGGCATTAGGCACTTGGAGGGGGACAAACAGTCAGTCAGCCATGTGAAATGTTGAGAAGCAGGAGCAGAGTGCTTTAGTTAAGTGTCATTCCTTGCACTAAGTTCAGGGGACCCTGCACCCAGCCAGCTGAGCATCAAGAAAGTGTTAGATGCTCATTTGTGGCCTCTAGGAGAGCAGGCTGAGGGGGCTTGGCTTTGGACCCTGCCTGTGAAAATGTTTCAGTTTGCAGTCATGGGCTCACCTCCCTGCTCCAGAGCTCATGGGTGTATTTTCACACTAAACTTGATTTTGATATGAAGTGTACTTGATGTTGAGATGCAGAAGACCTTAGCCCAGGTCTGTGCTGTGGTGGAATGTATTTGTGAAGGGTTTAGAGGCTGATATTCATTAACTCCTGACTCATATTGCCCATTAATATATGTTAGGATAAAGCTGAAGAGTTTGGGTATAAGTTGATAGACCTGAAAAACAAAACAAGTGTAAAACAAAAAGTTATTCTTTTCCTACTGGCACACTGAAGTGCCATCTTTTATGTAGCACATTTTTAAAAGAATTTTCTAATGCCTCCAGTTTATCAAAACTCTTGAGATATCTTTCCCAAATTTTCCTTTTGGAGTATATAAGAACATGTTCCTGTACTTGGTGCCGGCACCTGACCGTCTCCTTTTATTTAGAAAAATATTTTCTTTGGACAGTAATGGGATGCTTGCTTAACCACTAACATGAGTCCAAAGTGCCTTCAAACTCATCAAGCATAATTTGAGTATAAAGCCTCCAGCATGGCACCCGCCTTGCATGACATTCAAACCAAATTGAGTTGTTTGTCACAAGAAAGAGTGAATGGCTTGGAGGTTGGATCTTCCCATCAAGGATCTAATCAAATTTTGAAGCATTTGTGCTGTGCAAGGAATGCAAGACTTGCTGCTGTTAGTGTAGCAGAGAGAAGGGGTGGTTTTTATTGTTTTTTTTTCCCCTTATAGCTGCACTTTGTTCAAGCTGTCAAGGTGTATCAGGGAAGTGTGAAGGGATGAGACTGGAGAGCCAGAGCAGCTGTGGAGATACTGTGTATAGGGTAGCACACAGAGGAAAGGAATTCCTCAACATCCCACCATTTGTGCTTGAAACTCGTATCTGCCCATGCCTTCAGAAACATGAACCTCTCTATCATCCTCATTACCTCTAGCAAGTACTTGGGTTTGACCCTGCCTTGAGAAATTGCTCTCAGGAGTCTGCCAGGAATAACAGAAATTAATTTTATAAATGTAACACACAATTAATTTTAATATTACTGCAGTACATGGGTCTCATTTAAGTGCAGTTATGCAGAGCTAATGTAAATAAACATTTGAGAGGTAAGTTGTCTTTTAAAAACAGATGAAGCAGCAAGCCTAAACCTGAGAAGTGCAGGAGCTTTTACAATTAGCTGGAGTTTTAGGAGTCTGTTAGTAACAGGACAAAGTCCATGGTTTGCCTCATATATCAGCATAATTTTAAAGGATTTTTTTAATTAGTCTATTGGAATTTGCTAAGTAGTGGCCAACATCTAGAGGAGGGGGAACGAGACTGGCAATGAATCAGGACAAAACCAAGGAAGAAGACCTCAAAACAGCTGAAAAACACAAAGCATTGTGACCGCGACAGCTGGCTGAGTGAGAGCTTTTGAGCAACCAGAGGGCTGTGGTCAAAGCTCATAGCTGCTTCCTGCTTTAAAGCAGAAAATTTCAAGAAGTCTCATTTGAAAGTTGAATGTTTAAATTAGCCATCTACACTCTTCCATTTTTAGGCATCATAGTGCTTTTGTGTGCTGAGTTTTGGACTCCTTCACACTTTGCTTCTTTGAATTGTCAACCTAAGCACACAGAAATCATGAATCAGCCTCCCTGTGCCTCCAGTGGCTTACAAACCATGAGATTTTAAGACTTAACAGATGTTTTGTTCTTTTTATTTGCCTTCTGGTTTTTGAGCTTGAAGAGTTCATATTTTAAAAATGTTTCACCTCAGACCCCAGGCTAACACTTTATTTATTCATTCTTCAAATGTAAAACAGATTCTCCCATCAGCCACAGTAGTGGGGGCTTAGAGAAGAAAAAATCAGTGTCATGAGAAAATTGTGAGTTGGCATTGCTTAGTTCCTTTGGGTTGTCTTTGGGAATACAGGATGGGACTTGATTTTCTGGGTTACTGGGAATAGGCCTATCTTATTGCAAGCAGCCGTATTATATAATCCCATCTGTAGTTTGTTTTGACTACATTTATTTAAAGTACATTTAATTTAAGTGTATTTGGTACCTACATTTACTACCCTGTATATTCCCTGTGGAAAACTCTTCCAGAACCTCACTAATCAAACAGTTTAAAATATCTTCTGGTTTCTAGACTAAACTTACTCATGGCCAGGCTAATACCCACCTGCTCTTGTGTTAACATCTCACTGCAGCTGATGTGAGTGTGTAAAAGAGTTTTTTTTCTGCTTTTTCTTGCTTTCCTGATACCTGGCTTTTGTTCAGATGTGGTCAACGTCACCTTCATCATTGCAAACTGTGAGAAAATCAGTATAACCTCCAATTGTCTTAAGCTTATAAACCATCCCCAGTACACAGTGGTCTGTCATGATGTTCAAATGTTGACTCAGTTACATTAGAAGTTGCATAGTCTACAACATGATAAGGTTATGCTGCCCCTGGAAATCAGTGTAATCAAAGGTATGAATATGCTTTTGATTAGCATTTAAATCTAAAGATTAAGTAGAATTTAATATATGAAGTGATTTAATGGCAGTGTGAGAAAACAGTTGAGAAGCTGTGCTGCTTACTGCCCAGGTACTGTAGTCTAACCCAGTATCATGTAACTGGTGTAACTGGTGCTGTATGGAAAGTTGGAGTGGAAATGATAAAAAAATTCAGGCAGAATGGGCATTCTCTGGAGATTGTCCCAGCTAATCATTGTAGATTATATTAGCTCACATTTCAGTTTTACTTTGAGAACACACTTTTCAAACTTGAATGCTAAGAATAAGAAAATTAGGCTGACATTTCAGGACTTTCAGTGACGATTTCTGTGCTGATTGAGCTGAAGACCTGCACCTCAGTCACCTGAAAGATTTAGTTTGAAATTTGTCCATGTCCTGGGCTTGTTTGGTATACCTAAAGCAATGTCTGTGAACATATGGGACATTGTGTCAGACCTTTGGTAATTAGAGTTCTGATGGATTAGCCCTGTGGAAGCTTCTATCTTTATCTCAGACTTTCACCTGTGTGTCTCAAATTCTGGGTCAAGGAAGGTGAAAAGTGATATGCCTGAAAGTGAGAAAAAAAACCTTTCCCATGGTTATTCATTGTCTGTTAATAAGCAATCTTTTAATTTTGGTTCCTAGAGAATCATGATTGCTAGTGGCTGGCAAGTAAGATGTCCACTGTGGAAGACATAGGTTTGAAATGGAAAAATGAAGAAAGATCACAGAATGGAATCACAGGATCATTTAGACCGGAAAAGACCCTCAAAGTCATCAAGTGTCGATGGCCATTTGCTGCTTGTGTTAACCACTTCTCTAATTTAACTGCACAGTCTTAGGGAGTCATCTCTTAGGGAGATAATTCATCATTTAAATACATAAGCTAATGTTCTTTCATGCCCAGCAATCCAGTATATTTTGACTATACCTAGGTTAATTGCATGACAGTTCACAGTACCAGATTTTCTGGAATTGATTTGCTGAGTTTTTACCAAAAAAGACCTGAATCATAATAATAATAATAATGGGGGTTTATTTTGTTTTGCTTTTCTGGATGATTATCACTAGATGTAGAAACAGCAAGAGTACTGATGCTTTTGTCAAAAACATATTTATTTGGGATATCTTGGTCTCATTGGATACCATATTTTTACTTATTTCTCTTTGATTTTTTTCTGCTTTTGTAGGCATTGCTTCTGTTTTGAATTGCGCATAGAGGATGGTAATAGCCTAGAAATTTTGTTGAAAAAGGCATAAGGTTTTTATTTTTTTGGGGCATCAGTCTCTATGAGGAAAGACCTACCACTTTGAAGATAAAGTGGCAAACTAAAGAACGTTAAAATATACCGTGCATACTTGTTTTTATTTTATTCTGTTTTTCTCCCACCCAGAGTACAGTTTGTTTGACGTTCAGCTCTCTGCTCTTGTTCAGCACAGGTTTTCTCTAAAATCCACTTATACTTCCTCCTCTCCCCTGCACCTTCAGTGAAGGAATACCATTGCTTTCACACTTCTGTGGGGGGTGTGAGTCACTAGAGCTTGTAGGGAAAGGAGTTTTGGGTCCTTCTGCGCTGAGGCTTGCCAGCCCTAGTGCAAGAAGGTGACAAGGTGACATCCACCTACAACCCAGCAGCACCTGAAAAAATTTATCACCTGTATGAATCCCTGCACCAGGGTTTAGTTAGGAAGATTATTGCCACTCTTGTGACAGGGTCTGGTTTTGGGCTCTGCCTTTTTGTGAGATGAAAAAAATGAAGGTAGCTCAGAAACTGACCAGTTAAGCTCAAGTTCTTCCTCAGCTCTCCTACTTAGACTTCTGTTCACCTCTTGGGGTATTTACAGTAAGTTTCGTTGGTTTTGTTATTGCAGGCATTCAGACTTTTGAGTTGAAAGCATCAGTAAACTCAGATTCAACTCCGGGCAGCTGTTGCTTTAGTTTTTTCTTCGTTATGGTACTTGGCTAAAAGGTTGGGTTTGTTATTTGCTTGTTTTAACCATATAAACAAATGTCAAGAAAAAAAGAAGATATGCTTCCAAGGCTGAGGAAATGTATTATTTATCATTTCAGTCTTGATATAATCAAAGGTTAATTTTTATTCCACTGGACATGAACTTTTATCTGTGAGTAAACTGCTATGGAGTGGGAAAAGCTCACTCCTTATTTCTGTGAGTTTGAGATGTGCCTGTCTGTGATAGTGTGTGTGTTTCTGTAGTTGCACAGATACAGGTAAAACATATGTGCACACATCAGAAATGAAGTAGAAAACCCAAATGAGTTTTGCCCCTTCCTTTTGTGAGTGTGTAGGCAAAATTTTCAGAGGGGACTGCCACCAAGTTCTAGTGGATTATTGGAACCTTCTACCTCTCCTGTGCTCGTTCTTGGTTAAAGGACACAAACTTGTTTTTCAGCAGCAGTAAGTAACTTCTGGGCAGAGCTTTCATGTAAAGGCTGGTGCCCCTAACATGGTTGGTGCCTTTGTGCCCATAACTTGTTTAAAAACGAGCCATGTAGTGACCAGCAAAGTCATTGCAAAGCTTTTTTTTTTTTTTTAAATGGAAGGGTATGTTGCCATGTTGCTGAATGTGAAAAACCCCATGTTTGGTGAAAACAGTACTCACAAATTAATGCAGACATAGTGATGCTCTTGAGATGGGAGACATTCCAAAGATAGTAGGAATTTTTGGTTCAAGGTGTGTGGTTGTAAGGGACCAAAGTCTGTAGTTCTGGGGTTTTCTAGTATGAAAAGTGAACTCCTCAGAAAAGTAAAGCAGAATAGTAAGTATTGAAAGCTGAGTCTGAGCACAGAATTTTGATAAGTGATATTTTCCATTAGTCTTTTTATAAGTGTTTGATGGTTTGAAAATGTAATGCTTGGTGTTGTAGCACTGCCGTGGGATTCTCTATGAATTGTACACATTGTTATCACATAGTGAAATATCAGAAACAGTACTATATCCTGTATGCAGAGTATTCCAGTGATTGCTCTAACTGCAGGGTTGAGTCTTTAGTTTATGACACCTGGTGAAAACTTACTTTTCTTTCTAGAGCATGGTTCCTGGTATCCTAGCGTGCAATTGTGTTATTATATATTAGAGTGTTATTTATATGACTATTTAGAGGTAAGAGTGCTGTAGGGATCTGAATCTTTAGGCTGTTTTTGTTGTTAGCTTTGAGGATCTTCAGATATTCTCAAGAAAGCAAAGCCTTGTTCTGTTTGCTTGTTTTATTTATTTTTTTTTATGGTGTATAGACTTCTGTAATGCTTGGGGCTGTGATTTACATGAAGTATTTCAAGCTTATTGTGAATCTTTAGAGGTCCTTCCAGTCCCTGTGTAGGATACTTGCCTCATACTGGCTGCACAAAACATCTTAAATGTAATCACAAAACCTGATTTCACAAACCACTTAGCAGCAACATAAAAGGTTAATGTATGTTTTATGCTGGATTTGGAGGCAGTGTTTTGGGTCTTTTTTGCAAAAAAACTCTGTTTAATACAGTGTACTATTGCTGGAAATAACAGTAACAGTATGCACATTTTTGCCTGTGGCAAATACAGTCATTAAAACAGGGCTATAAATTGCCCCTTGTATAACTTCCATGCATGGTGTGTGTGCCATGGGTATTTTTCAGCCTGTTAAACTAAGTGGTGAAGGAAAAAAAGCATGCCTACATGTATTTTCAGTGTAACTGTGTGGCTATATCGATATATAATGGTTTTTAGAAGTTGGATCTTTCCAAATCACTTACTGAGCAGTGCTGGAATCAGAGACTGAGTGTACTGGTTACTTAACTGTTAATTCGTAATGCCAGTTCTTCACAAGTAGAAAAGTATGGCTCTTGGACAGACATGCTGTTCCCATTATTTGGCATCTATTTTAAGACCTAAAGCAGCAGCCTGCACATAAAGAGCTTGGTTTACATTTTTCCCATTTGAGTTTCTTCGTTGTTTTTGAAGACCATTGCTGAGAAATTTTCTGCTAGCAAAATTTTGCCCGTAGGGCTGTATGCACTCTGGAAAATACTGTGGGATGTTCCAGCTGGCTGGCATTGCAAGCTGCTCAGTTCCTGAAGAGCATCTCCATATGGCTGCAGCACTGGGGAGTCACTCAGCACAGGTTCTCAACACCTGACAGGGTGGTTCTGCTAAGTTGAAATTCAGTCCTTACTCAGTAGGCTGCTCTGGGACTCTGAATCTCCTTAAAGGCATCACTTGAAGTCTAAAAGAACATAGAAGTCCTTCTTTTCATAAAATTATAAAATCATTTAGGTTGTAAAAGTACTCGTAAGATCATCAAGACCAAGTGTTAGCCCAGCATTACCAAGTCCACTATTAAACCATGTCCTTAAGCACCACATCTACGTGTCTTTTAAAAACTTCCAGGGATGGTGACTCAACCAATTCCCTGGGCAGCCAGTTTCACTGCTTGACAACCCCTTCAAGGAAGAAATTTTTCCTCATATCCAAGAATTTGCCTTGTTGTGGCCAAAGTGAAGGACCCAGCACTTGGCCTTGTTGGAACTTTTACCACTGACATTGGCGCATCTGTCCAGCCTGTCCAAGTCCCTCTGCAGAGCCTTCCTGCCATCCAGCAGATCAACACTCCTGCCCAACTTGGTGTCATCTGCAAACTGACTGAGAGTGCCCTTGGTTCCCTTGTCCAGGTTATCAGTAAGGATATTAAACAGGGCTGTTCCCAGTGCTGAGCCCTGGGGAGCCCCCCTGGTGACCAGCCACCAGCTGGATGTAGCTCCATTCACCACCACTCTCTAGGGCCAGCAATCCTGAGAGATTTTTACCCAGTGTAGAGTACACCCATCCAAGCCACAAGTGGCCAATTTCTCCAGGAGAACACCTCAGCATGATATTGAATGGAATCCGTAATTTTTGCTTTGAGAAAACTTGGGATACATAAACCAGAATTAGAAACAAAATGTAAGTGTTGGGCAACCCAGGTGGAAAAAGGAGGATTTTGCTGTTACTCATAGCCTGTGCTGTAGCTCAGCTTTGGGGACCTGACCTTGTAATACGTTCTCAATCCTACTGTCTTTATTTCTGCTTTGTCTGGTGTTGTCTTCTTCAGGCCTTTCAAGACCATTATCTTGCTTAAATTCTCTGCTTTACAAAAATATATCTTTCTTCTGTTTCCCAGGAAAGGAATCATATCTCAGGCATGTGGAAAAGTTGCAAGCGAAAAGTATGTGAGACTATATGATCTTACCTGTGCAAAAGTCTTAGATCAGAATGTCTCATCTCATTTTAGTTGTTTGAACTTCAGATTCACAAGGAGTAAGAAAGGCTCCCCCAGTTGTCAGTGGGGTGAGAGTTGTCCCAGTGGGCAGTACACCCTGAGTGTGTGATCCATCTCTCTCCAGATGGGATCAATTTCCTATCACGATACCTCTCTCCTGTCCAACTGCAGAGAGACAAGCCAAACAGTAAGTTTAGACATAGCACATACATTTCAGACAGCCAAAGCTGGGTAAGTTAAACTCCACTGTAGCCACTGGCACAGCTGTGGGAGTGCTCTGCACTCACCCCACAACTTAGCCCTGATGGAAATCCATTGCTTTTAATGCACTCATTGCCTTAGTTCAAAGCATATTTAGGGACATTTGGGGACACAAGTGTATTTAGGGACACTTGGGAACACTGTTGCCAGCAGTTATGAGGAGTGAAGTGGATTTTAATAGTGTCATCTCTTGACCATAATTATCAGGAGTGGAGGAGCATTGGTCATGCTTCTGCTGAAGTGCAGGTGATGGGGAAGTTCAAGTCTCCACTGCTTACAGGATGAATAGCTTTTTGCACAATGGCAAGTTTGTGATCTGTAGAATTTTTATATTCGGTATTGAATCCACGTGTGATGTCAAACAGATCTTGTGATTTCTCAAGCTTTAAAAATTACTCACTGTAATCCTAACCCTAATTATAGATCTCCAGCAAAGGCATATATCCAGATATATTCAGCATCACTCAAAAAGAAATGTAAGCCCTTCCTTAAATACTTGATTTAATGTCAGGATATCCTGAAATAGCTGGTGGTGAGAGCTAGCCATTCATAATGGATGTGAGCTACTTTTTTTTTAATTGGGAAATATTTGTCTTTAGTAGTTTAGTCATTTGAATTCAGTTTCTGAAGACTATTTAAAATGTGCTGATTATGTCCTCTAATAACTTTTGTGTAAGCACTTATCTGTTTTTTAATATCAAGTAGACATAATAGCTCATGAATGTTAATGATAACAAGAAATAAGCACACCACTACATTAAAGATCATGTAATCCAAGGGGAGAAGCAAAGTAGCAATGAGATGAAGGCCAGCTTCATCTGTTCAGTTTTGCCTGGCCTGAGTGTTTCTCTGAAAGTACCCTTTCTTTTCACTTGACATGAAGGAATTCCAGGGCAACTGGATGCTTAATTGCTGTTAAAAATGAATAAATCTCAACTCAAACAGGGCTCTGAGGGTCATGGGGGTAAATATCCACCCTAGTAAATAATGTGAAATTGTGTGTCCTGGTTAGCATGTAACTGGGAGTGAAGAGCACACTGTTTCAGTGCTGGGAAATCATGTTTCTTTATAAGCGAGAAGGAATTGTGTGGACTTGGAATGAATGGTTACTGACAGTGATGATCACAACTCACCTTTTCCTGGCCTTAATTGTTCACAGTCTGCTTATAGTTGTGATATGTTGAATTAAAATAATTATCTGGGAGGGGGTTGAATTCTCCTTTTGGATCACTTTCTTGTTTTCACCCTTTTCCCTCTCCCTGTAGGCTATGGAGAGAAAGTAGGGACAGCTTGTGGCTGTAGGCATGTGCCAGCACATGGGAGCAACAGGAGGTATTGTCTGTTGGCATTTGTGCTTTCTTAAACTGCAGGTACTGGTTATTTCCAATGCCAAGACTGTGTCTGAGTACCAGTCCCACAGGGTGAGAGCCACACACTAAACCTGTCACTGCTCTAGTCTCTATATTTTACTGTCACTTGAGCAAACTGCACTTTACTCTTGGAGCAAATTGTTCTGTAGCTACTTGTGACACATGCCAGTTACCTAGTTAGATTTTTAATACCAGGAGAGGGGATGAGATCTAAGTTCCAATTATGGCAGACGTCTACATTTGCTAATATTTTCATTTCCTCGGCATGATTTTAGACCTGCTATTTTAGTACAAACATGAAGGATTTTTGTCTTTCTTTATGTTCTCTGGGTAGCTAGAAGCAGAACTGCAGCACTTTGGTCAATAAATCTTTGGCTTACCCAGGACATGATGGCCAACCTCCTCAGCTGTGTGGTCTGAAGGAGTCTCCCACAGGGACTCATTTGGAAGTTTTTGCCTTTGGTTAGCTTGAAAGGACCTGTTGAGGAGTATTGATGATCTGGGAAGAAGTAAAAGGCCAGAAGAATGCCAGTGACATGTGTCTTCACTTTCCTCTCTCATCGTGCAAAGCCTATGCCCTTCTCCTGGCCAAGACCTTGCTTGATGTTTTAGTGTAGACAGGATGCCTCAAGCCATTTGGTAGCAACAATTTAAGAAATATTTACAGTCTGTAAAAGCAAAAGCTGATAATACTGGCTCCTTAATGCCACATCAAGGTTACGTCTCTCCCTGGTTTAGTCACATGCTGTTTTTGTCAAGCATTATTGCACATTGTGATTAAAAATCAAGGCCAGTACAAGAAGTATACTAGCAGTAACCATTGGTCAATGCCATTGTGGTCTTCTGTAGGCAAAAGTTCTTTCCCTAAGGAGATTTATTCTGAGTCTGACAGGGTCATCTGACTTCTTTAAGTAAATTATGATGAAGAAAGATAATTCCTGAAGCTGGTAGCAAGACAGTGTTTTGGTGGAGATCACTAAAGTGTGTTTATATGCTGGCACAGAACTTCACTTGAGGGCTGGTGAGAACAGGGATAACCTAAACATTTTATAAATAGGCAAAGATGAAGTGTATTTAGTAAATTTCATACTAGGTGTCTTGGTAATAATCACTTACAGCACAGTCAAGGGAGAGGATTGTCCTGCTCTGCTCTTCACTGTTGCGGCCTCACCTTGAGTCCTGTGTGCAGTGTTGGGCAACACAAAATAAGAAAGATAAAAAGTTATTAGAGAATGTCCAGAGGGTGGTGAAGGGCCTGGAGGGGAAGCTGTATGAGAAGCAACTTAGGTCAGTTGGTCCATTCAGCCTGCAGAAGTGGAGACTGGGGGGAGACCTGATTTCACCCTACACCTTCCTCATGAGGGGAAGGGGAGGGGCAGGCACTGATCTCTCTGGTGACCAGTGACAGGACCCGAGGGAATGGCCTGAAGTTGTGTCAAGGGAAGTTTAGGTTGGATATTAGGAAAAGGTTTTTCACCCAGAGAGTGTTTGGGCATTGGAACAACTCCCCTGGGCAGTGATCACAGCACCAGCCTGACAGAGTTCAAGAAGTTTTTGGGAAACGCTCTCAGGCACATGGTGTGACGCTTGCAGATGGTCCTGTGCAGGGCCAGGAGCTGGACTTCAGTAATCCTTGTGAGTCCCTTCTAACTCAGCAGATTCTATGATTCTATGATCCAATTACATTTTTATGTTGTAAATTAAATGTGTTGCTCTCGCAGAGCACAGGAACCTCTAAGTTACCTGGGTATTAACATTAAACAAAGCATATTTACAAATGTAAATTTAAAATTAGATGTATGCGATCTCTTAAGGACACAAGGACTGGGGTTTCAACATTAAGAAAAACCCACAAATTAGATAAAATCAAATCCTTTTCCAGTTACACATATTATCCTCAAGATTAAATGGATTAAAACTCTCTCTGGAGGAACTCAACATAAGACTGAAAATGTGGTCAAAAAAGTCGCATTGTGGCTGCCTGATGTTTGACTTTTGATAGCACATCCCTAAAGACTTCTCTTTGACGTACCTTGAACAGAGAATGCTTGTTTCCCATGAAGCCTGTTGTTGCTGATAAAGCTCATTTCTATCTAAGTGGTATCTAATACGGCAGTGCTGTATTCTGGCCTTAAGAAAAAAAACAGCTGAGTGGCTCATTTGCCTTTGTAAACCTGCTGTGCCTAAAGATGTATTTTAGCAATTTTGTCCAAAGCCCAAATCACAGTAACTAATTCTGTACAACACACCTTTTTAAACAGAGCATAAAAGAAAACATTGTTGCACATTAAAACAAAATGGAAGCCATAAAAGTTGTGTTTCAGAGGCGGTGTTTATGCACTTATGCTAGTAAGTGGTGATGCTTTCCTTTGATATTTGAGGCCCCTATCTGAGTGACACAAAGCAGATCTCCTAGGAATCTCCTTCACTTGAGCAGTTGGTATGGCTGAATGAACAGTGAATCAGAAGGGTGTAAGTTACTGTCTCTGAAGTATTTCATGTTAACTGCAAGCACAGGCATTTCTGTAGGGTACACACACATGTGCACACACACACATGGAGAAATGGTGGGAAATGAGGTGAAAGTTGAATGTTCCACCTTCAACACAGGCAAAAGTA
Organism: Drymodes brunneopygia; assembly: GCA_013400955.1. Taxonomy (NCBI): domain Eukaryota; kingdom Metazoa; phylum Chordata; class Aves; order Passeriformes; family Petroicidae; genus Drymodes; species Drymodes brunneopygia. The sequence goes on along the minus strand of VZTZ01022620.1, from coordinate 147,725 downwards.
AAACCTTGCTCACAGTCAGGAGGAAGCTCTCTGGAGATTAATGAGAGGCTTTTGCCCAGCTCAGACCACATGCTGTTAACAGACACCATGTACAGCTTAGAAACCCTGCTGGCCTTTCTTCCCTCTTCACCTCCTCCTGCCCCAGAGATATGAGCACAAATCCCTTCTTCCCCTGCTTTGCCACAAATGTATAAGCAGATCTCAGCTCAGTCTGTGCTGCTTTGCTGTTTGATGCCAGGTTGAACATACAGGTCAGTCCCAGCAGCTTTGGATTTTGTAGTGGCTGGAGGTGAAGTCACTGTTTCAGCCATGCACACTGGCACCACTCCACTTGTGCTCCTTCCCAATGATGGCCATGGTTGTGTGTTGTTTGCTGACATAACCATTCATCAGACTGCTGCAGTCTAGGGGCAGTTCCACCTTTCAGAGACCTGAGATGACCCATAGATGGGTTTTTTTAGTGTCTGCTGTGTGAGGAGGCACTGCAAGCTGCAGGCAGGCTGCAAAGGAAGAGTGGAAAAGCTCCTGAGGATCCTTCTGAAAACTGTGTACATGTATTAAAAAGGAAGGTAGTTATTTTTTATCTTTCCTGGAAATAGTGACCTGACTGAATCATTAGAAGGTGCCTCTGAAATCTGCTGGTAGAAGCAGCCATTATTGTAACTCTTCCTATACCAATTCCCCTAACTTGTCTTTCCACTCTAGTTCGTGTCCCAAACTAAAGTTAGCACTTTTCTGTGTTGCACAGAACAGAGCTTGTACCATCCCCTTGCAAACACCCTAAGAGTATAGACAGTTCTCACTTTTCCTCCTGTGTCTTTGCATATTTAGAAGACAGATCAGACTCCACGCATATTCAGTTTTAAGGTCTTTTGAGGCTGCTTAGAGAAATGTTGAATAGATTTCCTATACATCCATCAGGTTGGTGACAGATCTCGCATAATTAAACAAGAAACTCTTGTGTATCAGGGACTTGACTGGCAAAAAACTATTCAGAAGTTTTGCCTTTCAGATACTTAAAGAAGAGATCGCTTTTGAGACTTACATTTTGCCCTTGCAAGTTTTACTTCCATGAAAATGTGTTGTTGGTACACATTTTGCTCATTAGGAATGAGCTCAGATCATCTCTGTTTCAGTTTCACACAGAAATACAAGATTACTCCATGTCCAATCTGGAGCAGTTGCAGAGTGCTGCAGCCAAACATTTCTTTGGACAGTCCACATCAGTTTTGCAAGACAGGCTGGTTCCAAATGGTTCCTGCAGAAACCCTTAATTTAAATTGCATGCAAGGTTGTCTTCCTTACTCTGCCTTGCATTTTTTGCGTTTTGGCTGTCAGAGCAGTGGCCTAGCTGAAGACAAAGAGTTAGGGTATAAAATGACTTCATTATAGGTCAGCAGCAGCCACAGCCAGAAGGCCTCACCTAGGGTTGTCCTTTTTGGAAACGTCTGTATCCAGTTGTTAAAATGTGCTTTTCTTCCTCTGATAAAGTAAAAAGTAAAATAGGTACAGACCTGGATGGTGAGAGTTTTTCTGAGATTACTAGTAATGTTTGGACTGATAGAAACCATTTTCCTGATGCATTTGGTTTTGCTTTACATTTAGAATTTAATATTTTGCCTGAACACCTCTTATTTTTGCTGAAGTTTGTTGTGGAGTTTTTTTCCAAGTCTTGGACTTCCTGCATTTAAATGAAATTATTTTCTTCAAAGGATTTTAGTACAATCATGGCCGAACTAAAATGTATCCAAATAAAAATAGTAAAGAGCCACTTTGCATCTCAATCTGGTTTTATGGTAATAACTCCCATGTACTCATAACACTTCATATTCTCATGTTTCCAGTCTGTATATAAGGGTTCTGTTTTCACATTTGATGACTTAAGAATTATCTGCTCCTTCATTCTAGTCAAGTGTTTGCTTATGTGTAAAGAAAACGAGGAAAAATGAGCAGGCAAAGAAAACAAAACAGAGAAGCAAGCACTTCTTAATAAAAGAAAACCTGAGAAGGTGGTTAAATAATTCTTGCCTTGAAACAGAGAGAGGAGTGGTAAAGTGGGAGGCAAGGGGTGAGGGGTGTCACGGAGTTTGGGGTTTCCATCCCCAATTATGTGCTGGCTGCTACGCTGCTGAATTACACTGAAAGCACTGAATGGTGCCATTATATTCCTTTTCAAAAGTTGTGGGCTATGAAATTCAATCTGAGGTATTTTTAATGAGTGTTCTGAGCCTCAGTTGCAGCTCTTCCCAAGAAACAACGAGCACAGTGTGCCACTAAATAGCACCAGGGCCGGGGGTTAAACTCATTCAGTTTTTTGCTTCCAGGGAGAGAAAGTAGTATCAACATTTATTTGACAGGTATATGCTTGGTTCCAGAGTTGAGCTTTAGTAAAACAGCTTTCCATAAAGAAAATGTTCTGAAAAATGAGGTTCTATCAGCTTCACATCAAACTCCCATCTAGTTTCTGAAAACAAATCTTGTGGTGTGTTTTCCAAAGCCAGTGCCCACAGTGCACATGCTGGGCTGGTGCTGTGGGCATCCCTGTGCTGCAGAATGCTGGCAGGCACATCCCTGTGGGCAGAGCCTCGTGGTGGAGGTGCTGCTCGTGCCAGATGGAGACATCTGCCCAGTGGCACCTTTGGCTGTCAAACATAGATAATTCAGAGGTAATCTTTGTCAGAGAGCTGCCTGCTGGAATCCCTGTGTCTCCACTAAGGGTTTTGGTGTCATACCTAGAATGGCTCCAGTGTGACTCCCTCTGAATAAGACACAGCTTTTCAGAGAAGAATTTTCAGCGTGCAGCTGGTTTTAAAAAAGCCATGTAGCACAAAAATATTGTTGCCTGCCACCTTTCATACGTGCTGATTTGCAAAGTAGTTTCTTTCAGATCATGAGGAAAGCACTGTTTAATGCATCTGCCCTGCAACTCACACCAAGATCTTAAATTTGTGACGGGCTGCTCTGGTTTTTGCAAGTCATCACCATTCAGTGTCAAGGCTCTGAGGCTGAAATGCATTGTGTGGATGATACTCTTCAGAAAGGAAAATAGTCACTTCCAGCAGTGGATGGTTGCCTTGCTAAGGGGAGAAAGAACAGCGACAAACCACTTTTGGTTTTGCTAGTAAAATTATGCAGAGATGACTCAGCATTTACAGGAGCTAATTTAGGGAATAAGATGGCATATTTTTAGTAAGTTTTCTCATTGTTCTTTTAATGCCTCATTTTTCTTGTCCACACTGTGCATTTTAATGATGTTCAAGGAAAGTAATTTGGTTTAGTAGCAGTGGTGCTGCCAAGAATTTCCCACTGGAAGTCTAAGATTTTAATTGTTGGTGTGTGAAATTCTGCAGCCTTAAACAGTTATTTAAAAGATTTGCTCACCACTACTGTTTTCCCACAAGTGTTTCACACCTATCTGAAGGAAGTTATGGTTGTACTACAAGAAACAAGGTTTGTTTCTTTCCAGGAGGACTAATTAGCTTCTGCAGAGACCTGTTTTTGCAGTTTGATATTTTTTGGGTTTAGGGGCTTTTTGGCATAACCGAGATCAGCACTCACATTTCATGGAGAGGCATGTGTTGTCCCCATTGGAACAATTTCATGGAGGATTTTTAGGCCGATAACAATGAAGTTTTCCAGATGAATTCATAAGCATATGTGATCAGAGCACCACTTTTAAGTTGATAAAGTGAATTTTAAGTTCATGTGTGTGAAATGCAGGATTTTGTAAAATCAGTACAGAAAAGTTAATACAAGATCAGTTGTACTTTCTAACTGAGAGTTAGATGCCAGCTAGTTAAAATGCTGCAAATAGAGCCAGAGTAACCAGTGAACCAGGAAACTAATCATGAAGTATTTTGTTACTGCTTTTCACCATGAGTAACATTTTGTAATAAACAGATGTGTACTTAGACTACTTGTGCCCAAAAGCTGAATATTTTTGGTTTTTATGGTTCGTGGTGTTTAGCCAGTGACAAGTTTCAGTTTTACTTTGGCATTGATGACAGTGGGATGGATGTGTGAAATAAAGTCTGTGGAGTTTTGTTCCTACAGCTACCTGAGGAGGAAATTCTCCAGGCTCCAGGAATCTGCCTCTTTCTTCCTCTTTCTTCCTTACAAAGGGCTCCACTAGCTTTGTGGTAGTTGCTGCTGATTCTGCAGTAACAAATGTCTTGTCTACTAGAAATCTGAGGAATTGAAAGGTGGCAAATAAAATCAGTATTAATATCAGTGTGCATTTGTAAGAAGTGCAAAGAAATCAAATTATTGGAGCATTACACCTGAAGATGATACGTTGGTCTGTGATGTGAAAGGCACAATCCTGGAGGTGCCCAGCCCATCTCTCCTTCATTTTTGTGTCCTCTCATGCACACTGAAATGGCCTATATAATAACTACATTGTGGGTGGTGTTCGCCCATTTAGGTACAAACCTGTAATTTTTTGAGCCAAGTGAAAATAGACCAAGCAGAGTCTCCCTTTCCATAGCTTTACTGTACTGTAATTATGGAGATGTACAGTTACCTGAGGATTTATTGTAGCTGAGTTTTGTATTAGTCTGACTCTGCTGTATGAAAAAGCTTAACCAAGCAGTACTGAAAATAGCCTCATCATAAAACTTTTTGTTAGCTTTGCTAGATAATATTTTTCTTTTTCCTTCCAGTGCATTTAACTGTTACAGAGGATTATTTAGTATTTACTCTTCACCTGAATTTTACTGTTGGCTATTTCTCCTAAATTTGATTTTTGGGCATTGGAAGAGAGTTTAAGGTCTAGTAAGAGCAGTCCTTCTGCTTCTGTCAATTTTAGAAAAAAAAATTGATATAAACCAGTTTGTCCTGATCAAAAATCTGAGACCATGGTTACAATAACAAATCCATATTTCAAATGAAGAAAACTGCAGTTTTCTTTTGGAGACCACACTAGAAATGAAAGCAAATGAGAGGGTCATTAAACCCCTTCTCTTAGTGTTTTTTGCCTCTCTAATTGTTGGCTGTGTTGATTTTTGGTTAATAACGAAATTCCTAAAATAGTTGTTGTTGAAGTTTGTCATAGCTGACAGGTGGGGGCAGGGGGAAAAGTCTAACTTTGCAGCTGCATTTTTTAAGGTCAGTAAAACATACCTGAAGTAAAAAATGCCTTATCTTACAATTGCACTATTTTTAAAAAAAGGTGACACCACCACCAAAACTGACCAAAGGGTAAAAGTGTACACCAGAGACTGTGGAAGGCAAGCACCGGCATTAAGGGAGCACAGGTTATGTGGTGAGTGTAAAAGCAGTCGACTAAAATCTTGAAAGGAAAGAACACTAAATAGACTCATTGTACACACCCAGCAGATGATCAATCGCCTGTTTTTAAGGCAGCATGAGAGACTTACTCTGTTACTGCTTTTGGCCTCAATCCGCCCTTTGATGGTATGTGCACAGTCTGTGCAAAAGCATGTGGGATATGTGCCAGGAGTGGAGCCTTCAACTACATTCAGATGGAAAATATCTTAAAAGGAATGAGGTGCCTTCAGGTTATCATAAAAATCTGCCTCTTCTACACCCTCTTTTCAAATAGGATGTGTACGTGTTGGCTGCAGGTCCAGAGTGGGGATCTGCCTGCTTGAAAGCAGTGGTGCGAGTGTGTGGCTGCTCTGTTCAAAGGTGTCACTTTGCTGCTGTTCTTTGGCCTGGTATGTGGGAGTCATGAATCACAGTTTTTCCAACACTTCTCAACCACTCTAAGCTGAACAGCCAGGTAAAAACTAGTAAGCCCAGGTGTAAGAGTTATCTCTATGGTCTAATGCTATTTTTGTAGTCATCTAATCCTTCCTATAGGATTAACACCTACACTTTGAAAGGGAGGAGAGGAGAAGGGCAGAGGATCTCCAAGTGTCTTGGCAGTATTAGGTCCAGAGCAACAGCACTCAGACCAGTGCTTCTTGCCTTTAATCCCACCTTTCAGGAAATAGACTTTTGCTAAATATGAATTATGCATTTCATTTAATGCCAGAAAGGAGAGCTGTTTAAAATACGAAATTTGTCTTCAAATGCTGACAGCATTGTTCTCCTGTGAGTAGTTTTCAAGCCTTCTTTGAAGTATAAATTTCTGACAGGGTTATTTGTTGAAGAGCCCTGTTCTCAATCTCATCTGTGAGGTTATTTTTATACTATTTGCTTCTCATGAACAGTTGTTGGTTGGTTTTCTGTCATTTCAAAACTGTAGATACATACATAATTTTTAACAGTTTCAAATAACTGAAAAAGTTACACTGTTAAGAATGTGGGGTTGTTATTTTTAGTAGTGATTACAACTGTGTATGACTTCAGAAATAGTAATGAAGCTACTGAATGAAGTTTCCACAATCATTTCAATTGTTAAATTGGAGTATAAAAATAATTTGGCAGTCTGATTTGGCTGATCTGATAAAAAGCTAATCAGTACAGGCGATTTTTTTTGTGATTAGCCATGAAAGAACAAATACATTTTAAGCCTTATGTTTAACCTTTGTGCCATATAGTATTTCAGTATTTGTAAAATATTTAGCATGACCAAACTGTCACATTTCATTTTAGAGCATTTGAGCACCCAGAATTGATAGGAACAGAGTATTAGTGGAAGAAATGCCTGCCTTTATATGGTAGCAGGTGTGAATAATGAATGTACCTTTCTATTTTAGGTGACCATAAAGGAATTATTTTCTCTCCTATGAGCTGCTATTACTGTACAAGCAAGTGTAATTAAAACCCAAAACAACCCAAACTTCTTTCTGACCCATTTGCAGCAGTTTGGAAGAAGAAAAGGAGAACAGAGTAGTCTGTGTTTCCACATGAAATTACTTCTTACTTCAACCAAAAACGGGACTTATATTTTTAGATGTTCAGAAGAAAGTGTTTATTTGTTTTTTTAAGCCGGTATTACTGCTTAGTAAAGTAAATACAAACAAATAAACAAAAACCTTTCAGTAAAAGATCTTGTTCAAGCTGGGATCAGAGATTATTTGGCTGAACAGATAAAAAATGGTGAAACTACTATGTTTGACCATAAACATCTACACTCATTTTTTGATACATAATTAGTGCAATAATTGCTGAATTAACTGTGGGAGGTGATGTAATGTGTCCAAACCTACGTCTTTTAAAGCTCTGGATATCTTCTAGATATAGCCATGTACTTTCTTTTTTTTTAAAAAAAACACCAAAATGTATTGCAGCATGTGTCAAAGAATGGTAGAAAGAAGTGTGTAGGGGGATATTTTTTTTTAAATGATTGGCATTTGCTAGAACATGAAAGAATTGTTGAACCTATTAAAATATTCACTATTGGAAGATCATAAGCAACATACTGTTCTGGATTTTGGTGGGAGTAGAGTGAGGCTGAATTGAATAGGACTGAGATAATGAGCAGACAGCAAAACGTTGAATATATAATGCATAAAGCAGGCTAGTTTGACTGGGTACCTTCATAGCTTGCAGCTAAATGTGGTGATGCACATTTATTCATAATTTAGAACTTGACGTTCCCCGAAAATGTAAAGTGACTTTTAAAATGTGATTTCACAGAGCTAAATGAAAGACCAGTTCAAAATGCATTAAGCAATAAGGATGTGTAGCTGGAAGTCAGTGAGCGTCTTTCCATTGTAATAAATTTATAATGTTATATTGGGGTAAGTAAATACCACATCAAGAGAAAACTAGTAATTCTCTGGTGTATCAGTCTGGCTGGGGCTGACCTCATCTCAAATTGTTAAAAGAGATGCCAGGGCTCCTTGTTGTCAGGGTAAAAGATATACCTGTATCACTCAGGAAAGGCTGGTTGGGAAAAGGAAAAGCACAGATGGCTGGTATGGGGTGGGAAGAATTGCTCTCTGGAGCTGCAGTGTTTTTTCATTGATTGTACAGGACTCTGGCTGTCAACAGAAACAGGGGCAGGGGACTGCCACCTGCTGCAGGTACCTCCGAGCTCTTGGGGGTTGCATGTGCCCTTCCCTCAGCTGTATTCCATCAGTATACTATGCCCTGCTGTTTCCTTTCCCTTGCTGCCTCACAGGGTGGTGGTATCTATGGCAGCAACTGGTCTGGAGGTATAGCCTTGCCACCAGCCTTCATTGCTTCCACGCTTCCGTGTCAGTGTCCCCATGGAGCAGCCTGGTGCTGGCATGGGGCAGGGAGAGCAGCCAAGCTCTGGCTTGTGTAGATGCTGTGGAACAGCATCCTGTGGAACAGGAGCCAATGAAGCTTGCCTGGTACTTGCTGTCTGAGGCATGGCAGCAAGGCCATGCTTGATGGTTGGAAAATGCCTTCCAGGTTCTGTGGAAAATTTGTATTTTCTCATAGGCCTTGTAACCACGCTTAAGTCAGGCACAAGTGTTGGCTTCAGATGATGTCATTGGTGTGGCACACTCATTCCTGAATGCTCCCTCTGTCAGCTCGTGTTTACTGTGCCCTGAGTGACTCCTGGTTTGCTTCCATACCCAGTAGACCGAGCTTTTAATTTATTGTGTTTAAATTTTTTAGTAGGGATGTCATGGAACTGCACTGAATCAACATCTCTCTGGAACCTTCTGAGTTCCTGCTTTTGTGGATGTTGTACTTCTCCTTGTGGTCCTGCAAGACCAGAGTTTCATCAGGCTCTAAATCTCAGCAGATTTTATAAGCATGGCATTTCCTGTGAGAGAACTGTCAGATTTTATTTTGAGGTAGACTGATCAAAGCTAATATGAGTTTAGAATAATAATATTTGCAAATACTAGAGTAAGAAGCATTTCATTTTATTGAGGCATACTCCAGAGAAAATGCCAAGTGACATAAATACTACGAGACTGCTGTTCCATCATTTAAATGCCTATATGAAAGAAAACCTTTAAGAAAACACTCAGCAGGTTTTAATCAGATGCTTTTACTCATGGTCTGAGATCAGAACAGCCATGCTCTCCTCAGCTGACCTTGCGTGGTGTGGTAATGCAGGTGGGCTCTCTGCCTTTTCTCCTGTTGGTCAAAAATCTCCACTCAGAGACACTTTTTTTTTTTTGTGTGAGGAGTGAAGAAGTTTGGTCTTTGTCAGACAGAAGTCCATCAGATGCTTTATCTAGATATATATACTCACAGGCATGTTACCGTTTCTCTGGTTGTGCACAAGTAGGAAAGCTTCTTGCTGTGAGGGTAGCTGATAAACCTGTTCTTCCTCTCTCTAGCAGCCCCAGCCAAACTGTGAAGACCTGAGACTAGGCTGAAAACAGGAGTATTAACTTCTAAATAATCTGTCATTGTGTTTTCAGAGCAGTAAAGTAATATCATTATTACACTCAGTCGAATGTGTTTAATATTCTCCTGTTGCCTCCAATGAAATGCACTTAGCAGGAAGCTCTTTCATCGAGATGGTGCGTGTTTGTTTGTGCCTACCTACAGTGATAGATGGAGTGGAAAGTGTGGGAAGCTTTCTGTTAGAACTGGCATACAAGGTGCAGTGGTCAGTGCAGGCTGGGTGGTGAGCACTGGGGTTGCTTTTGGTTTAATGAAACTGGAGAACATGAAGTGAGTGTATTCAAATATACCTGCACTTGAGACCTATTCTGGATGCCACTGCGTCAGATCAAAAGTGCTCTCTCTAGAAAAACAAATGTCTTTTTTTTCCTTCCGTGTATCCTCTCGTATTCAACCATTAATTACTCTAGTTACTGAAAGGTGAATGCTTAAAAAATTAGTACTTTTATCTGCAATCATTCTTGTCGTGTTTTTTGACAGTATTCATGCGGCTAATTTTTGCTCCAACAAATATTAGCAAACAGTTAATAACTTGAGTGAATGTTGCTTCCTGGTGGCTTAGGTCTGTCAGAGGCACTGGGAATATGTTGGGTAAAAACCTGTTCAGCAAGTTCTTGGGAAAGTGAGCTTGGCTTTTCCCTTCAGACTTCTGAAACCAGCCAGCATTGAAGGCTTCAGTCATTGTGTCCTGCATGACCAGAGTGACAGTGCTGCTGTGGTGGCACACACGTCCTGTGCTTTCCCTGGAAAAATGTCATCACTTTAATTTCTCTGGTGTAAGCCTCACTACCGGGTATTTACTTTTTCCAGTTCTTATTAGAGAATGTTAGATAAATTACCTTTGGAAAGATGCTTTTTCCACATAGGGTGGAAAAGGACTGTCTTTATTTTTTGGTGTCCCAGTGCAAGAGAGACCAGACTGCATTGTGATGCATTTGGGAGGGGGTGGGATTGAGCAGCTGCCCACTCTCAAGTAGGCTGTTGCTATGAGCACTGCCTGAAGATGCCAGGACCTGGGCTCAGGCTCAGGTTTGGGCCAGGTCAGCTGGTCTGCCCACCTGTAATTATTGTCTTTTCTTCACTTGGTTACTACTGTTTCATTTTACTCTATTATTTAGTGGGCTGAAAGGGAGGGGGCCAGTCTGTGGGTCGAGTGCAAGGCTGGTAGTCCAGGATGTGATTGTTCTCTTGTAACAGTGGGTTTTGTGCAATTTAATGGGTTATTATTTGTTCTGAAGTGAGTGTAGACCTGTGTTTCAGGGCCTCTTGAGTTAAAATAGGTGTATTTGTCCAAGGAACAAAAATATTTGATTTCAGTGATTGGCCTTTTTATACAGGCAGGTTTTTGCAGAAGACTTGCTGGTGAACTGTAATTTGCAGTATTTTCTGCAGGTGTGGATTTAATGGATGGGCTGATGAAAAGAATCCTTATAATCAGCAGAGTGGTGGCTGTGGGAGCTAATATTGGGCTAGAACATCTGGTCTTTAGAGAGGGAAGGCTTTCTGTGTTTGACTCCTCCAAATTACTTGCCAGCTCCGTTAGGGTAGCACAGACAGGCCTGGAGCAGCCTCAGTGCTTCCCAGCAGGAAGTTTGAGATAAGCCCATCAGAAGTCAGAACCCAGGGCTTGAGTTGTTGTGTATCAAGCAGTGTCCAGCAAACCCTCAGTCCTTGGTGTTCTGTGTGACAGGTCTGTCTGTGAACATCCTGGTTTCACTGTGTTGTACACAGATGTACTTGCACCACCTGGCATGGCTTGAAGGGCTATGGGATAAAATAAAAATTTACAGCAGAAATTAGCCTTGGTAGACATAAGAAAACCATATCCCAAGTCCCTCTCTTCTATTTCACAGTCCTTTTCCCTCAAAAAATAAAAATGCTCTAAAGATGGATTCAGAGCTGCCATCCATGGATGGATGGATAAAGGTCTTTAGCTTTAAAACCAGTGTAATTATTGTCAACTGCCCTGTGGGTATGGCTGTAATATCCACTGATTTTGTAAACAGTTTTGACAGTGTTGTTTGCTGAATAATTTCTTAGCACAATAATTTTTCTGCCACTAATTAAAAGCATCTTTGTAACCCTAGGCTTTGTTTTTTTCTTACAGCAAAGAGCTCCAGGGAAAGTTTTGCATGATGCTGTTTGCAACCACCTGAACCTTGTTGAAGGCGACTATTTTGGCCTTGAATTTCCAGATCATAAAAAGATGATGGTATGTAAAAGGATTAATTTTCATCTGCATGTACACTGTATTCTCTCCTTTTGCTCCTCATTTGTACTATGTATTTAATCCTCAGTCTTCAAAAAGGAAAAGACTTAAAAAAAAAAACGTTCTTGCCTACTGGAGTTGAAGAAATGTTTTTAAAACCTGATTGTTCCTGTCAGATTTCATCTGCATTGAAAGTAACAGCTAATTCAGACATGAGTTGGGAAAGTGTTTCGTTTTTCTAAGTTGCTGTACAGAAGCCAAAGGCTGGGCTGTTACGGAGCCTCAACTCTTGATTTTATAGTCCTGCTTGATTTGGAGTGCAGAAATAAACTTTCTCTGCTGATAGAGACGTTGCAATGATTGTGACAGAGTTCATGAAAAACATTATGGGGCAAGAAGAGGGAGAGATAAAGTATAACAAGGTTAATGAAAAGGAAAGCAAATCCAAGAACCCCCCAAAAACTGATGGAAGCCCTTTTTGGGGAACTGTGTGGCACAGGCAGGTGTCCTGGTCCTGACGCTTAGGAGTCTGAGATCAGCTGCTGTCAACATTCAGGCATTGCACTACCAGTATCATGTGGCAGAGAAAGCCATAGGCTAATGACTTCCTAGTCTTTAGTGACTTTCTTTTTGAAGTTTCTTTTATTTTAGACTTACTGTATAACCTACTGTCATGTGTGCTAGTTATTTGGATTGCTTTGCCAGTACATTCTGATGTACATTGGATTTCATGCCTGCTAGGTGAATTTTGCACCTGCCTGGGTGACATAAAGGAGATGACTTTAAGCAGTTGTTAAAAAAAAAAGTGTGTTCTTTCCATCTAGCTAAAATATGCGTAAGGAACTATATTTCTTAACTAAATGAACAGTAGGAATCTCTTGTCTGTCATGCCTTACTACAGGCACAGACATTAGACAGTAGACATTAAAACTGGATGCTAGTGGTAATAGTGTTCTAGGCTAACTATAATTAAATAGGAATTTTTTTAAATGGATGTTAATCTTTAGAAGGGATCTACTTCACAGTGTGCTCCTGGAATTACATGAAACACAGTTCACTAGAACGGTTAGCATTCTGCCAGATACCCTTGGCTAATGCTTGAGATAACTTATGAGCTTAAAGTAACTTTTCTAAACAGGGCAACTGTACAGTACCATTGCAGCAAAGAGTCCATGTAGCTGTGTTAATAATGACATTCTGGCATTACTGATGTATGTATGTAAAACTGAAACAAATCCTAACATCTTTTGTATATACAGTTGCTTTTTAGTTTTGTAGAAAATGGAGAAGGTCATTTGATCAACCTTCTCTGCTTCACAGGTCATTAAGTTTTAAATAGATGACTGTCTGTGTTTTGCTCAGAGACCTGAAGTAAACCAGCAGTTTTCAGTCTTGTGAAAACAAAGTGGTTTATTTGCTTGAGGCAGAACACAGGAGAGATTGAGGTGCTGCCGCTGCCTGAGGCCCTCACAGTGGCAGGAACTGACTGGCTGGAAATATGTCCAGACAATCACAGTAGGGGATGCAGGGCTCTGATGAACAGGAACTGGGCCCTAAGCCCAGTGCCAGTTTGACCTGAAGGAAAATGCCTCCATCCACTGAGCATGGTAACTCAGCTGGCCCCTACTCTTGCAAAAGGAAGTACTAGCCAAATATTTGAGAGCACCAGCCCACGTTCTTGGTGGTTGTTTCAGTCTTTGCTTCTGAAAAATGGGGAGTTCTGCAAACCATGCCCATATCTAGTCAGCTGTGCCCCATGAATGGTGAAATTCAGTGGAATTAATGCCTTCAACCATCTGAAAGCAACTCACAGAAACTCTGAAGCAGAAGATTTGATTATGAATTGTTGTTTCAATGTGGAACAGTGCTCTGAGAGTATTATTTACACTTAAATTATTGTAACCAGTTTATATGATGCAATTGAGGTGAATGTTCCCATGGGATTTAAAATTTTCTGAGCTTCATAAAGGCCATAATGTGGAACTCAAGCATTGTGCAAGAAAAAAACCCTGCAGTTAATGGTATGTCTGAGAAATAAAACACACATGCATATTTTATATTCGTATCATCTGAAGAGAATGAGTTGCTTTTCCAGTGTAGAGTGCAATGTAAAGGGAAAAATAAATATTTAGAGCATATTTGTTTGGATGTAATCATAGGTATGTGAAGTCATATATTCACAATTTGGCTGTGTTTATTTCAACATGCAAGGCTCCAGACCTCATATCTGATATATTGACAGTTGTATGTCAAGTTGCCTGGCAGCTGTATGCATTCAAGCATGCCATGCTTGGAGCAGACAAGATCTGCATGGGAGATGATTGTGGAGGGTCTGAGTGCTCCACTTCCTGCTGGGATAAGGAATAAAACGAGGCACTGTTGCCAAGCCTGGGGTTTCACAGAGTTTCATCACACTTGATGTCTGCCCCAGTTCTCCAGCTGCTGAAATCTGGTCACCATCGTGGAATGCCAGCCTTTGTTTAACAAATAAATAATCTAGCCTTGTAGTTCTGGAGAAAATGAAAAACATTAATCTTAATTAAGTCCTCATGTTAGTTTTCCTTTCCAGTTTATAAACCAGTCTCAGATTGATGGTGTTTAGATACAGTGTGGGAGCTGCATGATGCAGAAGTTTTGATTGCTTGGGTTTGGCCATAGTGGTGACATCGTCGTTTTGCACCACCTTTCTCTCTACATCTAACCAGTCCATGGATTTGCAATATCCAGCAGTCTGTTCAAGGATGATATATGGTGCACTTGTGTGTTCATGCTGTACCATAAGCCACCTCTGGGGAGAAGAGAGATTTATTTCTCTTTTTTTTTTTGGCATCAAGTAAAATACATTCTTCTCATAATCTTGTAAATTGGCTATTTCATATTCAAGATGTCTTTTCCTCCCTCTCATTAAACTTGGCAAAGTCCCCAGCCTTTGTTCCAGATTATGTACGTGCAAACTTTCTGAAACAAAAGCGTTTTAAATTATTCAAGTGTCAAAGTGTGTCAGGACCAGTTTAACACATGATAAAAAGTGTATTGCTGTTCTTGGATAACCAAGTTTCTTTAACCTCTGAAAAAAAAGAAAAAGGACTTTCCTAGACTGAGAAATGTGAGAAGAATTCTATTGAGTAACATTAGTGCGTGAGAAAGGGCAGGGATGAGAGGTCTCTGCTAATTGGAATCACTCATATTAGTAATGATAAAAATTGCACATGGCATCGGAGCAGTTACAGCAGTGATACAGGCCTGCTCCTCTCTGGCTTCTCAGGTGACTTTGGGAAATGGATACTTTGAGTGTGCTTCAGTCTCTGCATAATCTAAAATTATTAAAGGTCAAAGAAGTAATAATTTTAATGCATACTCTTTTTCTAGATGAAGACACAGTTAATTTGTTTTTTAATGGCTTTAACCTTTGTGATGGTTGTAGGGTGTTCTTCCACAAATTCCAGATGTCTTCAAGGGAGGCCCCATGCAATTTAGTGAGATAACAAAATATAAATCATGGGCATGGGTAGTTACCAGCTGAGGACCATGAGCTGTCTCCAGGCCTTGTGAATCATCTGGCTTTTACCTTCTGCATGATTGTCCCTTGGCTTTCTGTAACATTTTGCCCCAGCCTTTCTGACTGCAGACCTCACCCTGGGATTCCTGTTGGGTCCCCCGTACCAGGAGGATGCTGCCATCTCATTTCTCCATTTGTCCAGCATGCCCAGCCTCAAATGCAAGCACCAACTCCATTCACTTCCCTTTCTCAAGATTATTTGGGGTTTGGAACTCAATGACAATACAGGAGCTGTATTCCTATTTCCTATACTCCTCATTTCACTTGTTCTTTCTACAAAGTTAATGGTTCCTGACCACATGTGCTGTGATTGTTGGTGTCTGAGACAAATGAGGGGGAGGCTTCCTCACTGTTTCCCTGCTCTCTGAATCTCTACTGCTTTGAAAGCTGTGCCTATTAACAGTGCTGTTTCCTGTGCATCCCCCAGAATTTTGGGGGAGAAAAGCCACCATGTATAATTAAGGAAAGCATAATGACCGCACTGGAAAAAACAAATAAATAACTGATAATCTAGGTATTGCAATTAAAAATGCTCCTCTGGTAGTTTAGAGATTATAACACCACCTTCTTTTGTTTTCAGGTGTGGCTCGATCTTTTGAAGCCTGTTATGAAACAGATTAGAAGTAAGTACTTCCTTGTTGACATTTCTTTCCTCAGTCTGAGAGTACTTGAATAAAGTAGGACTCTGTTGGTTGCAATCTTTATATTCTCAACCTTCTGCACTAAATTTTGTTGGAATTATTTTTAATTTTTTAAATTTTATTTCTGGCCTGTCTTTAAAAGATGTACCTGTGAAGTTATGTCACATGAACAGGCTGACCCCACCCCATGGGAGGCTGGGGCACTGGAAGAGGCATGGATGGCAATGGAGGGAGCCATTGTAGAGAAATGTAGCCAATGTAGAGAAAAAGAGTGCAGTAAAAGAACTAAAGGAACATACATTGTTGACTGGTAGTAGCAGGAATCAGAAGAGAAGAAAAAGAACAGGAAGGCTTTATTACTGGGCAGGAGCTAGCAGATATATTACAACTGTGCGGGACATTGCTGCAGAACCTGGGACTGTCAGAGACCAAGAGGTGGGAACAATTGGGATAGGGGAAGTTATAGTGGGTGGTGGGAAAGAACAGGAAATTGTAAATAGCCACCAGCTCTGGAAAGAACAGAAGTGAACAGGAAAGGTTCTGGTTATTTTGTTTCTTTGTCAAATATCAGCCAAGCTCTTAATTTATTGAGCTTTGCTTTATAACAGCTTTGGCTGTTCAGATTCAGATTTCCTAGATGCCTCTCTGGTCATCTTAGTCTGAGTGTATTCCCTGGCACCTCTCCCTCTCAGAAGACAGGGATGCATTGGTCCTTCTGTCACTGGTCATATTTGTAAGAGTTAGAATTAATGTGCTGTTCTTTAAACAGGAATAATAATTTGCTGAAGGACTCAAAAAGTAGAGTGTATTTTAGCTCCCTCCTGTTCTGAAGCAAGGAAAGTAGATGCACATATATTTTATTGGATACACTGATGTAATTACTAAAAACATACTTGGTTTTGGCAGAGTAGCCCTTGACCAAGTTACTGTTCTCTTATATTGTGTGTAAATTTTATTGGGCAGTCTCCAAATATCCTGCATACTAAGAAAGGACAAGAGGCTAGCATGTCTGTATGCACTGCAGGTGACATGACTCATCCCTTGTACATCATGGTGAATGTTTGGCCAGCAAGTTACTGATGTTTGTTAACTTCCTTTGACTTTATCCCTAGGACCGAAGCACGTTGTTGTAAAATTTGTGGTAAAATTCTTCCCACCTGACCACGCTCAGCTACAGGAGGAACTGACAAGGTTAGTAGCTGTGTGACTCTTTCTTCTTGTTAAATCTCTGATGGACAGAGGTGAGAACATGGAATTTGAGATGACTGGGTGAGGATTGATGGCTGCCTCATACTTTTAGCTTGGTATTATTTGTCCCAGCCTTGTATGCACCTGAAAAAATAGACCCTAAGATTCAGCTGCAGTCTGTGCAGAGAGGTCCTGCAAAGCGCAGGAATCTTTTGCGTCCTTGGATATGGAGTCCTGGGAGAGCTTTACTTAACCCCAAGAGAAATCAGTTTGGCGCCAGAGTTCTCTGGCATGATCAAATCATGTATTGACAGCCTGGGGCATCCCTCTGCCAAGGGATGTGTGAGTCTGCACCCTCATTTGGGAGAAAGTTGTTCTGTGTGAATCGCTGATTTGCAGCAGCTTTGGACCCTGTCTGTATAGCCAACACAAATGCCAAAGGTTTGCACAGGTGGAAGCGTGACTTCAGAGATTGAGAAATGCAAAGGAGAAGGAATACAATGAAAAATAAGAATGTAGAGAAAGATACACACAATGCGGACAGGGTACCTTAAATACTAATGCTTAAATACTTTTCAGTGCATTTCAAAAACTTCATTTAAGCTTTGAATTTCACACTGTATTGGCACAGAGTCCTATTTGTGAGTAAATATGTGTATGAGGGACCTGTTAAGAGTCTTTCTCACTAGCAGGTCCTTCCTTTATGGTCAGAAACATTGTTTTGTTGCACTATTTCTTCACTGCAACTTTTCCGTCTTTTTCTGGTCTACAATATTATAAATTTTTAATTACGTGTTTCCATTCGGAATCAGAATTTTCACCATTAGTTTTTTTTTTCAATCTTCTCACAAAACAAAGTCCTCTTTTGCAAAGAGCTCTGGTGTCCTTATGATTTGCATTGTAAAGAACAAGTCCACTTTTGTGATGTTCCCTGTTTATCTTGTTCATGTTTTATTTTGCCAATAGAGCATTGGAATAGAAAAAAAATTACTGATATCGCTTGATGGCCTGGAAAGAGAAATGTGGATGAAGGAGTATTTACTTGGTAGAGACTAAAGAATAAAAGAAAGAGTAAAAATAATAAAGGGATGAATGAAAAATCACAACATGGTGTTATTAATGAAACATTTCTGTTTCTGAATAGATATTGTGCATATCAGTTTCTTAGTATGTGAACTGTAAATTAATTTTTGGTGATCTCTCTTTGTACCTGGAGACGTGTCTCTTAATCCTAATGACTTTTTTTGGTTAGATTTTAAATATGTATGCTGAGGGACTTGAATATAGATACACAGCAGTGTGTAGGATGTGAAAGCATATCCATGGGGAACTGCTTCATCACTTGAAAAGACGATAGCATTTTTGTGCAATGTTCCTCTACCAGGGTGAATTTTGTATGGGTAGACAGATGTCTTCAGGTTTCAAAAGAACATTTTGTAGATCTGCTGCATTATTTCAGTGTGTACCTATGCAGTATTTTTCCATACTCCTCAGCTTACCCTTTTCATTTAGTGTACCTACATCTTCTCATTCAGGAACTTGCTGTTCAAATGAGAGCTTTTCTCTAAACCTATTAAAATCTCATCTTACTAAAATTATTGAGATCCTAGTATGAATTCTCCAGAGGAGCTGCAGTCCTTGGAAGGCTTCTTAAGGTGTGTCTCACCATTTCAGGTTTCATACCAGCTGTAGGAGAAATGCCCATTACTAGCTCTTCTGGTTTTTTGGGGTTTTTTTGGAGGGAAGAGTTGGATACTGAGTAGAACTAAGCCATTTCAATTTCTGTTGAAGCTACAAGAATTTAAATGTTGAAATAATGTCTTGGACTTCTGTTGTCTCTGCATTTAAACTGGCTGTGTAGAATTTCCCTGCATGGCTGAAATGGTTTGGAGACAGTATTAGAAAGGGCTGGTACAGTGCAGATATTAGGGCCACAGAGGTATCAGAGCTAGCTAGAGTTGTTTGATCAAGATTTTGTGCCTCATTCCCAAGTGAGTGCCAAGGTGGAAGTTTAGGGTTTACTTTGTGTTTTACAAGAACCTACTGATAACTCTAAATCAGTGGTTTATCTGTCATTTCTTCATGGTTAGAAGCAGCTGCATTATCTCTTGCTGAGTACTTAGTAGCTGTCACGTTTGCTGCCACTGTCATATCTCGTTGCTCTGGTTCCAAGGGAGGGAGAAGGAGAGAAAAAGAGAGATATCTTGGTTCTGCAAAGCAGCCACCATGTGCAGCTCTAATGGCAGTAATACAGTATCTGTTGTGTTTCATTTAGCCTCTAAACTCAGGTAATCCCTGAATTCCAAAATGTGAAGGGAATGTGCAGTCAAAGCCAGAGTTGGGATAGTTTCCCCTCTTTCCCTCCTGCTTTGTGTAACTCTTTGTTCACTTTTGTTTTGCAGGTACCTATTTGCATTGCAAGTGAAGCAGGACCTGGCACAGGGAAGGCTTACATGTAATGACACCAGCACTGCCCTCCTAATCTCACATATAGTACAGTGTAAGTTCCCTTTTTCCTTCTTTCCAGGTGGATAAACAGGATGATTAGTTGGACATGATTTGCAGGTTTACCTGTTAGGAGCTGCTGTAGGGACAGGTTTAAGCAATATGGACAATTTATTGTACTTCTGTGTATTGGCATTCAAATACAGATAATTTACTATTTCAAATAAAGAGTTTCTGGTCACTGGAATTGAATTTTCAAAGCATTTGATAGGCTGCCAAAGATCATTTAAAAAGTAGACTTTGCGGGCAGTTGCAAACATGTTGAATTCTGCTGAAATCCTCTTTTATAATATTTTGCATCATGTCAGCAGGGTATTCAAATTCCTGGAGATCTCTATACTGTCTAGGGAATGTAGTAAGTAAACATGCTTAGAATGCCAGACTAAATCACAGTCCTAAGAGGAAACTGATAGGGAAGAAAAGAAAACAATAGATTTTAAACCCTTTTTTTTTTTAATTGAAAAGTATTCACAATAACACTGTCCAGTAGAATCATACGTTAATTTTGTTCATGACATCAAAGCTGCTTTTAGCTTCCACATCACTTCAAAGACAGTATATGTTTTCTCTTTTAAGACTTTATGGATACTCATCTTGAGAATAACATTAGGAAAAACCACTTAGCAGCAAGTATAAGGGTTGTTTTGAATGGTCCTTGTGCAATTCAGTATTGTGTACTTCCACTATAATGCTGTTTTATGGAAATTACAGTCAACAAAGACATTTGGAAGCTCTTTGGAGGTGAACAGATAAATCTCATGGTCCTTTGTCATAGTCTGTTAGAGTGTTAGGGCAGTGTCTCATCAATTGTTATTGAAAAGGCAGGTATTTTATGGTTCCGTTTCCTATGGTCATCATTGACCAGTGTGACTGAGTAACAGTAAGAAGCTGTGAAATTCTGTAGTTCTCATACCATTTTAAAATGGAGTATTTTGGTGGCACAGACTTAAAAAAATATAAAATCTTTGACTAGTGAGATTTTTGTTTCTTGGTTTTTCGTGTTACACTGTCCAGCAATCCAGCTGTATTTCTTTCTCAGTTAAGTTAGTTCTATCTTTCTTTCATCTCAGGAAATAAAAAAAAAACCTTGATCATTTGGGGAAATTGAGTCTCATTTGCTAAACTGCACTCTGGGAGGCTGAGTTTTCTTACTAAATGTCACCAAAGAAAGATTTTGAGGAGTGCACACCCTAATGCATGTATCTCTCTTCATTTGAGGTATTGCTTTATGATCATGTTTGCTAGAAACCTCCGCTAGAGGTTTGCAGTTGTCTTTTTTATTTGTCCATCTTGTGTCTAATGAACATTTTTCTGTGAAAATTTTCTCTGGTAAAAGCCTATAGCTGTATCTTACCTGCATGGCTGTCTTTATTTATTTTGTCTCTAGCTTATTTTTCAGTAGCAAAAGAAATAATATGTTTCTGTCTGCAATAAAAATCACAGTAAACAGATGATAAGAGTAATGATATCAAAGGGGAAAGATTAAGAATGCAGGTTAGTTATTGTATGTCTTACTAGTGCTGTGCCAATGAGCAGTTTCCATGGGGAATATCTGATTCCAGGAGGCCCGTATATTATGTATGCAAGTTTATGTCACTGTTATAGACTGTTACCTTATCATAAAATCACAATATGACAGCAAATAGGTTTCTGCTAAATTAGCATGTGTATTGCAGAATGGAATTTATATTTGAAACATTCAATTTAAAAATACCTTAAAAGCATTGTGAAAAGTGTTAGAAGTGAGAGGACACTTGGGTACTGTGAATGATGCACTGCAGTGAGTGAAAATGTGACTGACCATGGACTGACCATGAACCAGAGTGGCCCAGGTATCCAAGAAGGCAAATCCTGGCCTGTATCAAGAACAGTGTGGCCAGCAGGACCAGGGTAGTGATTGTGTGACCCCCCCTGTACTCAGCACAGGTGAGGCCACACCTCAAATCCTGTGTCCAGTTTTGTGTCCCTCAGAAAGGCACTGAGGTGCTGGAGCATGTCCAGAGAAGGTCAAGGAAGCTGGGGAAGGGTCTGGAGCACAAGTCTTACTAGGAGCAGCTGAGGGGGCTGGGGGTGTTGAGCATGGAGAAGAGGAGGATTGGGGGGACCTTATTGCTCTCTACTATTGTCTGAAAGGAGGCTGTAGCCAGATGGGGATCAGTCGCTTCTTCCAGGTAACAAGTGACGGGACAAGAGGAAGTGGCCTTAGGTTGTACCAGAGAAGGTTTAGATTGGATACTAGGAAAAATTTCTTCATGGAAAGAAGAAATTCAAGCATTGGAACCAACTTCCCCAGGAAGGGGTGGAGTCACCATCACTGGAGGGATTTAAAAGACATGCAGATATGTCACTCAGGGAGATGGTTACTGATGGACTTGGCAGTGCTGCGTTAGCAGTTGGACTCGATGATCTTAGAGGTCTTTTCCAAATGAAGCAATTCTATGATTCTGTCATAAGAGGAAGAGAACTGAAATACAAAGCATTAGATGTATCAGAAGTGCTAATGCAGACAGAATACAGCTTGGTGTAATGTACTTGCAAGGTAAGAGAAAAACCATCAGCAGTGTAAATAAGTCTTTGGCTAAATCACACAAAAAGATTTTAAAGAATAGTTACATGTGAGGCTGACAATATTTACAATATTACTCCCTCTCATTCTTGATGGACTACTACTAGAAAGTCATTTAAGGTGGAAAAAGAGGGTAAGGTGGTAAGTAAAAGCTTGTTGAGTATGAGGTCAGAGAGAATAAATTCAGAAGTCACTTGAAAGCCAGGAACACAATTTTGATAATGGATTAGCAGCTGGAAAATGCTGAGAACATTTTAGAAATCATGTAGAGGTGAAGAAAGAGTCTTCTGTAATGTTGACTCTGAAGAAAGCCCTACAGGTGATGTATTACATCTGTGTACACAGACAGGGGGGTTTTGAACTGCATTTTGAAGAATCTTCAGGCCCATGTTATTTGAGGTGTTGCAAACTTAGGTGGGTTAACGTCTTCATTAAAGAACAGAAACTTGCCATTTATTTGAGGTAGGATTTTAAAAAAAGACCTTGAAGATTTTTGAGTCTGGGATGAGTAAAACTGGAAGCAGAGAGCTGTTTCTGAGATGGGAACGATTTCAAAAAGGGAAAGTCTCAAAGGTTCTGTAGTATTTCTACTGTTTTAAGGGATGATTGAGAGCAGATGGGGTGAATGAGGGGGTGTAAATCAGACAGTCTCTGTTTTCAACTCTTTTCCACCTCTGACCTTCAAAGTAAAAAATGTCATTATGTGTCTGCAGGCAGTTTGGGTCAAAAAAGCTACTGCTCTGTCATTCACAGATGCTTTGGTTCCTCATTTTCAGTGCCTACACAAGGCTCTTGCTTCCCCTGTGCATTTAAGGTGCATCTGATCCCAGTTTGTCAGAAATAGAGAAATATAGAAATGTGATCTGAAACCTTTGCTTTTTTTGCACAGACATATTCAAACAGAACTGGAATAAGGGTGGAGCTGAGGTGAGGATGAAGCAGGTGTATCTGAACTTGGGGCTGTCATATCCTGGGTCAGCCGTGCAACAACGTGTCTGACTGCAGCCTGCATTCAATTTGAGGGCACTGCATTTTAATTTCCCTGATGTTACCAAGGTAGCAGCCTTTGTTGCAGCAATGTTGCTATTACTCCATCAGGTTTGCAGGCAGAAGCTGCTATGCCTGTTCAGTGAAAAAACTAATAGCAAGATTTTCAGAGACATTCCAAGAATAGCAGGCAACAAGATAGTAATTTGGCACCCACAGATAGATTGCCTGCCCCTCACCCCCACACCTGCCAAAAAAAGGAAATTTCCCTGAATGGGCTGCAAAATGGAAGGTGGGTGTGCCATACTGTTGCACACATAGTGTTGAATAACTGCAGCAGATGGGAGCAGCTTTGAGGAGGAGGAAGACAGAATGTGTCTCAAACTGCTGCAGAATTAGAGGAAGACAAATGTTTCATAATCCCATGAGGTGGATTACAAGCTAGTGTTCAAACAGGCAGACAGAACCATCTTTCTGACTTTCTCTCAAAGGTTACCATGTAGGACATGGGCCTGGAGAGGAGGCTATTGCTTGGCTGCTCCATGGAAAGGCATCTGAGCACCATGAGAGTGTGGGAAAGATGGATAAGTTCTGCTCAATTAGTGCAGCCCTCCCTGTTACCCCTGCCCTTTTCCCCCACACAAGTCAAGGTAGCACTGATAGCTTCATCTCTTCAGCTGACATCCAACAATGTACTTGGTTGTGGTAGATGCAGAAATCCTTGGGCTTCTTCTCATATCAAATACTAACACGTAGGAGAAGAGAGTAATGTGTGGAAGATAATGTAATGGGAATCTGAATCATAAAACCATGACACAGGTTGCAAGGAACTATGTTTGTTTCTCTGCCCTCTTCCCAGCTCTCCAGGTCTTTCAGATTGACCAGTTTATTCAGATGTAATACAGTGTTTTCATAGACTTCTCTTAAAATTCTCCACAGCTGAGATTGGGGATTTTGATGAAACCATAGATCGTGAACACTTAGCAAAGAACAAGTATATACCTCATCAAGAAGCACTAGAAGACAAAATCATGGAATTTCACCGTAACCACATGTAAGACATTTCATTTTTGGTTTTGGCCTTCTTTTCCTGTAGAGTAGTTCTAACTGTAAGTACATACTAGATTTGAAGTACAAAAGAGCTTTGGAACTCTGAGTTTCTTGAAGATTGCTTCTCAAAAAATACTAAAGCCTATGAACTTTCTGAAGGTTACTCCTGCCTTTTTCCCATCATCATAACAAGATGTTTAAAGCGCAATTGATTCAATATTCATTCAAGCATGCTGTTATTTTACAGTCTATTTCATACAAAATGCTTGGCTGCTGATTTTGTGCACGCAGGTATGATTGCAAATCACGACTGATCAGTCAGGCACTTCTGACAGTAGTCTTTTGGTTTCAAGGACACTGAATGTTGCCTTTCAACCTTTCCATGCTGTATTTTGAGATAGGTAGAAGAAGGGGTTTAGTGATAGTTTTAGGAAAAGCACAGAGTACTTGTAGAATTAGGGATTTGGGGGAACAGAATTCAAGATGATGATGCAAATTGGTATCCTAATGTCTGGAGAACAGACCTGTACTAGGAAGATGGTGAACAGAAGTACCAAAAAGGCATAGAGAAGTATAGAAAAGTATTTTTTAGCTGTTGAGAGCACTTCAAGATGTGAGCAGTTTCATTTTTGAGCTAGATTGAATAATTGGTGAGTGGTAGTGATTTCTGTGGCAGTAATAATCAAAGCTTTGCATAATTTAATCACAATTAATGTAGTGCTTCCTGAGATTTATGGCAAGGTTTTCATGCCTTCTCTTTTACTTCATTTTGGTATTACATTCACTTTCACAATGAATAGCACCATTACACACCATTTTAGGAATATGGCATGTTTTCCAGTGGAAAAAACAGAGAGAGGTAGTAAATTCTTGTTAGAGCTAATGGTTTAAAATCTAGCTGTATCAGGTGTCTCAGAACTGGAGCAATCAAAATTTATAACAGACTGTAAAGTCTGTATATTCTTTGATATTTGTTGTTTAGACTAAGTTGTTGTTCTAGCTGATATAAGTCTGGGGACATAGAAAAACTATACAGATATCATACCTCTGCCGGTTTTCACTCTCTTTGATCAAATGTCTCTTTGTTCTCTGGAAGACTTGTTGATCTCTATTAAAAGGTGTGACAAGCTTGTGAGTGTTCTCTGTTTTCTTTCTCAAGGGGACAGACACCAGCAGAGTCAGACTTCCAGCTTTTGGAGATTGCCCGCCGGCTGGAGATGTACGGGATACGCTTGCATCCAGCCAAGGACAGGGAGGGGACAAAGATCAACCTGGCTGTTGCCAACACAGGCATTCTGGTGTTTCAGGTTAGAGCTGCTCAGGATGTGATTTTGTACTTCATAAAGCAGAGGGATTTCTGACAGCAGAAGAATTCAGGAACCTGTAACAGGTTTAAGATTGTTCTTAGAAAAATTTTGGAAGTTCCTGCATTTTCCCAACTGAATATTTGTAGGCATGGCTGAGTTCCTGAATTCTTACTGCTGTCAGAAATCTCTGCAAATTGTGAGCCATGGCTCGGTTTGCATCTTGTACAGCACATTGTGGATGCAGATGGAGGTCTACGCTGTACATTCACATAAGGTAGGAGACCCTGGAAGTGAAGGACCTAATGCATCCACAATGTGCTGTTCAAGATGCAAACTGAGCTATGGCTCACAATTTGCAGGTTGGTCATGCTGTCATGCTGACTTCTCCTACGTATAGGAGCATGTAGGTCTTGCAGGCATGGTGCATATTAAATGGGTGAGAAGCAGAGACAAGTAAAGCAACAGACAGCTGGTGTCCATGCAGAAGGATGAAAGCAGTAAATATAAGCTCTCTCTAGTGCTACTTTGAGTTCTTAAAATTTCCTTTTCCAGCCTTGGCCATTGTACCTTTGCTGGATCCATGGATCTTACTTCTTTCCCTTAAAGATACAAAGTGTTTTCCTTCTATTTCTTTCCTCTTCTTTCCTACCCCAGTCAGTCTAGTAAATATTCATGAAGTAAATTAATCATTAGTAAATTTATCAAATTCTCATTCTGCAGTTCCTCTTAGATAAATAACAGATTGGACTTTTACAGTTGTGAAGCTACAGATAGTCAGCTGGTGTCAACTGCTTTCACTTTAGACACTTACCTCACTCTCTGTTAAAAACAGTAAGTAAGCTGTTCTTTAAAATGTCCCTTTTTACAAACTGTCACAAAAGACTACTCATTTTAACTGTTTGACTGTAATTAAAATACTAGTGGTTCCAGCCTTACAAAGTACTTTGAGTCCTTTCATGAAGAAAAGTAACAGCAACAAACAAGCCCAGAATTGTCTGACCCAAATGCTCTGAGAAAGGAGTTAAAAATACCCAACCAACTAAACAACCATAAAGAGGCAGCAAATTAAAAAGATCCCTGATGAACTAAATGAGTTGGTAGTAGAACCCCAAAACTGAAGCATAGGTTGAAGCATGAGAACTCTAGGACGTTGTTAGAAATGCACATAATTCAAGCAATTGTATCTTCCCCTGCTCCTCTACAGCATTTTCGTCAGCTGAATTAATGTATTTCCAAGCCTTATAAATTAAGACTGTCTTCAAGATGAAAGTGTGTGTCCACAGAAAGCAGGATGGACCTCAGAGTCCCAGCAGACAGCTGGGATCCATCCGTAAAGTGTAGCTGCAGGTTGATGGCCCAAGGCTTGATTTGTTAAGGTCTGAAGTCGTCTCTTCTTGACCTGATGTGTTTGGGACTTTCAAAACAGTTTTGTTTTGTTTTTAAAGTTTCTGGAAAGCTTAGAAATTTTACTGGATCAAGCTCCAAGGCTGAATGCTGAAAAGGAAGTCAGGCTCTGACCTGCTGGAGTCTGCCCAGCAATTGGCGTCTGTCAGTAGGCCTAGGGCTTCCTTCAGCCACTTCATAGGTCAAGAGCTAAGTTCTTATTTTTATTTTGGTTATAACTGATAGAAATTGAGATATGAGGATCTCATTAGAATGACCCCAATGAAAATAAAGGTTCACTCACAAATGGCATAAGCTGTAGTCAGACTTATTTTAAAGTCTGTCATTTATTTAGAAATCAGTGTCAGTGCTGCTGATTATTTTAAGTAGATTAATTATGTGATTCTTAGACAGCTGGTTGACTTAGCAGAGATCATTACACTGTCATTACTCCTACAGCTGTCTGGTAATGGCACCCAAATCAATGTGGGTTTCTGCATTTTGCAATCATGTAGTAGTTCTCTGAAACTTCTCTGCTGTGCCCTAGGAATGTTTGTATTGAAGTCTTCATTGAACAAGGTGCTGTAACAAATATTTAAAAATAATACCTCCACTACCTGCTGACATAGATTAAGAATGAAACTTCTGGAGGGTAGGGGCTAATACTGTAGTGGCTGGAAGTTGGAGTATTATGAAGATAATTTCCTTCTTGCTGTTTGCTTATGGTACTGATTGCTTTTTCCCAGAAAATCATTTTGTGGCTCTTCAGAGACAAATAATTTGTTTAGATTGCTTTTGCTTCTGGTGCTCCCTATGAAAGGTCAAAATACGCAGAGTATTTTGTACTTCCAATACAAAACTTGCAGTTGCTTGTTTTTTCCACAGTGAAGCAATATTTAAAGGGATATTTATTTTGCCCTGCAGACACTCAAAGAGGGAGGAAATCTACCTCATCAAAGTGAGGTGACGTGTCTGGATTCCTTGCATTCTCTGTCACTGGTGGAAATAGAGTGAGGTACCTTTGGAAGGTGGTTTAGTCCACGGAAAATCTTGAGTCTGCATAGTGGCACACGATAGCAAAATCTGGTCCACCTTGTCTTGTGCAATGATACTGGGTTGGATATTTTCCCAATAACTCACTATACCTAGTCCTCTATTGCAAGAGTTTAACCATAAGTGCCTGCCTTCAGTCATGGCACCAGATGTTTATGGTTTGCATTATCAGAGGATGAAGCATAAGAAATATCATCATTTCAAGTTAAGTGAACAGATTAATTTATGACAAGCTGCTTTAGTGGTTTAGATTTTTCCATTTGGATCTGGAATGATTAAACCCTGCTGACTTTGTTCTCTGTAGGGTCACACCAAGATCAATGCCTTCAACTGGGCTAAGGTTCGAAAGCTGAGCTTCAAGAGAAAACGCTTTCTTATCAAACTACGGCCTGATGTGAATGTAAGTCCTTGCTGGGAGTTGGTGAAGTTGACAAAAGGTTATTTGGTAAATTTCTACTCACAGATCACACATGGTTTTTATCACCTCATGAAAATTTTAATTGCTTATGTTCACTGTTGGTACTGTGCACATCAAGCTGGCATCTCAGGTGAGCAGTCCTGGGAAAGGACATGTGAACTGAATCAATCATAATAGAATGTCCCAGAGTCATCTTCTGTTTGCAGCTCTGGTACTGTATCATCAGTTCTTACGGTATAGCCTGTAATCAACTTCTTCTCATTAACATTCAAACCACTGCTTTATCTGTCATATTTGTCAATGAAAGGAAGTTTGAGCAATAGCTTTGATACTGAAAGGGAAATCAGTGATGTCTCAAAGTTGGAAGAACAGGGCCTGTTAAGCCTGAAAGCCAGTAAGTTGGGAAGAAGCTTTTTTTTCGCTTTTTTTTTTTTAGTGTAGTACCTGATTTGTCAATGCATTTCTCTAATCTGTGTTGCTTACCAGCTTACATTGCAAATGCTATCCCAATTTTCAGAGTTCATTCCAGGACACCCTGGAATTCCTTATGGCCAGTCGAGATTTTTGCAAGTCTTTCTGGAAGATCTGTGTGGAGCATCATGCCTTTTTCAGGCTTTTTGAGGAACCTAAACCAAAGCCTAAACCTGTTCTTTTTTCTAGAGGTTCTTCATTTAGATTCAGGTAAGACGTGCGTTCTTTCCACCTTTGTTGCCTCTCCATTTCAGAATCACATCCATAATGGTCTAGGATTAAACCTGCTATTTTCAGCTCACCTTTTTTACATTGCTGTTTGCTTCTTATATTCTCCATTGCATCTTCTCAGCCAGATGTTCAGCAAAGAACACTGTAGTGGAAAACCCTGCATTAGTTTTGTAGTAGCTGTTGCAAAGCAGCGTTCTGGAGGTAAGATATAAAGTATATAGGGTCCAGCTGGTTTTCCACAAGAAAATTCACCTGTGTCCTAAGCAGCACTAGCTAGCAATTTTTTGGGACTCTTTGAATCCTCTGCTCCTAGGATGGGGTCTTTCCTGTATATCAGAGTAGAGGTTTGTATTTTTGTTGCATGTCAAGGTGATAAACCCATATTTACACAGGTAAAAGCAATGGCTTTATGCAAAGACCTTTATGCTTGCAAAGGATTTCCAGAGATGACCAGCTCTACTAAGACCAAGTATAATATTGTTAGACCTGTAGGAAAGCTTTTAATAGTTGGGTTATTGTGTTGGGTGTTTTTTTTCCTTACACTGTATCATTGTAGATATTGCTCTGTGTGTGCCAGGGGGAAATCCTTTTATTCATACAGTTTATTTTGTTTCTGAAGCTGATACAAGCTGAGCAGCCAGAAACGCTCTTTGCTGAGATGAATGATGCACTCTAGATGCCTTGCATAAGAACACAGTGTATATATAGCCATTCTAACTCTCTTCCCACTTTGTTTTCCGCCTGCAAAGTAAATTAATTAAGATGGAAGGACCTATGTTGGGTAAACAAGCTATAACTTGTGTTTCTGCCTGAAGTAGGTAAAAAACTGTAGGTGCATTCAGCTTACCTCAGGTTTGGAAAGCAGGCTTTGGCTACATCCTCCACTCACTGTGGTCTGTGTTACTACATTCAGTAACTTTTTCCAGGCCCTGAAAGCCTCTAACGAATTGGAATAATTTGGCTCTCAACTGAGCATTCTTGAGGTGTGGGTTTCCTGTGCTGTTCTCAGTTTGCTTTGGAGTTTATAGCTTTACACAATACACAGTGCTGGGCTTTCTCACTACTTCACACCCTGTAGCAGAGGGGGAGAAAGGGATTTCCAGCCTAAATCTCTGCAGAAAAGGTGTGTTTTATAGTAGCAACCAAGTCATGAAGTGTGTGTCAGGGGGTTTCATCTTGGTTCCCGGGTTTACCAATATCAGGTAAGGCTGGTATTGGAATAAAAATGATTCAAGAATATATTAAATCATGAGATTTACTTTCCATTGTAGTGACTTTCTGGTAATGTGATACCCTATAGGTCCCATACAAGTGAATTTAATCAGTTCTGAAATGGCATTAAAAATAGCTCCATAGCAAAATAAAAGAGGCAAGTTACATGCTAAATGGTAAAAATCTCTGTGTGTCTGACCAGGTCCCCTTCCGTATGATCTTAACATGAGTTTCTGCTGATAGTGACAAATACTTTTCTGATTGCTGTGACTTTATATGTAAGCCAAATACATGTTTGTGATGACCAGGTAGTATATTGTGTTAAATATTTTAACTCTGGTTTTCTTCCAGTGGTCGGACTCAGAAGCAAGTTCTTGACTATGTTAAGGAAGGAGGGCACAAAAAAGTGCAGTTTGAAAGGTGAGAGGAAATAAAAGAATGATCTCAATATGTTATAATCTAAGAAAAGTTGTTATTTCCAGTTAGTTATAGTCTGAGATCTTTGCACTAGTACAAGGAAAAAATTCCTTCACTGCTGGTTTGACAGTTTATCACATGCATAATATCCCCATGGTCTTGAATGTTTTGGCAAAAGTTCCATAACTTACAGTTCATTTAAAATCAGTAGTCTTCAATCCATTTTTCAGCAATGAATGTCCTACTATCACAGGTAACTTTCTCCCAATTTGATTTGCACCCTGTTTGCTGGGATGTGGTTAATGTATGTGAACAGACATATTCAGCTCAGAATAAAAACTGAAAGTAAGAAAAAGTACAACTGAGCTCAAGAGAGAGGTCTCCAGGGAGACTGAAACTGTTCTAGCTTGCTAGAGCCAGTTCTGTCTGAACTCATCATGCTCATGGTGAGCTGAAAATAATGGCCAAAATGCCACAAAAACCATGACAACAGTTCATTGCTTATGATTCATGCTGATCTGATAGACCATTTTTGCTTCAGTGCCTCTCCCTTTTCTTCCAGTGGTACATTTGCAACACATAGCCCATAAAAATTTTACAGAAAGGAGGAATGTTAATCTGTTTGGGAGCAAACTTTTATGAAAGCTGTTATTCAAAGGTTTTGTTTTAAAAGAGGCATGTCTCTTGATTCCTGTTTGTAGGAAAAAAAACCCTGAAATAGCTCTTTATGTGATTTTTCTTTTATCTCCAGGAAACACAGCAAGATTTATTCCATCAGGAGTCTGACTGCACAGCCTTCAGAACAGCATACAGAGGTGCCAAAACAAGTCAGTGATGTTGATGAAACCCTGGAAATGAAATCCTTTTGAACATTTCTTGTTAGATTACCCTCCACTGATTGCTGTTTTGAAACCCTAGGAGCATAGGTTTCTGCTCGCTTACCATTTAACTGGGAGCTAAGGAGCCCTGGGTGTCATAAGCTTTAGGTTCTGCAGAGTGAAGCAGCATTGCTTACAGACAACCAGACAAATACAAATAGTGAGCTTGTCTGAGCTGTACTAATGACCATCTGAAAAACTGCAACCCTCAGTGCTGCTGCCAGGGTCCTGGGTTGTAGCTGGCTATTGCATCTGGGGAAAGTGTAATTACTTTTCTTTGCTGGGAGGTCTTGGTTGCCCGTTTCAAGGTGTTAGGTTAGTATTAACCAGGTATTATAAGCCAAGGAGGAGAACAATTATTTTCTCAGAAAAATTTCAGCTCTGGCCTTCTAAGCCATTATCTCTGGTAGATACCATATGTATTTATCTTATGTTGACAGCTGCTATGTGCTAGGAGTTCACAAATCCAAAAGCCCAGTAGTGGAGAGGCTGCAGCAGCTGTGTGTCACTATAGGCACCCACGTGAATGCACACACACAGTACATGTACACATAGCCACACAGGCAGACACTCAGGTAAACACAGAAAATAGCACTCCCACAAGCATGGGCAGTGCCAGTGGCCTCATCCTCTTCCACTTTTTGGCTCTGGTTTCTCCAGTTGCTGGCATCCCAAACACATCAAACATATGGGCTGGTGGCTCTCCTGGGACAGCCTTCAGAGGAGATAGGTCAGGAAGCTTCATTTTCCTGACTCAGTTGTTGTGGTTTCTCCATCTGCCCATGTTTCTCTGTGCTCATCTGTGTCTGTGGAGGTGAACCTTTCGTCACATAACCTTACATTAGGTAGAGCTTAAATGTCAGGAGCAAGCTACTAGGTTAATGCATTTAAGAATGCTACATGAACCTTCACCTTCCATGCATCACTTCCTTTTGTTATTCACAGGCTCTCTCCTTTCTGCAAATTTAGGAACTTCAGAGAATTTTGTTATAGATGGAGCCCATTTCAAATAGCTTTTTTTCAAGTAGCATTTTAGTGTTGCTGAGACAAGCTCAGGTAGATGGAGCATGGCTGCTGGGCAGATGTGTGCAGAAAAGCCAGCCCATGAACTAGTGGCAGGTATGCTCCAGGGAGTGAATGTGGGGTGCTCAAAAGCCCACACATGACTTTTTTAGGGTATCTAAGTACGCTGTGCAGAATTTGTCTTATGTTTTTATCTTTTCCCCCACCTTCTCAGAGTAGTGTGAACAGGTTGATGTTCTTAGAGTGTTAGTGGCTGCCTTAGAGCATGGAAACACCTCAAATACTCCCATTTTACATTATCACTGCATTCTGTCTGCCTTCTCTTCCCTTGTTTAGCTTATGTATTTTTTCTGTTCTTCAAGATCTGAAACCTCTTTTTTTAAATTCTGATTAGTTTTGAGGCTTGGGTTACCTCTTTTCTTTCCAAGACACTCCTATATTGCTGCAGATGCAGTGTAAAATTTTGGTGTGTAATTACATGCAGTCTTTTCCCTCTGGCTCCCATCCCTCCCAAACCTCTCCCCTCCCACCCTCCCTGCCCTTTTGTCTTTCCCTTTGTCTCCCCCTTGCCTTCCTTCTATTATCTTTCCAGAGTGCTAGAGCCTATGGAGACGGCAATGATGCTGCAGCAGTGCAGAGCTGCCGGCAAGGAAAGGAGCTGAAATCTTCAACAGAAGACACTGGACAGCACAAGAGCCCTTCCTTGAAGAAGAGTCCAAAGGAAGGCAGAAAGGTGGATGGAGCAGTGGTCTCAACAGTGGAGGAAGAAGAGGAGTCTGCCAAGGATAGGATGCAGCAGAACAGACCTCAATCACAGCAGCCAAGCACAGGTCCAGCTTCCAGGGCTGCTCATGGCAGCAGCACCTCCATTCCTTTCATTGACTGCAGTGATGTAGATAGCGAGTATGATCTCCTCAGAGGACAAATAACCCGGTCATATTCCCAAACAAATGACAATTATGAGGGTGATTTGACCAGTGGTGCCTATATTCACTACAGAGATGAAAATCGCAATAGAACTAGATATAGGGATTCCTCAGCTTCTCTAAAGTCTTCCCAGTACCTCTCTGAAGAGTACCTTGATGATAACACAGCTAATCTCTCCTTCTACACTGGGGGAAGCCCCAGGATGCCAAGGCACAGCTCTCTGGTTGACGAAATGTTTAAAGGGCCAGGGAGCCGCAGTCCGCTGGCCACTCCACTGCCTCCCAGTAGCAAAGAGTCAAGCCCCAACATGAGCCTGAGTAGAGCTGGCTCTCAGGGTTATGTCTCAGAAAATGACCGCAGGGTGAGGACTGGGGAGGAGGACAGCCATGCCACTAACTGCCACGGGTATTGCCGGTACTCACCAGGTTCTCAACGGGCTCGTGCACAGAAAACCCCTCATCTCTGCAATAAGTCTGTTACAGATCCTTTTATCCTAAGCCAGATATCCTCAACCCCTGGGCAGGAGTATAGATCAGAGAGATATGGCAAAGGAGGTGGTGGGGTGGCTAAGATGTCTTCTCCAGAAGGCAAAATGATGGCCAATGGGATGCCAGCTGGGGCACAGTCCAAGCAGAGCCCAGTGATGCAGTCGCTGCGCACCAGTGGCATGATGGATCACATGGCTGCCATCCAGATGATGGAGGGCTCCACCAGCAGTGGGACAGAATCCAGTGATTCTGACTCAGAAATAATTAATCCCTTCACTCACCCCTTGGTGTTTGGAAACCCTGTTGTGCTGAGCTCCTCTCCCATGCCTAGAAATAAGTACTCCTTTGGAAGCCTTCAGCTTGATGAGGAAGTAGAGGAGGACGTGTCTGTTGGCCTCAGTGATGAAGATGGTGTGCAGGTCTTCAGCTGCTAGGGACCAGCATGTATGAGACCAGGGGATACTGTGGTTGCTCACTGGAGTGGTTGCATCTCCTGGGCCTCATGATGAGTGGCTGGTAATAATTTCAGTGCATGGGCTATTGCAGACATTGTCATTGTACAGACCAGCCAGAGGGAAAGGATGCTGGAACACAATTACAAGTCTCAGTGATGCTTAACAGTTTTCATCTCCTCTGGAAGGCAGGAGGAGGGGAAAATTATTACTGATTTAGGTACCTCTGTAAGACTTTATACACTCACCTCTTCCTTGTATGAAGTCACATTTTAGGTGTATGTTGTAGCTTCTTTGATACTTGACAAAACAAGCAATCATATCAAGTAGGTACATTGCGCTCTTTTTATATGTCTGTTACAATCTTTTTTCTCTCCCATATAAGGAGAGCAACTTATGAGTGCCTCAACAGAGTTAGGAGAAAAAAAAATAGACTTGCGGCCAAACGCAGGCAGCTTGATATTCAAGACCAAGACTTGCTGAAATCTTGAAATATGCTGGAAAATTTTTTTGTAGCAAGAACATATCTGGTCTACTCATCTTCGTAACTCATTTTACAATCTGATGAACTGAGGGTACAAATCAGGCATGCATAAAATGACAGTATTGTCAGGAAAAATGACAGCATTGTCTTTTTCTTCAGTGGGTTCCACAGGCTGATTTGGTGATGGAGATTTTGAAACTCCAAACTCTTCCTTGGGCAAGAAAGAGAACAGGATGAAAGATACAATCCAAGCAAAAAAACCTTTGATCAGAATGGCTCTAATGAAGAGTGGTATGAGTATTACTTGCAAGGCAATCCTTTCTATCCTTTATCAGTTTAAGATATAGATACATTGCAAGAAATTTTTTAATCACTTATACTTTCAGTGAAAATATTACAGAGACATCAGGGTTCTGTGGTGGGTGGTTTGGAGATGGTGGCTGTTTAATTTCATTTTTTGCTTTGATCACAAAAGATCTTTATCTGTGCAGGATCCAGTTACTCTGTTGTAGGCTACTTTTTTAGTAATGCCACCTCAGAAATTTTTCATCCCCTGACAAGAGAATGATAGGAGTAACTGTGTTCCAGGCTGATTGTCTTCTGTTCTATCCATAGAGTGGATATGGGCAGAAGGACAAAGAAACTAATTCTGTTTATACTTCCTTTTCACAGGCTAAAAGTATTGAGAATTAAGGTATCCTAATAAAATCTGATGTTAGTTTCTCCAAGTTAATTAAGAAAATACAGATTAAAGGTCCTCTGTATGGAAATTGTTCTACAGTTACTAGAGCTGGGAGACAAGATGTTCTCTTTATAATTGGCCTTATTTTTAACTTTTATATATTTTTCTTGTGAAAGAATGGAAATAAATCCCAGAATTTTAAGTGATGAACAACAGCATTGACTGAACTGCAGGTCACTTCCAATGATCTGCATCATGGAGTACATGCATGCAACAATGATGCATAAGTACTGATGAAAAAGCAACAGGACTTTGTAAATTTAGACAATATAAAATTTTCAAGATTGTTTTTACAAAAATTATAAAATAAGAAGTATTTTTAATTTTTCTAATGCCTTGGTCTATGCACACTTTAACAGAGTTTAATCTGCATGAAGAATATTTAAAAATATACCTACAGTAGTTAGGCATGTGTTGTTATATACTTTCCTGTTTTGCAAGTGAAATATATCCCTGTGTAAATATAAGTATTGACTCTCTCATCTCCTTTAGTGTGTTGGTTTTCTTAGAGATTAGAAACATTCTTGATCAGGAATGATTTAAAGCATCTCTTTAGATACTGATATTTTGAGGACAGGGAATACTCTCATTTATTCCTGTAGTTAAAAGCATGAGTCCAGAAATGGCGAGATTGATAATTAGGGAAAAGCTTGCTTGTATGTGATTCTAAAAGAGGGTGGTTTGTGTTTTGGATATAGAATAGCTGTAAAATAATTGCCTTGAAGTTCACAATATATAAGATGAAATATAAGTAGTTGAAGCTCACATCAGCGGATAGTGTGAGCGTGGGGAAGGGGGTGCATGAACTCTCCTTTTGATTTATTTTTTATTGCCTGTGCAGCAAAAGTACCAGTAGGTATAAAGTAAAGTAATAGCAGTTTGGACAGCTGAATTAATTGCTTCATTAGCCAGTAAAATTAGAGTTCAAGTAATGGATTTTTAACAAAAGGATTTGCAGTCATTTCTGCTGCTTAAGAAATAGCAGCAGAATAGAATAGATTTCACATTCTTCGGATTTAAGTGAATATAAAAATTTTAAGTAGCGTTTACTATTTTACATCCTTTCAGATACTGTTTCCAGGCCTCATTCTTCTCTCATATGCCTACAAATATATTGAATTTATAACGTTTTAAGAACAGATCTGGGTAACTGGATTTAGCCTAGTTGCTAATAAAGTATCTCAACAGCTTTTCTTTTTCCACTTCAATATTATCCTCAGAAATGCAATATGAGGATTTTTCTCTGTTTTCTGTCATCTGGCATTTTTTCAGCTTTGAATGTTTAAGTGGTTGTTGTTTTAACACATGGAATTCTTCCAGTTAGAAGAAGTAAAGTTTATCAATTACATAGGAAATAATTTCATTTAGGATTAATTACTTCTGCAGCATTCTAATGCCAGTGAAGTTCCGTTTAATATCAGTAGACAAGCTTTTAATTAAAAACAATCTGTGGGCCAAATTCCTCCACCAGACATGTGGTTCATGTCTGAGCCCTTGCCAAGAATAGTGAAGTGAGAAAGGAGTTTTAAACTGACATTTTCATACGGGATCAGGCCCCTTAGAATTCTTCTGGGAATTTGTTTCTGTGGGACAATCAAAAGGACCTTGCAGAAAAGAACAGAAACCTTTCGGGTAAGACTGCAAATGAGATGGGATGGAGGAATTCTTCTCCTGGCTCACAAAGTGCTCATGGTAAGAGGAGCTTGTCAGTTCCAGTTAGTTGTTGCAAGCATTTATTAATCTGAATACACTGGACAGCAGCAGTGATCTAAGCATACCTTTGTCTCAAGTATAGCAGGTAGTTACAGGGTAACTAACAGATTCTCCCACCAGTTCCAGTAGATTTTAAAAGGTGGCTGATTCACTGTTACAAATTTCTTATTGTAAATAATGAACTTTCAGTCCCATACTCATCAAGTGCCCAGATATCCTTAAGCAGTTGCTACAAATGAAGCAGCTGAATCCCAGCAAGATTGAGCATCTATGTCTAGTCTGAGCTGTGTAGTCCTGAATCATCCATCTCCTGTCCTTCCAGAGGATGTGGAGGAAGCCTCTTGTTGGGTTGATGAATCAACTCTGTCCATGTAGTTGGATAAATATAGAGATGAGTTGCAAAAGCAGTTAAGGGTTTTTCTGTAATAACATGCAGATCTAGGTAATCTCTGGATAAAAGGCCTTCTGATTCATTCTTTGCTATTCCAACTACTTGACCACATTCAGCCATCCTCTACAATGGCAGTAGAAGGGTCACGTCAGACAGTTTTAAGTTTTCTCCTACTCAGCAGCAACTCAAACTTGTGAAGTCCTCTTGGGGTCTTCTGGAGTTTTTTTTTCATGGCAGCCTTTCCTAGAATCTAGTTTTCCTCAGGGACCCAGGATATTAAATTTGTCAATAATAGACAAAGGAAAGATGGAGAGTGGCAAATTGTTGTAGGAGCCAGGACCTACACAGGATACTCCACATATGGAGCTTTGAATAATCGATATCTGAACAGCCCAGACTGCACTGTTTTCAGTTTAAGTCCATATCCCCTAGCAAACATACTCCTTGTGCATGACAGAGAGGAGTGTTCTCTGAAGATGATTTACACCAAGTGCTGCCATCTCATCCATGGCTCATAGCTTGCCTAACAAGCACCATCCCACTAACCACTGCAGTGCATGCTAAATGCAAATTATATAAAAGAAAAACTGGAAGAGAAATTCCCATAGGTGAAAAACGTCAACATGTGACTGAAGGTTTGCTGTATTTGCATTTACTTTATGTGCCCTGTAGAGAGCCGAGTTATCGACAGATGAGCATAATGAAAGAAGTGCATGTCAATAGTTTGAAAAATCATTTTAGTCTATTAGTTTTCTTCAAGGTTAAAGGGCTTGCAAAACTAGAAAGAATTTTCTCCACTGAGCAGCATTGATAATGCTGAATGTAATCAGTAGAACCCAGTAAAGAGTGAGAAAACAATGGTTTGTGAATGAGTTCACTAAATGGGGCTAGTATTACTAGACCTGACTGCTTCGGGACCTGTATTTTTTCCCCTGAATATTTGTAGTACAGGCGTTTTTGTTTGCAGTGAGGCTTTTATTAGTTGAAGCAGCTCTGTTCATTCTGAAGCAGGAGCATTCATGCCTGAAGTTCCTGTTCTGACCTCTCTATCTGTACATGCAAGTACTTGGTGGTGACCAGAGAAAGTCAAATAGAAAATGGGTGAGACAGATCTAAAAGCTGTTTATAGGCCCTGTTTTTCTTCATGAAGAAACAGAGATGTTTTGAATTCTGTCTTCTTCAGTCCCAGGATAAGCACACAAACATAGAGTCTCTGTAATCAGTAGAAATTTCTTCTGGGGAGCTCCAGGGTCAGGAAGACAAGGTAAAGAGAAGAATAGAAAACCTCTTAAGCATACAGAAAATATCTAGCCTTATTTATTTCCCATTCCCTTTGGCATAGTGTGATTTTCACTCCTTTTCTGAGAGTTTAAAGTCCCAGTAGTTCTATAGGGTACTGAGAGAACAGTAATTATGTTGATCAGTTGAACTGATGAAGCAAACCCAATTTCGAATTTTGGTAAAATCAGTGATTCAGATCTCATCAGTATTATCTATATGCAATTAGCATGAACTGTGGCTATTTCTGGAACAGTTCTTTAACAGAAAAAAAAGGATGCCTGACCTATAAATTCTGTTAAATTCTGTGTTTGTTTAACTAATCTCATTTGTCTTAATGAGCCATTAGACTGCTGTCAGAGGTGACTTTAGAATGAGATTTTAATTGCTGCAATTTAACTTCTAATGATGAAAAACAAATTATCAATCCAAGTTTTTCCTGACTTCCACACATGTTTGAGGAAGTTGGGTGTCACAGCCTTGTGCACAGAAATGTGGATCACTGGAGAATCCCTGTCATTCAGCAGCATGGTTGTCACCAGCTGGAAAGAGCAGTGAATGTGAAGGAAAGAGGTTCTCTGTTCAAGCATGTAATAAGGTGAAGTAAGCCAAAATCCCTTTTTGTCTTCCAGTAATGCTTCTCTCTCTCTCTCTCTCTGAATAGTGTAGTTTTGTAAGGCAGCTTCTGTATACTTTAGCTCATCTCTGTAGAATATGTAGGCCTTTCTTTTGTTAGCTGCTGTCAGACACAAGTGGTAGGAGAAGAGTCCTTTTTTCAGAAATCCAGCTGCTTGTTGGTGTCTTCTGCTTGATGGTGATGGTTGTGGGTCTTCTGATGGTGGGTGGCAGATGCACAGTGTCAACATCATGAGGACCCAAAGCTCAGACTGGTGTGTAATTTTTCTCAAATGTGAGTAGCAGCGGACTCTGGTTTCAGTCAAGCTATTTTTTGCCCATACTGTCAGGTTCTGGAAGAAAGGAAATTTAAATCCTAGGAAAAGGACATAGGCAAAATCTTTCCTCTTCTGTTTCAGTAGTTTCTATAGTTACTGAAATATGCCTAGACAAAGGCACATATCTTAGTTACTTATTTGTAAGGGAAATAATTGTTGTGCATCTTGAGTAAAGGTATCTTCTGTGTTCCTCTCTATGGTTAGGCAGTGTGGTGCCATTGATATTTTTAAACACAGAATATCTACTTAAAAATCAAAGGCATCATATGAACAAAAATCCTAGTTTGGGTGACATGTAGCAGTTTTATAGAGTATTTTGTCTTTTGTTCTAATTCTGTGTTCTATAAAGAGCATGTAGAATGAGCTTGGTTTATGTTGTTTATTATTAAAAGCAGTGAGCACTTTCTTTTAAATGTTACAAGATCTGGAAAGCCTGTGTGCCTGGCTGAGCTGTGTATTCACAGGCATGTTTTTCACAAGTATGTGTGTAAATAATGGTGGTGTTATTGCGGTGAAGGGAGTAAAGACCTTAGGATCATAAATTAGCATGACATAATCGTAAATAGTTTGCTCAAGAATGGTTAGAGTTTTAAGATGTAATTTTCACTGATGATTTTTTTTTTGTAAAGTTTTGGCCCCTGAGAATGATAAAAAATCTACAGTTCACACTGATAAAAATCAGGTTTAAAGGCAGTAATGATACAGCTGTCACTGTCTGAGCATGGAAGGTTGAAGGAAAATGAATGCTTTCTGATTCAAGAGCTTTCAAGCTTGTTAAAATTAGATTAGATGCTTTCTTTAAAATGCTGCAAATCTTGTCTTGAGAAGAGAACAGGCTTTTGCCTTTGATGGTTTTCAGCAAGATCAGAGGTGGTTCTTTCTGTTTAGTTCAGAAAACGTTAGAGCTCATGCCTGTTGCTTTTCCATGAGGCACTTAAAAATATTAGCTGAATCCTTATATTTCCCTTTTCCTGCTAAAAAAAATCATCTGGACCCACTAACAAAAGTTCATAAGCTTGGCAGTGTTTCACTTACCCAGCCCTTTCCTGATTTCTGTGTGTGCACATGCAGAGATTTTTTTAAAATAAATCTCAGTAGTAAAAATTAATTTTTAAAATTGGCAATGCTGGGGACTTCATTCTCATTTTTGTCATTTGTTTAATACCTTTTAAAGAGAAACATTTTTTGTTTCATTGTATGCACTGTTTTGTCAGCATGTACCTCTCTGGGAGAAAAAGCCTTTTCAATGTTCTGTCTATCCTCAAAGCATGGTGTATCTTCTGTTCCTTGCATTGTTTGGAGCACTGTCTCAATGTCCTTTTACTGCAGAAATGCCTATTTTGTATTGGGAGTACCTAATTCCTCCTATTACAGTGATCCTGCCTCACGGAGCACTCCTCACCTCACAATTAATGAAAACCCTCACCAGGTTGTGACTCTAAGGTTGAGAAACCACGCTCAAAAATATGCTGAGGGGCAAAAGAGAAGAGGGAAGCGAGGGGAGCAGGTCTCTTTTCCAGGGCATTTGGGCTCCATTGAGCACAATCAGCTTGCCCTTCATTTCCTAATGAAGGCTGCACCCAGCAATCAGGGCCGTAAGCAGGATCACTGCAGTCCTGGGGAGATGTCTTGTTGGAATGGACAGTATCTGTGGCATAGGCTTACATGGGGGCTGAAGGTTTCCAATTCCATTGTAGCACTGTGTCATGTTGGTTTAAAGACAAACAAAGGCAAACTAACCCTAAGCCTGGGTACAACAGGAAAACCTTTAGGTTGCTCTATTTCTGTCTGGAGAGATCAAGGCCAGACAAAGGACTGATGCCCAGTGACCTTGTATTCTCCCCAGACTGCGATGCTCACTCTTTGTTCTTGAGATGTGAGTATACCCTGATGTAGGCCAACAGCAGTTACTGTCTGATTTCACACTCACCGCTGTCTAATACTGCAGTACACCAATAAAGCATGGACCTTTACCAGCTGGAGGGGTTGCTGGCTACTAAACCAACACCAAGCTTGATGAGACTATAAGCATGTCAAGCCATTTAACTGTGTATGCATGGAATTAAGTTTTTATTATTACTATTATTTTTAGTTTCACCTGTACCTGAAGGCTTTTACTCATTCTAACTGGTATTTTGCTGTAAAACTGTCACTGGTTTAATTGTTCTGTCCAATTGCTGGCTGATGCTTTGTCCTAAATATGAGGAAATTGGTTCATTGAGAAGGTGCACCATTTTCCCAAATTCTGCTCACTGCCATGGGCATGCATTTTGAAGCTGTGAAGTCAAAGTGAACCTTTCTCCCTGTCAAGTTCCTCTTCAAGCCAGGCAGAGTTAGTCATTATGTGTGACATGGGATTTCTTCATGAGTTTGTTTTTAATTCCTGTTCCTCCTCAAAATCTTTGGTATTGCATTCAGGGATGTTTGTACATGAATTTATGGCTTTTGTGTAACTACTTTTCAAACTAACAACTTGTATCCACTGCTTCAGCTTGATTCATGTAATGGGGAAGAGAAGTACAGCTTGATGACCTGGTTCCCCTCAAGCTTTTGTGGAAGTCAGTGGGATTTTTTTTCTTGCTTTGAGGGAGAACAGAGCAGAATCTCCATCCCATAACTCTTCAGCAGCACGACTGTGCCTGGTTCGCAGCTGGAGAGAGAAGGGATGGACACCCTTATTAAACCCTTCTTCAATCTAAGGTACTTTAGTGATTGGTGAAGTGCATATGACAACTCCTGCTGCTTCATCTGGTGCTATCTCTCCCCCATGCCAGTTTGTACTATGCATCTGCTCTGACCAAAACATTTAGTGCTATGCAACCACTGTGAAAATGGAAAATTAAGCTAGACTGTGTGGCCACAGCAGTGGCAGCTCTGTCAGATACTTTTTTATTAAAGAGCCTTCTTAAGTGATATGCACAGTAATGCCTAGGAGAAAGGGGAAACAACTTGGGTTTCATCTGCTAGACTGGAGTTTAGAAAACACTGATCTGACAAAAAGCTGAGTAACTGAGATATGGATGTCACAACCCTCTCCTGACTGCAAAGCAGGCCATGGAGCAGGAGTAGGAGAAAATAAGCCCTGCAACATTCCAGGTACTGAGAAAGATGCTTTTCTGGCTCTTAATATGTTTTTAATTTATAATAATAATAATAATGATAATAACAACAACCTTGAGAACAACGAAACTCTTAAGAGTTGACTTGTTGAGATCTTAAGTGGTACATGAAGTTTTCCTGCAGAATTTCAGTCACCTTTAATAATGGTTGATGTTTTCTCTCAGTTTCCATAACTGAGTCATGTTCACTTGGTTCTCCATAGAGAAGGAATATTCCCATGAGCGTCTTAACACTGCTGTACCCTTCTTCTCTGTTAAAAAATAGTGTGTATGGATAGGAACTGGGATTTTTTGAAGCAGATGCAGAACACTTAAAGGACTGAGTTTGTTATTCAGCAGTTTCAGGCGAAAAGGAATGGAGGAGGAGTTATCTTCAGGGTACAGAGTCCCATTTGTCTCCCTCACAAAGAGGGGGGCTCCCCCATGTTAGGTTGAAGTTTCTAATCGCAGATTTCAAGTCATCTTATGCTGCCTATGTAGTCAACAAAGAAAGAGGCAACAGGCAATTCAGGTCACCTATGATGTGAATTGACCTCTGGGAGAGATTTTTCTTCATCAGCTGGAAAGCAGTGATTTTAATGGTTTTTCCTTTGATATGAGCCATGTTTTAAAGCATTCTCACTCAGCCCAGTGCTCTGTAGGCACTACCCTCAGTCCCCATGGGTTCACATCTGTGTGTGATAGGAGCCTGGAGTAATGCAGGTACAATGAGTGGGATGGATCACTCCGGCAGCTGGGAGCAGAGCCCAGCCTGTCCCTCTCTGGCAGGGCACCCACAGTTTGCCAGCACTCTGTGCCTTCCCACCACCAAATTGCAGCAAGCAACAGATGTGTATTTTGACAAAGGTACAGCTATTAAGTATTTGATTCTAGCTGCTGGCTTCTTTTTGTGTAGCACATGGAATACGTACGTTGGTGGGGAGTTATTTGAGACACGTGTTAAGTTAGGAAGATAACCCATACGTCCATGTCCTGTGGCCATGTAAAATGCCATTTTCATTTAATAGATTTTTTTTTTCCAAGTTAGATTTCAATCAAGTTTTGCTTCTTTTGTCACCTTCCCTACTGCAGCACTTTTTCCCGGTGTCAGGAGAGTAAACTGGCTCAGTGGAACTAAGAACCACTCCAGGTATTTTGGCATTGATGGGGCAGTCTGACATGCCGTGGTAAAATACATTCTCCTTATTCGCCACTGTCATCAAAACCAGTGTTGGTTTCTCTC
This sequence comes from Drymodes brunneopygia, assembly GCA_013400955.1. Classification (NCBI taxonomy): domain Eukaryota; kingdom Metazoa; phylum Chordata; class Aves; order Passeriformes; family Petroicidae; genus Drymodes; species Drymodes brunneopygia. The sequence continues at coordinate 103,609 of VZTZ01022620.1, read as the reverse complement.
CTTAAACCCATGCTTAGAAAAAATTGAAGCACATGCATAATAATTTCTACCCATTCCTCCAAGGATATAATTTTAGTATATACTTAAATAATCCTCAGATAAGCATTCTTTTGTACTTTCTCTTGGTTTGTGTGTGTACAGCTGACTCCTATAAATTTGAAAGATGGCCCAATTCTGAATCTAAATAAAAATCACTTGAAATACAAGCAAAGGCAATTCCATATTACCAGCTGCAAACCATTTAGGCCTCCAGTGTGCAGTAGCATTTGCTGTCTGGCAAATGACATGCTAATAATTGCCTGTCAATCCATGAATCCTTTAGGGTGAATTGTAAGGGATTTCAGCACCTTATAAATAGGATTGGTCTTCTCCCTTCTGCTTCTGTTTATATTCTGCAGTATGTAGTTGATGAGTAGAGCCTGTATGAGTATGCTCTTCTGTGGCAGGAGATCAGATGAAACACTTTGTTAATTCAGGTTATTCATTCCTCACCTCTGTGGAAAAGAGAAAGCTGCTTTGCAGCACTGCCATGACCCATCAGCATGACACATATCCTGATTGATTGCTGATGGGGGAGGGAAGAACCTCCATTTTCATTTCTTCATGGCTTGCTGACTTTCTCACACCAAAATGAACTTGTTTCCCCCATTTCCCAGAGCAGCATCCAATGTGTTGATATTTATGGCTGTGTTGGTTGCAATTAGGCCCCAGAATGTACTAATGTAAGAACATTTTGAGGCCCTTTCGTAATGCAGCCACTTTCTCATAATTAGTTTCAATTTTCACTTGTTCAGTGTATTGGCAGGTAGGGTCTGTCTGAGCTCTTGCTTGTAGGTGGTGGTGGTGCTTGGGTTTGGTCACTGCTCATGCCCACATTGGTACCAAAAGGGAGGAAGCAGCATTATCAGCTTGCTGCAAAATAACTTTGAGAATGTCAGTGATGCATTGACGTGCAAAGTCTTAGGTCAGTGGGGTGTATATGCAGTGCTGTGAGCCACCAGGCACATTTCCATAATACTTTTCCCAGGTTAATGTCTTCCAGCTGTAAGATAGGAAGATTAGTCTTTCTAATTCATTGTCCTTTTGATATTTTGTAGTTTGAAATAAGCTTGAGTTGTACTGATAAAAGTTCCAGTACATCAGAACTTACATGTAGGATTATAGATAGGTAGGTGGATATGTCAATATATCTATATCTATCTATCACAGATAGGTGCTATTTAATCCTAGACTACAATGCTGTGAACTTCTCACAGAGGTGCAAATCATTTTCTCACTGTCATATGACAGGCATAGTGCCAGAATTTCTTTGTTTCCACATCTGAGGTGATACCACTTTTCTTACGTCTTTTGTAATGTAGTTAAGTACTTTTAACCTTACAACCTTGCTATTAATCTGTTTCACTATTTCTCAATGATGAATTCCATTTCTTTGGAAAATACTGTATACAGTTGTGTGCTAGTGTCAATAAAATTGACATTTGTGTAACAAGCTGTGGCATTTTCTCCAATTTCACTGAACACTGATTTAGTGTGAAACTGTTGGTAAATCCTTTCTTGCTAGCTGTAATAATACAGACCTTTATTTCAGACAAATACTGCTTTGACTTTGATTTATAATAGGCTACATAACTGTCATGATTACGTAAACTGATAACTGTGCTGTTTTTTCCTTCTCTTTTCAAAGGAATGATTTATAAACGTGAACTGGTTTGGAACTGGAAAACATATATGTTATAGCAATAAATCTTGAGATCTTCCAGAAAATAAATAGGTTTTACTACTGGCCTAATTATATTTATTTTGCATTATATTTACTGGAGTATCCCAGCTGTGTTTTTTAACAACAGGAACATTTACCTATCATAATTTAGGGAGGACATAATCACATGATAGTAAATTGTATTTGACCCTAATTATATACGGTGAAGTATATGTTTTACTTTTAATCCTAGCCTGTTAGCTGTGGTAGTCAAGAGCTTGTCACTTTTTTTTTGGTTGGATTTTAGTGGACGATGCCAAAATGGCACAGACTGTAAATGTTCTTCCACATGACAGATTCTTCTTCTAAAACAGGCTTAGATTTTCAGGCACATGGAGGAGGGGATAACTGGGAGAACACTGGGCATTTTTGGCAAACTTTCTTTCTGTGCAGTCATTAATCTGGCTGCCTCCCAGGAGACAAAATGCTAATTTCAGTAATATTTAATGTAGTGTATATGAATCCATGGAAGTGTAATTAATTGTCTAATTCTTTAATATTTTAAATCCAAAATGAGATGGGACTTTATATCTGTGAAAATCTGAAACTGTCATGCTTTGTGCATTAAAGGTATTGCTTTTTTTATTGAAATATAATGCTAGCATTTCCATCCCAAACAATCAGAGGAGCATGGAAAGACTTACAACAAGGTATAATATACGTACTCATGTTGTGTGTAGAAATTGGGCTACTAGTAGTTTTCTCCCTTCATGTTAGATCTGACTGATCTTAGCAGCAACACTGCCGTAGAAAGTCATCCTTTTTTTCTAGACTTCAACTAGATAAATTTGTACTAACTTGTGTCCTGTAGTTCCCTATGAAGTCCTGACTTGAGTGTTTGGAATTCTACTTTGCTGGAAAGAATGGCATTCCTGGGACGATTCCTGTGTTTATTCTCTTCTATAGAATGGATTACAACAATGGAATTTTTTGTATTAAGTTGATTTTTAGAATTGTAGAATGGCCTGGGTTGGAAGGGACCTTAAGGACCACCTAGCTCCAACCCCCCTGCCATGGGCAGGAACACCTTTCACTAGACAAGGTTTCTCAGAGTTCCATCCAGCCTGCCCTTGAACACTTCCAGGGATGGGACATTCACAGCTTCCCTGAGCAAACTGTTCTAGTGCCTCACCACTCTCACAGTAAAGAGCTGCAGCTCAGTCATCTGTGCCTTGATCCCTTCCCTACAGAAACAGTAATTTCAGCCAGTTTTATCAGCCGAAAGACACTTAACCGGTCCCATGGTGAATGCAAGTGGAAGCAGTTCCTCTGGCTTCAAGGCCATTTGGGCTAGTTTGAGGGCCCTGATGGCTATGTCTTGTAGCATAATTTCACATGCTGCAATTTAAGATTATAACTCCTTATGGTACTTTCTTGAGAAAGCTTGTCCTAATTGATTTCTCTTTTATCATTTTTCTTAGCAGGTTCTCTGACTGGCAGCCCTCACCTTTCAGAGCTTTCTATCAATTCCCAAGGAGGACCATCAGTGGCAAATATGACTTTATCTCCAAACTTGAGCCCTGATGCCAAGCAGTCATCTCCCTTGGTCAGCCCTTTGCTGAATGATCCATCATGCATCAGGGCTGATGATGAGGAAGAGGTCAAAAGAAAGGTAAGGTGACTGAAGTTGGCCTTGTCTCTCTTCTCTCTGATGTGTTCTGGGCCCTTCCTGTTGGTTGGGCCATTCTGGGCCATTCCTGTTGGTTGCAACCTCAGGAGCTTGTTTTTCATAGGAGACAGGGTCTCCTGTAGATCTAACTTGCTTTTAAGGAGGGGAGTTTGGTAGTTTGTTGTAACAAAACAGTCACCTCTGTTGTCCTACTGGAGAGAAAATTTCCAGGTGACAGAAAGAAAAGGAATAGTGTTCAGCCTGTTGTGGGAGTACCCATCCCAGGCTCTCCAGTCTGTCTCTGCTGGGAGCACCACTGGGAGCATCTGGTTGTGGGAGTAGAAAATGCTCTCTTTGAGCCACAGCCTGCAGCGTTCAGCTGGGAGTGTTTGGCTCACACCCATCATTGCAGCAAAACCATAAGGGAGCATCACATCCAAAGCTGCTTTCTGAAGATTAAGTGTTTGTCTGAGCCGGGCTGTTCTGGGTGCTGCTGGCTCCTCCCTCCTCCCCTCCTGGGTGAGAGGGGCTTCGTTTTGTCCTTCTGTAGCCTGTTTTTTCTCCTCAGCTTGGAGCATCCCAGGAGGAAGAGAGAAATTCCAATGGCTTTGCTGGAAAGTGGGAGTTCGTGTAAGGAAGATCTCTTTTCCCACTGTGCATAGTTAGCAAGATATGTGAAAGAAGTTTGAGAAGAGGAAAAGCCAAGAATCAGTTAACAGAATTAGGACTCTGTGCCAGGCCAAGATACAGCAGCCAGTGACTGCTGTGTGTACCAGCTGATGATGGGTCCTGTGAGGTTGCATTCTGTCTAGGAAATGCCCACAGAGACTCCCTTTGCACAGTGTTTCTACTGAATCATTTGTCTTCAGGGAGGAAACAAAGATCTATGGATGTTTTCTTCTTAATTTTTGCTTCCTGAGCAGCACAAAGGAAGATCAGCTGGGTTCCTTTGGCTCTTCAGAATTAAGACATTTTAAATCTGTAGCTTAGTCTAAAATCCTTTTCCTCTCCTACTGTTAGGTTTTCTAGCCTGAGAAAATCTTACAGGTTTGAATTTTTTTGGAAGTATTTTTCCTGTAGCTTACCATCCTGATTATGAAACTTATAATAATCAGACACAAATTTTTGTCATTTTGTCGAATTTGGCACTTGATTCAAATGGTCCTGTAGCCTGCAAAGGATTTCTTTATGAATTTCACAATAGGAATAAACTGAAAGGAACATCAGCACCCCAAAGCTGTAGAAATCGTCTTGGCAGAAAAAGAAGTCTCTCAAAAACCCACAGAAAGTTCTTGGTCTCTTGTGTTTGCAAGGAAGGGCTGTTTTTAGGGCCTCGGGGCTCAAGAACATTCAAGCATGAGTCACAGTATAACCACAAGCAAGGGTCACTGGTTTGTAACTCTCTTTGTGATTTGTTATCTACAGTTTTTTTCCACGTAAAAGCAGAGGAAAACCTAATGTGCTTGCAATTTACAGAGGTTCCCAGCTGAGAAGTCTTACTTCATTGCTAAAGAAGTGGCAACCACGGAGCGAACATACCTGAAGGACCTTGAAGTCATCACGTCGGTATGTTTGCTTGAGCTTTGCTCACCAAGCACGTGAAGCTCTGGTATTTCATCTGCTCCATTTAACATCATAGCTGTTCCGTGCTGCTTTTGTATCCTGCACTGGAGATATCCTTTGCCTTGCACAGGAGTGCTCCTCCAGGGAGGAAATAACACAAAAATCAGAGAGTAGGGGTTTGCTCTGTGGTTAGTAACATGCACTAAGGAGCTGTCTCAGGTTGAGGAACTTGGGACACACTTCAGTTATATTTTCTTGCTCTCATGATTTGTGGTTATAATTGCTAAAAATGCCTGTGGGTTTTCAATGACTTCTCTTAAAACTGAAGTAGCTCCTTAGGGGCACATTTAAATGTTTTCTACTGTATTACATGCTCTCCATTGAACATGAAATATTGTGGAGTACCTATTTGAATGATTCTGATTTTTCAGAAAGTGAAACTGTGTGTTAAATGAGTCATTCATCTGTAGCATCTGATCAGAGTGCGATTGTTAAAATCACCAAGGCAAATAGCTGCCATCTTTGCACACACAGCAACAGTGTTGTTTCACTTCCAAGAATAATGTATGCAAGATCTGGTCTGAAATAACCATTTTCTGTGAAATGGCACTGGATCCAAACCCCTTCATGGCATTTTGGCCAACTCCAGACCTCTCAGCTCTTAAATCACCCAGTGAGATGCACTGCCCACTCCTGTGCTGAGTGTTGTAGTAAAGAGGACATGCTTCAGGGGAGAGTGTTGGGACCAGTTGGGAGCTGGGGACACACTTTGTCCTCAGCTTCTTGTCTGTTCCAGGATCCCACGTGACAGATGCAGCTAATCAGACCCCAGCTTAGATCTAGCCAATATAGCATGGCTTTTACAGCCAGCATGGTAGCTGTGGCCCCACTGCTACTCACCCTTGCTTTCTGGGAAGCCAGCCTGCTGAGAGAAGGGACAGTTCTTCTGTCATTGCTGCAATCTCAACAGCAGATTGCTGTTTTCATCTAATATTTCACCCAATGGCTGCAGAAACAAAAGGTTTTAACTCTTCAGAGCTAAACCCCACTTCCCACCCCTTCCTTCATTCTTGTGGTAGGCAAATGTGAATTTGCTGGATCACCAAGAGGGACAGGCATGATGATTAGCATACAGTTGTATCAGCTGTGCTCCCCAAATGACTGGTCCGGGAGGCCACTGAGAGTGAACAAGTAGCCAGCATAGCTGGAAAAGGAACAACTGCTGTGCATGAATTTTGAGACTTGGTTGATGTGCTTCAACTTCAGCTCTGCTCCGTGCTGAGATAAAGCAGGGGAGCGGGAAGCTTGGGAGGGATTTCTCTTTATCCCAGGTCTGGCTCAACTCCAGCTGATGCAGTGTCAAACAAGACTGCTCTAACAGCCTTCTATGGTCCCAACAGCCTCCTAGGCGCTGCTGGAAGTCAACCACAGCTAGCTGGAACCCCTCAGGGCAGTGAGGAGGGAGCAGTGTTACCATGTTGAAGATAATAGGCGTTACTGCCTTGGCAGGCTGCCTAGCCCTATGGTTTTATGTCACCCGTAGTCTGTTAGGGTGAAATAAAGAGAATATGGAGCCAGACTGAGCAGGAGCCTCCTCAGTCTTTACAGTGTCTGGCACTGCTGCTCCGGTTTGTGATACCAGTGTCTTCCACTTGCTCACTTTGCAAAGTGCTGTCCTCTGTGTGCACACAGCAACGTGGGCATGGGTGCTCACTAACCAACTCCTGCCAAAGGCACTTCAGATAGAACTCAGCAAAAAGAAAATGCAGAGCATACTTTTCCTGGTTTTATTGAGTTGTTTACAAGTGTTGTAATGCTCTTTCTCCTGCACTTCCAGCATTTGCAAATTCAGTTTGTATTGACTAACCAGGTTGGGTTTGAAAATAATTTTCAAGATTTCATCAGTGATGGAAAAGGGGAAAGGAGTTCCTTTTTCTACCAAGCAGGGCCTGATCTCTGATAAGAGCACCAGTTCAAGAGTGACAGGCATAGTCTGGGTTGTATTCCTAGTGCCAGTTAAATAAGATCCTTGCTGGCTTAGCTGTTAGGGGTATTTGGGTTAGGTAAGTAAAGACGGCAAATGATCATACCTTCTGCATTCCACCCACTGATAATTTTGCTTCTTTTTTCTTTTGTAGTGGTTTCAGAGTGCAGTGAGTAAAGAGGATTGCATGCCTGAAACACTGAAAAATCTAATTTTCTCCAACTTCGAACCTTTGCACAAATTTCACACTGGTTTTCTCAAGGAAATTGAGCAGAGACTTGCTCTTTGGTAAGACTGTTGATTGTTATTTATCTGTATTATTTCATGCAGTTTAACATTTTTGCATTCCCTTTTTGCTAACTCCTTGTGATCCACTGTAGTGCTTAATTTGTGAAAACCACAGATGTTGGTTATTAACAGACAGGGTTTATTGAATCGTGCTTTGTTCATGTTTACTTGACAAACCCTGTTGTTCAGATATCTCAGTTACAGGCATATGCAAATGAGATCATAATTCTGGATGAAGCTTTCTCTTGGCAAATGTCAGTGTTTCTACATGGCAGCTCTTTTGAAGAACATGCTGCAAGCCAGGCTTATCAGTAATAAAGAGGGAGAGGCGAAGGACCAGGTTCTGTTTCTGTCAGAATAGGTACAGGCTGGGATGATTTCACAGACCAGCTTCTCATTCTGCAGCATCACAGCTGTGACACTCACAGGGTCTACAGTGCACTCTACAAATTGACAGTGTTGGAAAAGGACCCTGGGCTTGAAAATTATCTATTCTTAACATAGTAGTGACAATAAAACATAGCATTTTTACAAAATAGCTATGAAGTGAGTAATTCTTCCCCGGCGAGGCTCTTAATCCATTTGACCACTGAAATCTTCGCAGAGGCAGCAGCATAAGCCTCTGCTTGCTCTAATTAGACCTATCTGGACTAGATTGTCTTGCTCTGTTTAGGCATTTTTTGCTAACATATCTTTGGTTGTGGGAGCTGAGCTCTTCCTTCTGAGTTAGAAAAGTGACAACGAAAATCACGTGGAAACAGAGATGAGTCCCTTTTTAACTAATGAATCAAAACACAGAAGCAAAACCCAGTCTCAGAGTGTGTGAGTTTAGCTCTTGTGGTGTAGTGAGATCATTGAATGAGGGCACGGCACTTTGCAGATTAATGCTGTCCAAACTCACCCTGCACAGCTGCAGAATTAGCAGGTATTTTTGGCCTCTTAGAGCTGACATCCTCTCCCAGGACTTTGGTCAACTCCTAATATAATTATTTACATATATATATATATATATGGTTTGTATATATATTTATATATAACTAACATAGTTAGTCCTAAGGCATGTTCTGCACAGCCACTCTGCCTGTATCTCTCTTTTTTACATTGGGCTGCTAGTGGTGTTAATTGAATTGCACTAGGGAGCATTTATTACAGGTCCTCCAAGAGGGCTCTTTCAGATGTTACAAAATACTGATTGTTTCTTCAACCTTGGTATAAGATTAACAGTAGCTGGAGTTAATCCTCAACTAGTTGGGGTTAAGGTGTGTGTGGAGAAAAGAAAAATTTATTCAGTTAGTAAGGACCAAGTTTTGCTCTCTGTCGGACCAGTCTAATCGCTGGGGGCTGACTCCTGGGGCACGTCTTGAAATAGAGAACCCCCCTGTATCCTTCTGGTGGCATTAGAGATAGATGCAAACCTCCTGTTCAGGTGTGAAATTTTTCAAAATTTGGATCATGCTGCACTACCAGCCTGCTGTGGAAAGGTGACATTGTACTAAGTGGAGGAAAGAGCGAGTTATGTTAAAAGACTGAAAAAGTATTTAGGCTTTTAGACTTTCCATGGTTTTACTTTGTTTCTCCTTTTCAGTTGGCTTCTTCTAGAGCTGAGTTTCATTTTCCAGCTTCTTATTGGGTCCTAAGGTTTCACAGGGTGGTAAACCTCAGTTTAAAGCTTCTAACACCATATTTTAATTGCACTTACCCTACGACTTAAAGTGCTGATCTGCTGCAAAGTTACTTTACAATCCAAATTTGTTCAAAAATATTCTGCTGAGGTAACTTTGTCCCAGCTGGGCACCTCGTTCTGACTTAGTCAGCTCAGCTATTGCGTGTCCTTCCACAGTGAGTGTAAAGCCACTGGGAATTCTCTGTCGGCTGCTCTGAATCACTTGACAGAAAAACAGTCACGTTCCTGCATTCAGTTTGCAGCCAACAGCCTGGATGCACCTAATGCAATACCCCTGTTGCAGACAGTGATTGTTGTTAAAGTTCTGGAAGATCTGAAGACGTGCCTTGGGAAGGGAGGCAGACTTGCTGACAGGTATTATTTTGGAGGTGTTGATGTTTCTATATAATGCCACAGATGCTGAGATAAGCCGCAAGCAATAAACTCTATCCTGTAGAGATTAGTGTTTAATTAAACAGTGAGTGACAAAATTAAACAGCTCCTGAGCATCTACAAGATGCTGGTGGCAATGTGGTAGGGAATTCCTTCAGCAGCATGGTCAAGGTCACTTAGCTCAATGTCCACACTGCCTGAATGGTACCTCCGTCTTTGGCCCCAGGTGTTTTTAAGGCAGGGAGTTCTGGCTGTGTCCAGCACCTCAGGGCAAGTAGCTCCTAGCTGCCCAGCAAATCATGGGCCTGGCTGAGCTGGTGGCACAGCTGCAGGCAGGTGTGGGTGGGACTCAAGCCAGCTCATTTAAATCTGACTCCTCTGTGTCAGCTCTTAAATTTCCAAGCAGGTGGATGGGAGGGAAGATGGGACACTTGTCCTGAGACATGAGTTTTCTCTGCATTTGTCAGAGGGTGACGTGTCCTACAAAAAAAGGGCATTTGAATGAAAGGGTTGTGGAATTCCTCAAGCTGCTGGAAACCCCTAGCTACCCATATGTGCTGTGGGAACTTGTCTGAGAGAGAGATCCTCCTGCAACCAGTCACCAGTGTTCCCCTAGTGAGTAGGATGCTGGGTTTTACCAGCTTAAAGTGCAATTCAGCCTGCTCGCTCTGCGCAGACATAAGTGCAGTTCTCTAAGGTTTGTTTCAAACCTTCATGCTGCGTGTTGGAAGAGCTAACAGGAGGTCATTCCCTGCTTTCTTAAGCTTTGGGCCATATTGAAGCTGAGGCTGATGCAAAAGAGCTGTTAGGGGAGCAAGGCTGGTGGGGGGGATTGTGCATAACAATTCTTAGATGTCTCCATGCTTTTAATTTGTTACAACATCTATAGACTTTTAGTATTTGGCTGGAAGAAGCTCGGGTTGTGTGCATTATTAAAAGCATTTCTGGCTTGCTTGAAGGCTCTGAAGTGTTTGAATCTGCAGTCAGGGGCAGGCTGTTTGCCACAGAACATCTTAAGGGCCAGTATCCTTTTGACCTGGTTATAGATTCTGGCAGGTCTGATCTGTTTCTTTACGCAGTTCACCCATTTTTCTCTTTAGAGCTGCATGTCCTAAGAGCAGCACATCTCAGTGTCCAGTGCCCAGTGATAAGGTTTTTAATACAACACAGATCGATACTGACACCAATAGTCAGCTGCAGAATGCAGGAAGTCAGTGCATTTGTCTCAGCCGGAGTTTCTTTCTGGAACTGAGAAGATTCCTGATGGTGTTATTGCACAGCATTCTAAGATGAGTGATACCAGGCTCTGGGCCATGTTCACAGCCCTGCCTGTGCTGTTGCAGGGCCAGTAAAGCAGCCCATGGATCCTCTCCGTTGCCCCAGCTGTGCTGAGCTCTGGAGTCTGGCCATGTTCCTGGGAACAAGTGAAATATCCCATGGGAGGCCATGTGGTTTGAGGAGAGATGACCTTCGGTGGATGCAGGCAGGCTTGGTGCTTTGCCCTCGCACACAGAAAGGGAGGAGAAGAGGAGAAGAGCAGAGGAGAGGAAGCTGCCTCAGGTGGGAGAGGGAACAGCACGAGTCGGCTGTTCTGTGAGCAAGTGCCAAAAGAGCTGCATCTGGAATTTGGGCATCCAGATGCTGGTCCTGGCTGCCAGGAGTCATGCAGGTTGCTCCTCAGCAAGGCTTTGGGTGCAAGGCCAGCAGTTCCCAAGCCTTTTTGCTGGGAGAAAATAGGGGAGGCATATGTCAGTGACTTAAAGCTGGCTCCTGTTTTTCAGGGCCAGGGAGGTTTTATGGCAAGGAGGAAGAGGTGTGGGCAGTGCAGGCAGAGTGTGACATATTTCATCAACTTCTGGCCAGTTGAATCTGAGAAGTCAGTTAGGTTCTACTCCTTTTTTTATCTCAGCTGTTTAATAAGTTGTTCATTTGGGCCACAATCACCATTTTCCTTCCAAAAGAATTGAACTCATCTCTCCACACCCTGTTAAATATACTACAAGTCTTTAAATGCTGACAGAAAGTGGCAAATGGAGAACTGTAAGTATCCCCCTTTGACTGGCCACTGAGCAGCACAGAGAGCAATGCTGGGGCAAGCCAGGATAGCTGTTTCTGCCCAGAGAAGCCCTCTTCAGGTAGTACAAATATGTCTTCTGTGCCTTATCCATGTACTAGGAAGGAAAATAAATTTGTACTTCCCGAAAGTGCAGGCAGACTCATCTTCTCCCAGGGAAGCTGCTAGTTTGATTCCCAGATCTTTCTGAGGAAAGCTGCTACTCAGTGTTAGCAGATGGGAATGTGTGGCTGGTAATTTGCAAAAAAAGGGCTCTTAAATCTTAGCATATGAAAGGAGAAGGCGCAGTCAGGATTTGTGGAAGCAAAATTGAAAACCTCTAGTAAAAAAGCACTCAGGGAGATGTAGGAAGATGAGCCAAATGTTGATTTATTAACCATTTTTTGTTTGAGAAGAAATAATTGCGCTCAGGAAGAACAGCCTGACAGACATTTTATATAAACAAGGCAGTCCTTATCTGCCTTCTCAAAAGCAGTGCTGGCTGTTCAGCTGGTTCTGCATGTCTGGTGAGGAGGCATGAGGAGGGCAGTTTCAAAAGTGTCTTTGTCCAGTGTACAGAAATGAGGTATGTGTTGCAGTACAAACCTCTGAGTTATGCACTATGAATTCCTAAGACCAAGACATTGAGAGTGGCTTGGTGCCAGCACACTGGGCTTGATTTTGAGAGGATAGTTTTCATTGCTGAAGTCACTTTTGGGGACTTCTGGGGATTGGAGCTGTGCTACGCCCAAATTAACTGGAAATGGTGGGAGAGAAATAGCACATCCAGGATCTATTAGTCAGAGTCAGAGCCATGTTGCATCCATCTCTGTGGCTCTCCTCGCAGGATATGCCCAGGATCAGCTCTGAGGCTGTTCCACAGAATGGAACAGCTGTTGCTGTTTACAATGTATTTTCATAGACTGGTGTTGCTTGGATCCTTTACCCTTTAAAAGCATTACAGATGTGTGTTTGCTGTAGGTTGGGTTTCTCCCACAATGGGGGTAGCTGTCCCAAAGTCTTCAGAAGTCCTCCAAAGGCTTGGTATGACTCTGGGAAGCTCTGATGGCTTCAGCAGTGCGTTTCTTAGGCTCTGAGCAGCATGTCATGCACCACTCACTGCTGGAAGTGCAGCTGCAGTGCTGGCTGGAATGGGCAGGGCCCTAAGAAGCGCTGTGTGACGGCAGGGTGTGAGCAAGGAAGGAGCTGTTTGCTTTTATTGACTCTTCCAATTACAAAACATTCCACTTAGTTAAAAGGCAGTTGTAATGGAGAATGTTTAAGGTATTTTTTAATATTAGAACTTTAGTTAATAATGAAGTCATAAGAAACTTCAAAGTGTCGAGGTGTTCAAAGAACCAGCTATCGTTTTCAGGAGGGAGTTCCTGAGCGTGTAACACAAGGTCACACATTGTAAATATGATTTGTTACAATTGATTTATTATTATTTTGGCTGCAATTCAAGGGCTGCAATCAAAGACTTCCGTGTTTACCTCAGAAAAAAAAATCTTGCTTGAGATATCTTTCTCTCCTTTCTTTCCTTTCCACAATTCCCATTGAATTTCTGTTCCTTCTGATTGAGGGTATGGGCTGAGTTGAGATTTCTTTCCATTATTTTTTCAATTACATACACTAAGAACTTGATGTAATTTGAAAATCTGACAGGGCTGCTTGTGTAATCCCTGTAAGTCAAGCTGATGGCTGTTTGGAGTAATATATATATAAGGTAGAGTCTGAATTTCTTACCAGGTGTAAGTCAGTCTCCTCTTTTCTTGCTATTGTACACTTGCGTTGATGTAAAAAGGAAGGGACTACTTGGATAAAAATGGGAAATGACTTTATGATACAATAATGTCCTCATTTTATAGCATGATTTTCAGTGGCTTTAGACCTCCCCCCACAGTGTCAGTGGAGTAAGGGCACATTGTGTGGGGAAAGCTGCTCCTACATCTTCTATGGAGATGGGCATCATAAATCAGCTCCTGATGAAAAGCTGTGAGACCCTGGGCCCTGAGCTTTGTCCCTTGTCACTGGCAGATAGATACCATGTTCAAACAGTGACCCGTGAAAACAAGGAGTAAGGAGAACAATTTAGCCATTGATGCACAACAAATGAGCAGCTTCTTCCCTCTCAGCAAGCTGAGTGTTGTTATTCAAAACATACACCACAGGGAGAGCTCTCTTTTCTGCTCCTGTGCTTGGGGCTGTTGCAGCAGTAAGACATCACCTGATATGTTGTGTGTTTGGGTTTTATTTTTATATACTGTGGATTTGGATGCTCTTTTCTTGGTGATTTTTCTGATTTTCTTGGGATTTGCATGTTGAGGAGCTGGGGGAGTGTAGCATGGGGTTTTGCCCTGGGGTCCCAGGATGGAGCTGGGGTAGAGTGTAGGTTGGGGTTTAGGAGGCAGATGGGAAGCTGTCATGTTCCCTCATGCCCAGCTTCAGCTTTCCCTGCCTCTCTGCTCCACATCACAGCCTACATGCCCGTGCACCATCCCCAGCAGGAAAATTATCTCTGTTGCAAGGGGTAGCATTTGCCTGGAAATAAATAACCAAAACAAGAAGAGTGGCTGGAAAAAGCAGCAGTACACAGCCATCACATTTCTGTATTTTCTTCTAAGAAAACCCTGGGTTTATTCCTTCTAGCAGGATCCATCTGTGTGCAGCACAGGTCCTCTCTGTCGGCCTAGGCTGAGGGCTCTGGTACCCTTCAGCTCTTCACTGTTCAGCCAACAGCTGGAGAGAGGCGCTTGCTGTTGGGGAACCCCCTTCTCTGTCTCTGTCACTCTGCCAAGATGCAGAGTAAGTTTTGAAAGCCCTAAAAGTCTGTGGCTGAGGCCAATGAAGGAGGACTATTCCTGATGCTTTGTGTGTGACTGATGTGGTGAGATGCTGTGCAAGCAGTCAGTGCTGTGCTGCTGAAGAGGGTCCAACAGGTCAGCTTTTAGGAAATAAGGACCTGACTGTTCAGTGAACAGGCCCACTAAATATTAGCTGTTGGAAGCACTCACTGTGACTTTGGAAGGCTTGGGCTCAGCCTCTGAGTAGCTAGCTAGTAGATAAGAAATTTGCAATGTGTATTCTAGCCAATCTGTATTGTAGCCTTCAGATCAGAAAAACAGTGTCTATTTAGAAAAAGCAGTCTGTAATGATGTACTTAATATTTATCTTGGCAGTAAGTAGATAACTATATATTTCATACTCAGAAAGGTACAAAACTGCCGAAGTCCATTAGATTAAATCAAATGTAGAGACATGGAAAAGGATCTAGGTAGTGCCAGAGAGTGAGAGAATAACACATAAAACAAGAATTCTTATAGAGATAATTGCTGAATACCATGGCATTGCTGGCAGCAGCACAATCTCATCTGGCTTTGACATTTCTGAGCTTGTGTGTAGAAGCCTGGCATGAACCATTTGGGAGGGGATGCTGCATGCTGGCTCCATGGGTGGAGGGTGGCTTTCCCTTGCTTCCTGCCAGTGTGGTGCTGCTGCCTGGGACTTCAAATGGTTGTGGTTTCCAGTCAGGGGCACTTTGATATGCACCAATTGGAGCAGAGCTTTAGTGGCTGAAAGGTTTTATTTACAACCTGTCAGAGGAAGTCTCAGTGGGGAGAGCTGCTGGATGGGTAGGACCTGGGGGAAGGCAGAATTAAGGAACAGCATAGAGCAGAGATGATTTGACAGACAGAGGTTTCCTGGAGACATAAATTGTACTTTTATTCTCAGGTAATGAGAAAACTGAGGTCTTGTGCATACCTCTGCTGTTACTTTCAGTTCAGACATTTCTTGGGCATGATTTGACTATGGCAGTGTTTATATTACATAATGTTTTTGCAAAACAGTGATGGTAATTAAAGTTACCACTGACACGACTCAACTTCATACCCCAGTGTAAATTTTGGGTTCAGAAAAAAACCATCAAAAAATCTTCTTGAGAACTGTTTTTCCTTGCCTAAATAGGCATGTGAGTGCCCGGGAGAGTTAGCACAATAGGAAATTATTAAAGACAGCTTATGAAACTGGGTGTTGTTCAAATGAACATGGAGTAGTCCCTTGTTTATCAATGGAGTCTCTTTGTCTCTTGAAAGATAAAATTGGAAAGGGGAGGGGAACAGTGCTTCTCCCCACACACTCCTAGTGATTTTCTTTTGAAAGCATAGCTTTGTTGGAACAGATCTGTAACAGTTAGATTCTTATAGTCATGATTTTTCCTCCTGTGCTTTCAAAAAACATGTGTTTGATTTCACTCACAGCGTGGTATCCTTGCCTGTCTCGCACATGGATTTAGATACAGGAATATCTTTTTTATCAGGAGCTGTGTTTCTCCCAAATGCTGCACTCACCAAAGCACAGCTGGCTGGGTGGGAGGCAGCACTTTGCATTTGTAATACCGTAAGTGACATACTGAACAAAAATTCCTGCCAGTATGTAACACTTATGAGTCAAAGCCAGATGCTGGATGGATTTTTTTTTTTTTGGCCCCACTGTCCCTTGCACAAGAAGAAAGCTTTTCAGAGGAAGAACAACCCCCCAGGTCCTGTTCTGGGGTTCAGCCATTGTATCTGAACAGAATTAACCTTCTGCTCTAAGATCACTTATTCTCAAGGGGCTCTGATGCCTTCTTTTTCCCCAAACCATTTCCAGCCTTCTCTGGTGTGTTCAAAAGTGCTAGCAATTTTCTTTAAAAGTCTAATGTTTCTGTTAAGTGCCTGCCCTCTCTGTTACTAGGAGTTAAAGGCAGGCTGGGTGAAGGGTGCACTGTGCCTGGGAATTACATGTCTGTCAGGAAGATTCCTCACGCGTTTCTGAGCGAAGGAGCACGGGGGTCAGGATTTTAAAAGAAATGAGCTGTTGAGTTTCAGTGCTTATGAGTGATTATACAGTTTTATTGCATGACTGAAGTGTGTGGCATTTCTGTTGCTGACAGGGAAGGCCGCTCTAACACTCACATTAAAGGAGATTACCAAAGAATCGGAGACGTTATGCTGAAGAACATTCAGAGCATGAAGGTAGGAATGATCCTATAACTATTAAGCTTTGACACGGATTAACATTAGCATGCTTTTCATTTTCATATGATGTTGCCTCTTGTGCTGATTTTTGCCAATTGTAATCAAGGTTAATGCTATGAAAGTTTCCTTTGATGACATAGCAAGCATTTGGTGGATTTCCCTGGGATTTCAGAATTGCAAGCTGATTTCGAATTGTCCAGCCCCTTTCCTCCACTCTCCTAATACAGAAGCAGCAAACAGAAAAGTTCAGGAATATTTCATTTCCAGTTCTTTTTTCCTTCAAATAATAAGGCAAAGCATTGGAATTTGTGTGGCTGAAGAGACTGTTCAAATGCTGAGTGTGCCTACTTTTTCATGCAAATATTCATGTTAAGATATTGCAGGATTAGTGACCATAAGCTGGATATTGATTTGACTTGGGAAAGTTATATTTGTGCACTACGGTGCCAAGTTAGGTGAAAGGTTTTTGAAACATGAGAATAATTGCTCTGATTCCTTTAAAACTAGAAGTAAAAATACACATATGAACCATAAATCCGGGTGTAATGTTCAGCAGACTTTGCAACTGTTCTTAGTCTGGCCAGAGCAGTATTCTCGATGCTCTGTGTAACTAAGAAAACAGCATGGAATGCAGGCATGGGAACCTGTGAAAACCCTACAGATTTGTACAGTGTGGATGTGAGCTCACCTTGCTGTGATGTATCTACACATCCAGGTTGGGATGGGGCAAAACACAGCACTTCACCTTCAGCACACGGAGCTCAGAGTGATTCTGAAACTCTCCAATAAATTTTTCCTTGGGGCTGGCCACTTGGGCATTCTGCAGTTAGTAAATGGAGCAGCCTTGAGTCCTTGGCTGGAGGAAAGGGCAGTTTAATCATTACAGCTCTCCCGAGATGCTTGCTAGAACTTGGTTTATCTCTCAGAAGGACAGAGAGAGGTGCTGGGAAGTGAAGTGACGCACAAGCGATTGTACGGCAGATCAGGGAAAGGGAACACAGAAATCTCAATTTGCCATCCCCAGCACTGCCAGCCTTGTCACCAATGAGGCAGCCTTACTCTCTCTGCAGTGTTCTTAGCCAGGAACTGCTCTTTCCCCTCAAGATGTAATTCAGATGCATTGGAAGAAATGTAGAGGGGACTTTTCTACCTCCACTCCTGCACTCAGGAAGTATGCAGCTCTTCACAAACAGTTTTTAGAATACCAGAGAGCTTCTGACAGACTCTGTCTCTGCTTTTGGTACCTTGCAACATTAAATTGTCTATCCTTTGCTGTCTGCAGGTCCTTCTGGGGCACTAGTCTGGAGGCAGTGTACAGTCCTCACTGTAACTTAGACCTGGCAGCATGCTTTCACCTTTCCCATTTTCCCTCTCCTGTTAGAGGGTTTTACCTCTTTGCTTTGAGATCCACCACCACTGATAAACTGATACATGGAGTAAAGAGACAAAAGCTGGTTCAACTTAAAAGAACTGCACAAGAAACAATAAAGTTAGTTAAAACTGTACTTATCACGAGAGCTGTTAAAAGATCTGCAAACTGACACTATGTGTTTAATTAACAAGGAAAGAAGTTAAGAGCAAGTAATTAATGGGCAGCCTCTGTAGCAGCCCTGAGGGTCTGCTGTGTCTTTGCCTGAGTTACAGACTTGTAAAATGAATATGCAGTGTGTGGAGGAAGAAACTTGGCTCTAGGGAAGGTATGTTTCTGGTAAACATGTCATAAATCACAGGAGAGAGAGAGTTGACTGGAAATGTGTCAAAAAGCACAAACTTCAGATTAAGCCAGACAGTCTTCTCAAGTCCATTCAACTTATGCATTCAGTTTCTTTTTGCTGCTGCTTAGTAGTCTGTCATATACTGGAAAACTTCAATTGGCTTCTCAGAGAAGCTCTGTACATCCTGAAGAACCAGTTCACCTTTTGCAAAACACAATTAATTCCCTGTGTAAATTGCTAAAAAAATACTGCTGAATTGTTTTAAGGGGGAGTTGTGAATATCTGTGATGCTGAAACCTAAACAAAGTTGTGTATTTCATGCAAACCTCATTCATTGCTGATGTGCAGCTCCCCTGCTGCTAGTGGGATTGTTTAGAGACTACACTAAGGGGAAGAGGATGTAGTCCAAGGGTGAAGAGCTTGTAACATACCCATTTCTGTGGGGCAGTGCCTGTTTTTGTTTTTGTTCAGTTTCCCAAGAGATGCAACTCATTAATAAGAGGAGAACAGAACCTAGAAGTCCATTAGCCTTCATCTCAGTTCCTCAAAACCATGAATTGGGGCATTTAAATCTCTTCATCCTTTTAGAAAATCCCATTCGCATATTTTGGCTGTCTCCATTGCACCTACCTGCATGAGCTGTGTTTGTGTCATCTCCTTGCCTTTCAGTTTCTCACTGATAAGAGATTTAGTTTTGTTTTCCTGGGAATGCAGAGGGGGTGGGGGTCTCTACTTCAAATGAGTAATGCCTTTTCTCCTTGGCAAGTGAGTATCAGAGCCATTGTGTTGTACAGTGATTTTGTTTGCAAAATCCCCACTGCTGTGCTAGCTGGATGTGTTACTGGATTAGGTGTGGGCTGAGTCATGTCTCTCAGTGGTTGTTAACAGCATCCTCTTTTCTTTCATGCATAAAAGCAACTGACAATTCACCTGCGAAAGCACAATGAGATTTTAATGGAGCTGGAGAATGGGATCAAGAACTCTCGCAAGCTGGAGACCTTTTGCAGAGATTTTGAGCTACAGAAAGTCTGCTACTTGCCTCTCAATACCTTCCTCCTCAGACCTTTACACAGGCTTATGCACTACAAGCAGATAATGGAGAGGCTTTGCAAGCACTACCCTCCAAACCATATAGACTTCAGGGATTCAAGAGGTAAGTAAAAGAAAAGTTGTCAGTTCCTGGAGCGGGGGAATGGCATCCAAATCCATTAGAGGTGGAGAAAAAAAGAATAATATATTTTTTTAAGCCTACATCAAAAAGAGGATTGAGTTGCAAAATCCACCACTCAGAGCACCATAAACAGTAGGATTAAGGTTGCTTTCTTTTCACATTATGCCACAGTCTGGGCAGATACTTGGAAGAGAATTCTGCTGGGGGTTATTAAATACACAGAAATGACAGCAGGTTCAGGAAGTCTCTTGAACTGAAAACAGTTGGGAGGTTGGGAGAGAGCACAGGGAACATACCATATGTGTTTGTGTTGTTCCTAGCTTTCCCTAGAGAACCTCTAATAACACAAAATACTAGCCCAGGTGAACCCTTGGTCTGACCCAGTAGGGCTGCTGTTATTCTGTCTTTCAGTGTTATTTGTCTTTTTTTTCAAGACAAACAGTTTGCTCTGTTGCATTTCTGTGATTTGTTTCAGGTGCTCAAAGCAGCCAGCACGGGTTGGTTTTGGATTTGGGGTTGTTTTTTTTTTTTCAGACATGAAGAAATTGCCCTCCTGTAGCCTGAACTCGCTGCCTGCCATTTCTTTCTGGTGGTTTGTTCTCCTTCCTCCTTTCCCCCACCCCCCCAGACCTGTTGTAAGCTGTTTGCAGATTTTTCTTAAAGGTCGGAGTCTAAAGGAAGCAAAAAAAAATGTGAATTGAATCCCAGCAGAGAGCATAGGTCTCCCACTAGCAGGTGGATGAGCTATGTACTGAGCAACGATGTAAGAAGGATATGGAACCACTGTTCCCGTGACTGTGGTTTTTAACATGTGGCTGTAACTGCTCTTCTGGCACTGAAGTCAGCCAGTGTCTTCAGCCCATTCAGAGACTGCCCACCCATCCAGGTGTGTCAAGGCTGGTGCTCCCACACATGATGGTACAGGGAGTTGGTGGTGTCCTTGGAGAGAATGGAGCAGAGCCGTGAGGTGACTCAGTGACATGCAGCCCTTTAGTTGCTCTCGATGGGACTGAGGACAAACCCAAGATGTTTGCCATGTGAAATGACACAAAAAGTGACCCTGCTGTTTCCTGCTGTTTTCAAATATGAACCTGGCACAATGTGCTGCAAGCAGGGGGAAAAAGCATTTTTTTCAAGCATAAAGAATATCTCTAGATTGATTTGAGTTGTAGGAATTTTAAGTCCTTTATGAGAGAGAACTTACTCATTGGTGCTCTGAATTGACCGTGCTCTTCTAATAAAGTTCCTGTGGCTAAAACGGAGCAAATTTTGGTTTAATAAATAGACTGTCTCTTCATCACAACACTCCACTTCTTCTGCTGTATAAGATGATGTCAACAGTTTGTGTGGGTTTTAGTCTGCCTGAGTAGCTTTATGCTCTAGAGAAGAAGAGTAGCACAAGAAGGTTCATGAGCTGGATACTGCCAACAAAAGCCATATTTCTTTTTGAACATCCTTTTAAATTTTTAATAAGCACTTTATGGATTTGTCCATCTAGCTGCTTTGGCTGAGATTTCTGAAATGGTGGCTCAGCTCCATGGCAATATGATAAAGATGGAGAACTTCCAGAAGCTGCATGAACTGAAGAAAGACTTGATAGGCATGGACAATCTGGTGATCCCAGGAAGGGTAAGTAACAGAACTGTGATTAAGATTTGATACAATTTCAAATCATTAGGTATGTTTTCAAAACCAGTTCATTAGGGGCACGTGTGAAATTGCCTTTCCTCATACAAATCTTTTTCTGTCACCAAAACTGTCAGATATAAACATAATAATGCCAAATGTTGTGGTTTAACCCCTGCCAGCAGCCAAGACCCACACAGCTGCTTGCTCACTGCCCCAACAGCAGGACTGGGGAGAGAATTGGATAAAAGCAAGAGAACTTGTGGGTTGAGATCAAGGCAATTCAATATAGGGAAAGCAGAAGCCACATACGCAAGCAAACAACCAAGGAATTAATTCACTGCTCCTGATGGGCAGGGAGGTGTTTGGCCATTCCAGGAGAGCAGGGCCCCATCACATGTAAGGGTGACTTGGGAAGACAAATGCCATCACTCCAAATGTCTCCCTCTTCCTTCTTCTTCCCCCCCTTTTACATACTGAGCATGATGTCCTATGGTCTGGAATATCCCTTTGGTCAGTTTGAATCACCTGTCCTGGCTGTGACTCCTCCCAACCTCCCATACACCTCCAACTTCCTCACCAGCACAGTAGGAGAAAAAGCAGAAAAGGTCTTGGCTCTGTGGAAGCCCTGCTCAGTCATAACAAAAGCATCTCTTTATTATCAACCCTGTGTTCAGCTACTTGTGCCCAGCACAAATCCAAGTCACCAGCCATGGTGAAGAAATAACTCTACCCCAGCCAAAACCAGCACACCATAGAAAACAGCACCTTTAAAGCAGGAAAAGGCAATCCTCTTTATTCCCTTTTTACTGAGTTTTTAAGTTCTGTCTTTTGTATAGATTTGGACAGTTTTAGGCAATTCCAAACATGTTTTACAACAGAGGCAGTAAAAATGTAGTATTTATCACAGCATTCAGAGCCTGAGCAGTTGCACATTTCATGCTGCCCTTGTTTTCTTTTCCCAGCCCTCAATGCTAGAGCTTGACCGATTAAAGGCAAGCAAGGCATTTGTGCTGGAGGACCTTCAGCCCTTTCACCATGCCTTGCTTTGAAACCCATGGCCCTGGGGAGGAGCAGTCTCTTCAGTCTACAAATAACACTAGGCAATCATTTTTGAGACAGTTGTTGCCTTAAGTAAACTCTTTTAATTCTGGCATAAGAATACCAACATCTCTTTCTTGCTTACCATGTTTTTTTTAAAAGCAAAGGCTTACTTCAGAATGAATAAGCCACAGTGTATTATTTGTAGCCTTTTTTTATTTTCCTAGGCACATATATGTGTGTGCAAGCTTGAGAGTTGTCTGTTGCTGAAGTAGTTTCCTCCCCACTCCCTTGACTTTTGTGTTTAATACACAAAGCCAGAACTTGCTGGGTTTGAAGCTGATGTGCTATTGGGAAGACAGTGCTGAGCACAGGTATATCTGGATTTGTGACTGTTCCCCACTCCCTCCCTTTTCCTCTTCCCTGTCTCCAAGCAGCTGCCACAGCTCATGTTTCTTTCTAGTAATCCACAGACTGTTCACATCCTTGGCAAGTCCCTCGGGACATTTCACAGCCTCTGCATCTCTCTATCACGTGAAATTCAATGCTGTCATTGGGTGTTTCTGCTACCCTAGTCTATTTAAAGTCTGAGCAGTCTTGCTGTCCTAGGAAGTTCAAGGGAAAGGCATATGGGGGGCAGAAGTTGTTTGACTGCCAAGGCAAGAAGAATTGGCCACCACGCTCTGGCAGATGCCCAGGGTGTTGCTGCTTCCAGCCCTTTGGCTGCCCTGGCTCTGACTCAAGTCCCTGCCCTGGTGCAGGCAGGGCTGGGAAGCAAATGCCACTGTAACCCCATCCTCTTCAGGTTGTCCCATAGCAGGATGTCTGCTAAGGCATTAGGATTGTTTCTCTGAACAGCTTAATATGAGCCAATTTATTCCCAAGATGCAGGTGATTTAGATGCTTTATGTAGGTTCTGACATCCACAATTGTGAGTAGAATGACCTTAGAAAGACTCTAATGAATAAATATAAACATCTTAGCAGAAGTTGGAGGGAGTGACTGAAAAATTATTATTTTCATGGGTTTCAGAGAAATATAAGGGTGAGTTACTGCATAGTTCACAGTAAGCCCAGGAAATCCAGCGTTTTGAGTTTCAGATGTGCTACTTTTCCTCTATTTCCATCCCTAAACATTCTTAAACACCAGGGTCTGAATTAGTGTGCTGTATTATATGACATGGATGGTGCTGGGATAGCTCACATGGCCAGACAAATGTCTTTGTCTGCTGCTAATGGTGATGTTGAGTCGTGTAGCTGGTTTTACATTGCAGTGAATGAGAGCAATGTATGCCATATGCAGTACAGAAGATTGCCAATGGCTAACCAAGAACACATATATCATCAGTTTTTATGTCATTTGTGCTGTGAAAAATACTCATTAAAAACTGACAAAACAGGGAGCTGTCTGAAGAAATTAATGTCAGGTAAAGACAATTTTGCTTAGCTGAATTTTCCTAAAACGGATGAAAGGACTTTATCCTTAAGACAGTTAAAAACAGAAAGGAATTATTCTATGAACTAGATTTTTAACATATTTAATAAAATTAAAATTCTTGTAACTGATAGTCAAGTCATTTGCATGACCAAGTAGGCATATTTCTGTTTACATGCTAAAAAAACCATCATTTTTGCAGGAGATACATTTTTGTTTTGTATTTGTTTCCCACAGGAGTTTATTAGACTGGGCAGTCTTAGTAAGTTGTCTGGAAAAGGTTTACAGCAACGGATGTTCTTTCTGGTAAGCAAGAAGACAATTTTTCTTTGTACAATGAAATGTAACTCTAGGCATCTACTAGACATAACTGTTAGGCTTGAATTTTGAATTACAGTAAGTATTTTTAAACAGCCTTATTTAAATTAACATAGTACATCACCCATGCAGCTGGTTGTTAAGAACCTACATTTCTGTTGAAATCCAATATTCTCTTTGTAACTGCTTCTTACAAAGATAAGACTATTTTTCATATGACAATATGAATATAATGATAAAATAATACCTCCTTGCACATTGTCTTAAATAAAAGCAGAGTCATTACAGAATGAAAAGTGGCACCAGGTATAGTGATCATATTCAGAAAAGAAGATAAAGAGTGACTCCTGGTGATATGAACCATAATTCATACAATGCTCTCAGAACACATTACAGAACCAACTTTTTCTATAAATCATCCAATTTCAACATGAGTGCCCAGCATGTTGATGGACCTGCCTGTACTTGGAGATACATTCTGTAGGTTTTGCACTAGGGAAGTTTGTCTCCTCCCACCACTCTGATGTTATGGTGATCCCAGCTGGTCTCTGATCCACAAGAGTCCACTGGATAGTTCCTCCTCTCTTTTCTTCCCAGCCAGCTGATTTGCTCCCAAGCTCCCCATCTTACTGCTGCTGTGCTCTTTGTGCAGGGGCCCTGGGATGTCCAGCAGAGTGCACAGATTTTTTAGTCCACAAAACACTGAAGAGTCAGTGTAGTGTGGCAGAAAAATGCTTCCTTGGCTTCTTGTGCAAAAGGTGAAGGCAGTGGCTGTGTGGAAAAGCTTGTGAGTGTGCTAGATTGTACAAGGTGTTTGACATTTAAAAAGATATAACCCAATAAATCTACCTGAAGAGGGATTGTCCTCTGCCTTTAAAGGCACTGAAGAGGAAGCCTAATGAATATGGTGCATATTTTCTTGCATACCAACAGATACTAGATGATGCCTTGGCTTTTGTTATACTTGTATAAAACATTAAAAATCTGAGAACTAGACTCTCAAGTCAGTTGTTCATACTGTCAAAGAAGTCTTTTGGAGAATTTATTTGGAGGTAAAATCCAGGGTCAGTACTGTGGGATTCCAAATACACATGTAATCATCGGCAAAATTAAATCCCCCTCTAGTGGCTGATCCACAAAGCTTCATGAATTACAAACCTCTGCGTTGTAGAGGTTTGTGGTGAGAGCTATGTTTCACACCACAGAGTGTGATTTTCTTGATGCAGCCATCTGGTTTCAGAAAAACACCCTCTGACCCAGATGGCCCAGTGAAAATATTCTGTTCATTTTATGGCAACAAAATGCAGGCAGTCATTTGACATGCTCCGGACAACCGTTGTTACCTGCAGGAAGCTCTGCAAATTGAGTATTTTTAGCCTAAAACCATCTACCTTAAAATAAGTGTCCCAGCTTTCTTCTGGATACAGGGAGTAATAGACAGCCACTCTCTTCATAAGCGCTGAGTTGGACACACCTCTGTGTAACATGGTTACTTATCTTGTCGCTCAAAGCAGAAAAAAATACTGGTGAAACACACACCTTCCATAGCTTCAAAGTGCAGCAGAGTGTGAAACGTGCTGCTCTGTTTCACTGCTGCTGTGGCTTGATAGTTCTGACCCAGAGATCATAAAGGGAACATTAGAAGGCATTGGATAATACCCAGTGGAAAATTATGGAAACATACCTAAAACTAGCTAGAAAGGAAGGTAGGGAAGACAACAGTTGCTAACACTAGGTAGTGGAATATTGTAGAAGCCAATATTTTGGATTCATGCAATAGGATTGCCATATAAATACTCAGCTTTCTTGTATTCACCGTTCTGATTTTTTTTTCACATACATGCAGGCCAACCAACACCATTCTAATGGTACTTATCCTTGCTTTTTAGTTCAATGATATCTTGTTGTACACAAGTAGAGGCCTCACAGCATCCAATCAGTTTAAAGTCCATGGGCATCTTCCACTGTATGGCATGACAGTAAGTACTGTGAGAACTTAAGGGATTTGTGCTTAAGTGGCCATTTGTGGCCCCATCTTAATTGCTTGATGAATTTCTGGTGGGCTGAAAACAGCAGCAAAAGGGGGTGATCTCTGATCCTGTCTTGGACTCGGCATCTGTTCCTGCAGCCTTCTGCACAGAGGTGATCACATAGCAAAAGTGAGGGGGGAGAGGCATTTTTGAGGGCTGCTTCCTCACAATGCAAACTTCTCTGGAGATGGGCTCTTTGTTTTTTTCAACCATTAATTTGACCATGATTCTTACAAGTAATTCTTCACCATTTCATTTTAGATACATACAAGACAAGTAAACATAGTGACAATCTAATTTCTGTAACAAATGCATTTTCTAAGGTTTCCAGCTCTCTATGTTAAAGCCAAAGTAATGGGAATCTGGCAGCAAAATGTCATTTGGAGCTCTTACTGCAATTCTTCGGTAAAACAGCCAGTTCACGCCAATAGCACCTATTTATCTCTTCTTGTACTGTTTCAAAAATTACTTTGCTAATTTCAAAATACTTTCACTCCCTCCATTATTTTCAAGGGAACTTTACACTAGTTTGTGTCTATTCTATACTGTTCTCCTGAGAATTGAGTTAAATTGTCGCTACCATAGTGACTGATTTTCTCTAAACACTTGGAAGGTTTCAAGTTTTATCTATCATTTCAAGGAATCTTCTCAATTGTTGATGGCCATTTGGCCTGGACTTGCTCAGAACAGAACTGCAGCTATGCTGCAGTTTCCAGAGCACTCCCAGCCTTTAACACAGCCTTTTGTACAATAAATCACTCTTCTGATAAAAATACTGCTGTTTTCTTTGACACAAAGCAGACAAAGCCTTGCTTTCAGTTTAAGAGGTTATTGCAGAATTAACTTAACTATTCTTCCAACTTGCAAGGCACTGCTTTTTTCCTCAATACATAGCTCAAATTTGTTTGTGAGCATTTCTCCTAGTTTTCTTTTCCCCAGTGGTAAGAGCTAATTCAGTTCACTGTTTCACCTTAAGAAATATGTACTTCCTGCAGTCTGACTGCCTTTGGCCTTTTCTCTCTCAGGTGGAGGAAAGTGAGGAGGAATGGGGAGTTCCTCACTGTCTGACACTACGAGGTCAACACCAGTCCATCGTTGTTGCTGCAAGGTAATTCAGTGGAGACAAAGCCCACATGTGAATTGTGTTTCTCTGCAGCTATCACAGTTAGACAGAGAGGCATCATTTTGTTTGTATTTGCTCCCAAAACAATCTCCTCAAAGGTATATTCTTTTGTGAAAGCCACTTGTTGAAAAAAAAGTGGATGGGACACAAAAGAGTGGCAATTGTACAAGTTGGAACCAAAACAAAGTTATCAGGAAAAAAAAACAGCATCTTGTGTCTGAATTTATTTATTTCAGTTTAAAGTAAGCTCAGCTTGTGTTTGTTTCTTGGAGTTTGCTTTCAGCATATATGCAAGTGAATAAAACCTGAATTTTCATTTTTAGTACCCGTGCTGAAATGGACAAATGGACTGAGGACATCCAGATGGCAATAGACCTGGCTGAGAAAAGCAGTGACCCTGCCCCAGAGTTACTGGCAAGCAGCCCACCTGACAATAGTAAGTAAATGCCAGAGAGTAGGTTTTACTCACTTTTGTCAGTATGATTGGTGGTTGCTTCTAAGCAAAGTGGTGAAAAGTGCAGGTCAAACTGATTCATTTGAAGTTGATTTATATACATATATATGTATAGATATATTGATATATGTGCCATTTTAATGTTCTTGTTGATGTTAGCAGAAAGTTTCATTGAGTAGAGGAGTGACTTAAGCATAATGATTCCAGGAACTATTTGGGCAGTGCCTGTCCTTGGAAGGTATTAAAAACACCAATAAAGCATGGTAGTTAGCCTTTAATTCTAACATTTGCAGAAACATGTAAAATAATCATATAAAATACAATAATCTATTTAAAATCTGCACAAAATTATTTCTACAATAATGTTCTTAAATTAGTTCACAATACTGTGGACAGAATTGATTTGTTTAATTTTTCCAATTATATATGTTGTTGCATAGAGGAAGAAAGATGCTTTTTCCCTGCATTTCATAGAGTCTCCTGATGAAACTACTGTAGACCAGGAATCTGAGGACGACCTCAGTGCATCCCGCACCTCACTCGAACGTCAGTCACCACACCGTGGCAACACTACGGTGCACGTCTGCTGGCACAGAAATACCAGTGTTTCAATGATCGACTTTAGTATTGCTGTGGAGGTATCTGCCTCAGAACGACCTGAACTGCAGCTCCAGGCTCGCTTTTGAATGACAATTTCCTTTTTGCTCCTCCCTAACAAGTGTGCTGTTCCCTTGTCTCCTTCTGGGGAAGTTTCAGGCATGTTTCTTAAACTGCCTCCCATATCCTCAAATGATGGCATAAACCATCACTCAAGAAGCACGTATCTGCACCTGTGGAAAATCAGTTAGAGCAGTAATTTTCATAGAAGCAACTGTCAAAAAAAAAAAAGCTGATGCCCTTTAAAATGTAAAGCAGTTCAAACTGTCTTAATGCTTTCAGTTACAGAGGCATTAAGTCGTTGCCCGAGCGGAAAGGATATTGTCTTTAGCTGCTGCAGCCAGAGTTCTAATTATGTGTATTACTAACTTACTTTCTTTACCTAGCCATCTTTTCTGGAACCTTGTCTCATTGATCAGTCTCATCTGCTTTTTCTTTATTTGCATTTTCCACCTCAAAATAAACCCCCTTTTTTACCCCTCTGATCACAGCTAAGCCAATTTGATACAAATTCATTAATTCTGTACTCAACAGCTGAGGTGCAGACATTGTCTTTTCAAAGATTGAAATGAAAGACTCCTAGCTCAGTGTAGGTTTTAGGATGAGGTGGTAAGCCTGCTGAGGTGTTCTTCCTTCACCCAAGAGAGTCCAAGGAGCTCTCCGTACTTTATCAAATGGAAATTTATGCTCCATGAAAATGGAAAAAGGAATCTTAAAGCTGAGTGGATTTGCACTCGAGTGGCAGCCCTCAGACATCAGGCCACCATTGCTCTAGAGAAGAGGTACTGATGTAGAACATGGTGATGCAAGGACATTCATAGTTTGTATAGCTGCCTCTGTTTTTAAACAGGAGGCGAGTTTGTTGCTGAAATATTGCAAAATTATTCTGTACTAAAAAGTGCTGACTGTAGAGCCTCATTTTGGTCCCACGTAGGTGGGATTTTCCGCTCCTTATATCCTTATATACTGCAAGGGAGGAATAGTTCAGCACAGGACAAGGTCTTGTATTTTTCCCGAAAGCAGAGGGCTTATTTTAAATAGATATAGAACTTATACCAGTGACTCATTCTAATGATTAAAACATTTAGCTGGGCCAATCTAACTAGGTCTGAGATCAGTGCTCATTGTTGCTCATTTCTGTTCCTTCCCTGTGCCTCAAATGAACACAAAGCAGCGAAGACCAAGCCCAGCCTGGAGCCATGCGTTGTTCTGTGAAAACATCTCCAGCTGCACTGCTGCTCCATGCGTGGCAGGTCCCGCTCATGCTCACCTCATCCTGCCGGTGCCTCTCACTTCAGCATTATCGTTTATTTTCTTTGTGTCTCTCCCTCCTTTCTGTCTCTCTCGTGGTAGAAGATCCTCTCTCTGTCAGTGACTGTTCCTCCCTACCTGCTGGACTGATCAGTGATCAGCGGCCTGTTTCCATTTCATATGTCTGCTGGTACCGAATGCAAAGCCTGTCCTTTTATGATATCCTCCAGAGTAATGAGGTAACAGAAAATTAAGGAGTACACCTGTAACTTAGGGCAAGGAGGCAGTAGTCCAGATATCAGAGAACAGGATGACTTAAAGGAAAGGCTTTAATGCATATCCAAGGCTGGTGAAAACAAAACGTTTTAAGAATATTTCATTTGTAGTAGCTGCATCAGAAACCCCAGATTTTTACTATTAAGCTTTACAGATTAAGTTATTAGCTTCTGCATTAGATAAAAAGAATGATGTAAACTGCTGTTGTGATCCAGGCAAGAGCCCTCACAGTGAGCAAGGAATGGGAAGTCATTAGTAGTTCACTGAGAACGCCCCTTCGTTTGCAAGGAACAATGATGCTTGGCTTTCCATCTTCACTATGTGAAGAGCAGTTTCTTCAACCAGCCATTAAATACATGTACTTGGTTATGGCATTCTCCTCCTTTTTGTTAAACTATCCAAAATCCAGCTAAAAATAAGGTTAACAGTCCTTGTTTTTTAAATCTTTGAAAAGTACCATGTGAATTCTCTGGTTACAGAGACCGCAATCTCTATCTGCAATTCTAAAGTATGTCATAATTTTCCTTTACGTCACAAATTCATGTCAGACTTTCTGTTTCCATTCTATTTAAGTATCATTCTAAAAGAACAGAGCAGGATTATCAAGATTGAGGTTCAGTAATAGATTGCTGAAAGTCACTTCAATTGATAAAGTAGTTAGTGTAGTAGCTTTGAGTTTTTGGAATTAACCAGCTACAAACAAAACAATATATTAAATAAAGTATTACTCAGTAGTAGAAAAATGCAGAAGAAAAGTACATCCATTCAATCAAAGCATTTTCATGTACAACCAGGTCACATAAAACCAGAGAAAAGTGAATAATTTTTCTTAAATCAATTAAGTTGCACGCACCTTTCACTGTTTTACTTGGACACTTTCGATCTGTTTCAGAACCAGCTATCTGGAAATCTCCTAAGAAAATTCAAAAACAGCAACGGGTGGCAGAAGCTTTGGGTGGTGTTCACCAACTTCTGCATGTTCTTCTATAAATCGCATCAGGTAACTGACTGGGCACGTGTGTGGGGCTGGAGAAGACACTGTGGGGTTCTTTTCCAAAGAGGGACCTGAGAGAAAGTGGATCTCAGTCACGGATGCTGGAGGCTGGAGCAGCAGGTGCACTGCACTCCACACACAGCCTTCACTGCCACTGGCACACAGAGCAGGGCTTGCTCCCACTCTGCCTCTGGGTCAATTCTTTCCTGAAGCTTTCAACAGTCACGGTACAGATCATTCTTGAAAGCACAGCAGAGCTCACTACTGCTCAGAAGCTGTGGTGCACGTTTCAACCAGGCTTTTTTCTTGTACAAATTCTAAGATCATTACAAATAAAAATTTAATAGTGACCTATAAATTCTGTTTACCATTACTGACACTCAAGCCAAACAAGAGAGAACAGCAGTCAATGATTTAATCCACCTGAGCAAACATTCCACTGCAAAAGTTGGGGATTCTGTTGGACTTTCAGATCTCTGCTTGAGCAGGGCATAAGCACAATGTAACTCGAGTTGCTACATTGTGCTTTCATTGTTATAGAAAACCTTAATGATTAAAGAAGGAATCTTTATCCCTCTACACATTAGAGGGATAGAGAAATCGTTTCCATGCAGTAAAAGGACTTAAGCAGTGAACCTGCCCAGCAGACAGCTCTAAAGGAGGAGTTTCCAGCCAAGGATGAACCTGTGTAGGGCCCTGCCAATGGTAAATTGGAGCCCTTATGTCCATCAGTTTGAAAGTAGTGGAACTCCAAAATATCAGCCAGCTTTCTTTTAAGGAAATGCTGATAGGATCAGTCTGCAGGAGATCCTTATGCGGAGGGTCTATAATGATGACCAGCTGAAACCACCAGACAATTAATTTTACTGCAATTGTATAAATCTGGTAGTTTTCTGCACAGGTGTAGAAACACACTGATCTTTAAATCAGTGTGTATCTGCCTTCTATTTACTTATGTGCTCTCTTTACTTAAGGGCATTTGATCTCACAGCACTTTTCATCATCCCTTTTCAGGACAATCATCCTTTAGCCAGCCTTCCTTTATTGGGATATTCACTTACCCTTCCTTCTGAATCTGAAAACATTCACAAAGATTATGTGTTCAAGCTACATTTCAAATCCCATGTGTACTACTTCAGGGCTGAAAGTGAATACACCTTTGAAAGGTAAGTTTGTTTTCTGTGAGAGAAATTTTTTGTTAAATTCCAGAGCATTCTTCCAAAGGTGAGTAGATGGAAAGTTTAATAAATTGGTTCAGTGACACAGGCAGCTGGCTCAGCACAACTGGAGAAAGAACCTTTTAAAATTATAAAAGAAATTTTAAGCTTGATACCACTAAAATGAAGTAATAGTTGTGATGATATGGAAGCAGTAATAGTTATTACTGCAAAACCTGGAATTATCCAGTCAAAATTGTTCAGGCTGGCTGTATGGGGAGCTCCATGTCTCAGACTTCAGGAAGCATGTGAACAGATCCCAGGACATCTCAATAGCTGTTCAGAATAGCTGTGCTTCCTCTAGTACAACTGCATGGAAAACCCACACCTGAAGCAACTGTTCCTACAACATATTTATCCCACTTCACGATGTAATTTTTACACCTCCCACTGAACTTCAGATACATGGAGAGCCAGGGAAAAGGCACTACTCCTCCTAATTTGCGGGTTGTGATTCTTCATACAGGGAACTAATTTAGCTCTTTTATATGAAGCATGGACATGTCAAAAATCATGATGTCTTCATTGAAGAAAGCTATTCTTAACTTTCAGCCACGTCTAAAACTATACACAAGGCAGACTGTGGGAAAGTAGTGATAAAATAAAAACATAAAATGCCTTTATCAGTTCTAGGAAAAAGAAGTAGAAATTGCAGCTAAAATACATTTTTTTGCTCTCAAATTAAAAATGGTTGGTCTCAACTGTTCATTGCTTGGACCACTCAGAAAGAAGGTATTTGGTGTCTGCAGAGCAAGTAACACCACTATTAACTTCACAAGTTTTGGGTCCCATACCTGCTGTCTTTCTCTCTAAACCTCCTTACATTTGTGGCAGTCGTGGATCCTCCTGACTTCAGACAGATTGAGGGGTGAAGTAGGAGGCTGCTCCCGCAGGCACTGAAAATCAAACTGTACAACCAATAGCACAGACTGTATCTGCCAGGAAATCCTGCCCTGGGAATTGACCTTTCTTTTGTTTGTGTCTCTCCTCGTGCCGCCTCACAGATGGATGGAAGTGATCCGAAGTGCCACCAGCTCTGCCTCACGCACTCGAGCTCTGAGTCACAAAGAGCCTCACGCCTATTGACGGCTGAACAAGCCGCTGTGTTGATTGTCCAGCAGCTGCTGATTTTCTAGAGGACATTTGAAACTCTTTTTCTCCCTCCAAGTTTAGGAAAACTTACACTTTGGTAAAAGAAGAGAATTAAGTATGGTTTTGCAGAAACTTTCACAATTCCTCAGCAAAACTGTTTTAAGTTCTCCGTATATACAAACTAGCTTACCATCATCCCAGTGGCTGCAGTTCGTTTCATGTCTTGTATTTTGTCATACTGTGCTGTTTTTAGCTTGTGCCAGTATTAAAATATTGTCCTTATTAGAGTGCCAAATGCCAAAAGAAGTTTTGTTGCCTCAAAGATTGCACCTAAAAATACTCCCACATGACTGAAATCTGAAAACTTTCTCCTCTGAGGCAAACACTATTTTCTTCTCTTTTCATAAAAATATATTATTTTTTGTTACCATGCTAATCTGTAGACTGCTGGGCTTTTAAATGTAGATGGATTTTCACAGTATAGAATATAATTATATATACAGCAAGCAGTCTAACAGGAATGAGATAACTTTCAGATTTTCATGCTTTTTTCCCCAGTCTTTCTTCATTTAATTAGCAACTATTTACTAATTTTCTATGTTTAACATGGAAACAGTTTACAGCTCGTTCTCATTTCCCTTTGGGGTTACAAATCCATGTGGTATAAATAAAGTATAGGGTTCTTATCTAACCATTTTCTTGGTGCAAGTTGACCAAATCGTTCATCTGCTGGCTTTGAAAAGTGAGTACTTCTTGCAAGACGAAAAATTTTTTAAATAATCCAGTGCAATATTATTTGGGCTGTTAATGTACTGTGAATGGTTATGTACAAGAAGAAATTGAAGGCTGTGGTGACATTCTGCTGTTTGTTTTACAAACTTGAAAGAAAACCTGTATGCTACAAGAACTGCAGCTATTTGTGATTCATTTGTAGTGTTTTGGTAACTAAACTGCTCTAAGCTGGGGGTACTCCTGCAGCCCCCAAGTTTTCATCCTGCTTGCTATACATCCCAAATTGACTTCCAGTTTGTTGCTGGAATTTCAGTCTCTCCCTCTCTCCCCTGGGGCTCAGGCAGACAGAGAGCGACTTCCACAACCTGCAGCAGAATGACCCATTTGGTACGCCTGGCTTTAACATCAGCTGGCACCGCATTTTGGATAAGCTGGTGGCACGCTGAGGTCAGCAGCACTGCATCTACAAGGCTTAGATCTACATGCTCTCCCTCATGTTTTCCACTGTCAGGAGGGTAATGCAAAACTTCCATTAGCAGAAGTTGGATGTGCTGGTAACACCCATCACCATCACAGGCCTTGGAGGAAGCACGGTGCTGAGCAGAGGGGGCCTGAAGGTCAGTCTGGGAAACGAAGCTGGGGAAGTTCTGTCCCTGCTTTTCTTCATCCAGCTACTTGCTTTGTTAATGGCTTATCTGTGTGCGATGTGTAAAATGGCTTCTTACAGCTTGCTCACAACAAAGGGAATAAAATACCTCACAATACCATTGTACGAATGCCTGTTTCGAGACAGTAAAGCTTTCTCTCTATTACCCCTGACCCCAAACATACCCCATCCAAGATGAGGACAGGCTCCTAACCCCTTAGGACAAGCAGCAGTCTCCATGGCCAAATCCAAGCACACCCTAACAAAGGGAAACTCTTTCCAGAGCATTTCCTTCAGCTGTATGGAAACCTTCTGCCCCATGGAGAGGTTGTGTGCTGCAGTTGCTCTTTTCCTCAGCTATTGCCCCTGGCTCTCTGTACCAGTGAGATAATCACACCTGCCCTGGAGCATTGCCTCTGGCTGGGATGTGCAGAAAGACAAACTTGGAAAGTAGGTAAGAAAATCTGAAGCCCATTTTCCCAGCTACAGGTCTCACTGCCTTGTCTATTCCAAGCCTGTGACCCTCTGTAGTAACATAGAGGAATTCCAGTGCTTCAGGACTGACCAGGAATGTGACCAATGATCTGTGTAGTGAGAAGAGGAAATAACACAGCACAGATGAACAACAACTCAGCTGCAGCCTTAGTGGTCTGGAAAAAAAAAGCTGAAGAAGCAACAGCACTTGATGTTGCTATGAAGTAAAAGGCTGCAGACCTGATCCCCCCAAAAATTATTACTGAGTGGTTAAACAGTACCTTTAACACCTTACAAGACAGGGCCCTGCCTCTTCCCTTTAGAATTGTTATCTGTAACAGTGAAAAGTTTTTTCTAAATGGAAATTATATTGAGGGCCATGCCCTTAATTCAGCCAAAATTGAATTTGAATTTAGAACTCTGGGGCTTGTTGGATACAATCTTCATTAACTGCTATCTGCTGCAGTAGTTTATTCTGAGCTCTCCAAAGAAATCAAGTAACACCTTTTCTCAGTAAGTTTCATTTTTATACAAGGTGAATTTGGAAAATAAGGCAAAGACCAAAATACAGTGATGCATATTGTTAACAGTGGAGGCCAAGCTGGGCTGTGGATGCAACTTTCAGAGTACCCACCTAATCACCATTTTCACCTTTTTGTGTTATATTTTTCCGATAGAAAAAAAAAGGTTTAAAATAAGATTTTTTCTTCCTTACTAGTGTGATTTTTAAAATCCTTTTTTAAAATGGAACCATGTGAACTGCTGTCACTTGTCAGCATTTTTCTAGTTGTCTATTCCCAGCGTTAACCCAAAACTGAAATGATGGTAAGAGAGTAAAATCAACTGTCTTGATGGTCATATCTTGGAGAGTCCACATCTGTGAATAAAACTCAAGGTACTAGAAAACTGGAGTAAGCAACCACTTACTTTTTAACCCTGTTCAGCCAGGTAGGGTGTGCAGAGGCAAGGTCACTGTGTGCCAGGTCACGAGCCACCACTAAACACACCTCTCTGAGCTGCAGGAAAACCTCAAACTGGGCACTCCAGGAGATTTACTGCTGGTGTTGTTACTACTCACCATGAAATACTTGCCAGTTTCCAATAATGAACAAATAAAAACTAAACAGGGACTTTATTGTCATAGGAGGTAAAGGGATCAGAAAAGGCTGGACTCCTGTGGTTTTTTTCAACAAGATTAAGCATCTCCACTATTTATCTGCTGTCTAATTTAACCTCTGTTATGATGTGTTTGATAATATACCTCAAATCTACCTCTTTTCAGAACATTTTATTTAAACAACACTGACACCTTAATGCCTTTGTAAATTAAGCTGAAACCAGACAAAAATGACAGACTGAAAGACAAGTGAGCAGGTGTAGGGAAGAACATGCTGTGATTGCAGAAATCTTGATAAAAATCTCTGACTAAAGAGGAAGAAATTAGTTTTAGAGACAAAATCAGGTGTAATAGCCTACCATTCCATCAGCCAAGAACAAAACAGAGGACCAAGCAAAACCTGAAAAACCCAATTTTGACCATTCTTTCTTTCTGTACAGGACCAATTACATAGTCTTTGCCCTAAAAAGCAGAGTTACCTATGTGCAGGCAGATGCACAACTCCAGTTGCTACAGCACATGGACACTCCCTGTGCCCTGGGGCACAGGAAAGCTGGTAGGGGACAAAATAATTGCCAACGTGCCATGCATATGGTTTTTAGCAGCAGGAAATAGTAATGAGGTACAACTACAGGCACACAGTTGTCACAGTTTGTCACCAGTTAAAGGTGCAATCCTTGGGCAGTGAACAAATGTAATTTGTTGTGAGCACTACACCAGTTTCATTGGGCTGGCAGGATGGAGACTACAAGGTGGGTTTTAAATCATTGCCATCTGCAAGTGCTACAAATTCTGAGATGATTGCCATAAAAATCAAACTGATTTTTAAACTTTCTGCATATCATTACTGACACGTGCAGTAACTGCTAGAAGCCCACAAGAGCATCCCCTCCAGAGGAGGGGCCCTGAATCTCATCTCACTGACCACTCAGGTGGCAACATTTCATGAAATTCTTCCTTCTTTATTTCTAGGTCACGTAGTTTACAAGGAGGTTTATTGTGTTAGTGTAGAGTGACAAAAGTAAAATTCAAATATATGGTTATAAACAGGCAGCAACATTACAGAAAACAAGACACACACTTTAATGGTCCTCTGTAATCATACGTTAAAGTTGGCACGAAACCATTGCATACGATTTGTCTGTGGTATATGCTCACAGTGCAGTTACCAGCACATGTGCAAAACAGTGAAAAGGAGCAAGTAGATTTGTGCTAAACCTTCAGCTCCTCCCCAGCAGCTTACAAAACTGATTTGCAATTGTCCTGATCCTTGCATTATACCTGTGCTTATCAGCACTCTGGATAATCTTCCCATGGTGTCATTTCTGAAGGCAAAAACACATTTCCTTCC
This sequence comes from Drymodes brunneopygia, assembly GCA_013400955.1. Classification (NCBI taxonomy): domain Eukaryota; kingdom Metazoa; phylum Chordata; class Aves; order Passeriformes; family Petroicidae; genus Drymodes; species Drymodes brunneopygia. The sequence continues at coordinate 66,557 of VZTZ01022620.1, read as the reverse complement.
AAGTCAGGTTACCGTAAAACCACTACAGACTAGTACCATGCAGTTTAAAAAGTAACACAGAACGTTGCGTGAAGTAGTGAGAGCTAAAGAAGACATTGCCCAAGTACACTAAGAGCACATTAAGAGACAGATGATGGGGTGACAGGGTACAGGAGGATTGGAACTCACCCCAAGCCAGCTGCTTCGCAGTGAGGTGCCAACACACCCAGCCTCACCTTCTCCCTCTACCCACCCCTCCTGCACCAGTGGGGGCAGAACACCCCAGCAAGGACGTTCTGCAAGAATCAGTTCATCTTCTGTTCCCAAAGCTCATACACAATGATGGAGCTGCAAAGGAGCCTGGCACTGCAGAGTGAACTTACTGCTTTGTTACTACACCAAGTGTTCTGTGCACTAGCATATCGTCCTTCAGTAAACTGGTCAGCAACTACAAAGTGCAACTGCAGGGAAAATTAAGGTAAAAAAATAGATTACACATCTGAGAGTTACAAAAAAGCAAGCCTTCAGTTCAAGTAACTGATTTTATTGTTTTTAAACAGTGAGTTTATTTACTGCCTAATCATGAAATCCCTGACAAATAAGCAGTTCTACTAATTTAAATGTTTGCATAAATAGGGATAGCTTGTCATTTAGTACAGTCAAGACTGAGTGAAGTACTACCTGCACAGAAAAATCATCAGTGCAACATTGTAACACAGACATGTTTTAAGCATGAAAAAACCTCTCAAAAAATATCAATACACTTCTTTCTCTCTGAGAAACTGAGGTGGTGCTTCTTTCAAATGAAGCTCCTCTTCTGTTACCAATATAGACCTGATTTTTAAAGCATCAATACTTTTCAATAGCAAATGATTGTACTTCTACATTCAAGATACAGCACACTTTTTTTTTTCAGTGAATCTCAGTTTAAGATAGTCTATATTTAAATAATCTGTATATTACATATAAAAATACACATCTCTACCATAAATGAGGTCTTGTCTTCTAAATGCCCAAGCCTTTTGGCCACCTGCCCTCACCATAAATCTTTCTCATCTTAAACTCTGACATATTCATCAAGCAAAGTCTGCCACCATCTACTCAGAGAAGTATTTCCTCAACATACAATCCTGGAACACAACTGAAATGCAACTCAAAACATATATATAACTTTTCAAATGAGTGTTCAAAGAGTGTAGCTTAGAATTTAATTCAACCTGTTGATTGAGAAATTCCTGACATTCAATCCAGCAGCATAAATTTAACTTCCCCACTATGTCTCAGAGCTCTGTGCATCTCCAAGTAAGCTTATTTCATTTCCAGTCCTTACATTAACAGATGACTAAGGAACAGCTTACACTGATCTATTTATATTGCCAATGCAAACACACCTGCTGATTTCCAAGTGCAGTCACAGCACACAGATCTGTTCAAGGCTGAATGTTCTCATATTGAGACATCAATAAGTAAATTTCCAGTTGTATTACATTCTGATGCACGTTTCACAAAAGCAGTGCTAAATTTATTTCCTCACGCGTGAGCCTATCATAACACTTAAGAGCACACTAAACAACATAATTAAAGATACTAATCAAAGTGGAGTCGTAAAACATTGTTCAAACTTCAGCATTGTTCAACTTACTTTAAATTACCTTAGCCATAAAGGAACCCATCACCTCATTAGGCTGGCAAATGAGTAGTGCCTGAAAGCACAGCCACAAGATGAATACTCACATTTCTTCCAACTGTTGTTGCAACCTGGATAGAAGTTTATTAGCTCTGTTAGCAAGACAGTGTCCTCTTACTGTTAAATTCTTAAATTAATAAATTAAGGCTATTAATATGCATAGACTAAGGGCTACCATGGTGATAGAAGTCCTGGAAGGAGATCTCACCAGCTTCCACAATGGTTAGTGTACCTGGGTTTCTTGTACCAAACCAGGCAGATATGCCTACACTTTTAAATGTTAATCCTTTCTGTTCCAAAGCTCCTATCTATATTTTTTAAAAAAGTAAATATATAAGTTACCTCACTGTCATGCAAAGCACAAAGTCATCAATTTCTTCATTAAAAGAAGGCAAAAATGCTCTCTTAGCCATTGGAATAAGAAGTACCTGAATATAGTCTTGGTGAAGCCAACCAAGGTAAATCTCAGTAACACTGTGGGCAAAAAAAAAACCAGCAGCTACCTAATCAACTGTGCATACAGCTAATGAACTAATGTTACTATTAATGAGATCTCCAACACCTGAAGTCAGTGATCTAGAAGTCCTCACAGGAATAGTGGAAATTTCAAAATTCAGAATTTCAGGAAGTTACTTTTCTCTGGGGAGGCAAGCAACATGACCCAGCACACAGCTCTAGGTCTGTTTTGCAGTCTCTCTGTACAACATCTGTCAATTTTGGTACAGAGATGCACAGATCAAGGCAGCAAGACTGAATATTGAATCTGTGGATAATTTTTCTTTAATGCTGAAAGACATTCATTTTAATGATAAAAACAGGCATGATAAAGAAATACTTGCCACTTTCTCAGAATCAACACCTTAAGGAAATATTTCAGAAAAAATGAAGGTAATAAAGATTTGTGTGAGCATTCAAACATGTTCAGGTGAAAAAAAGACTGTATCTGAATTTCACAAGCTTCACAAATATCTATTACTAAAACGGAACGATTTCAGAATTTGCATTGGCACAATTTGAAACTGAAGATATGAAAAAACTTATTCTCTAGGAAAACCAAAAAAAATAAAATTAAAGCTTTGAGAGACCAGGTGTATGAAATTTAAAACAACTAGAAGTAGTAGCATAAATAGAAAGTCACACTCAGAATATAAGTAAAAAGAAAGAAATGCTGGAGAAACAGAATAAAATTGTGTCTGGGCTGAGGTACAAATAGAAGGCTCTATAATACAGGATTAACTCTTTCAATGGCAAATACTTCACATACAAAAATCAAACCAAGATTCACTTATCACATAATTCAAACTTTACATGTAATAAAGGCAAGGCAATACTCAGTTATGGCCTGTCAAATATTTACCCCACTAACATTATCTACAAAAGCACTTTACCATTTTGTACACAGTGATTCCTTATGCACATTGAAAGGCTTTCTGTTAAAAAAGACATTATATACATATCTGTACACAATTCCAACAACCATGCTCCATCTCCCAGTGGAATTCTTAAAGCAAGATACCTGAGGTTTCTCAATATCTTCAATTTCTCTATCACAAACCTAAATATACATTTCAGATTTTACAAAAGGACACCTCCCTGGAATATGTGCATTATCATTTAAAAAAATTATAGCTTTAAGGAGCTGAAAAAGATTGCCTCTGTCCGAGAGACTTCATTTTCACTCTTGCACATTTAGGAATGTCCTTCCTCCCAAGGACTTTCCAGAGACTGAGAGGCAGAACAGCCTTAGGGTGCGCGCCTTCAACGCAGACACCATGGCATCTCTGCTGTCTTAGGAAAGTCGGGAAGAGTATGTCAGTAGGATGAAGAACTTCCTCCAGCCAGTGAATATCTGAAGAGAAAAAGAAATAGTTACCGTTGCAACTTTTAGAAAGGCATTCTACAACAGCAGCAGTGAAGTTATTCCATTTTATGCCCTTGAAGTTCTGGCCTTTTTCCTTGCACAATGGCACTCGCCGCTGCCACCACACTTTAAAGGAAGAGCTGTGGAACTGAACAACCTTGTTAGAGCATCACTGCTTTCCTAACAAACAGCAACAACCTGTGCTCAGGTGTGTTCCTGAGCAGCACTTAATGATGGAAGAACACTTAGTGACTCCAACTTTCCTATGATGTAAGTTTACATTAAACCTTTTGAAAATGTTACTGGGCCAGAAAAAGTGTATTTCTTGATCTAAGCAGGTTATTAAATCATCCAAAGAAATAAGCATACATTTTAATCACATTAAGTTTCCAGTAAAATTCATCAAACATCCAAGATCAAAACTGGAGCGGGAAGGTAACTGGATTCACTCTTGTTACTGGGCAGCTATTCCGAGGGTCCAAATTAATTAGTTCAGACAAACTTACAATATCCAATTCTAACCCGTCATAAGGGGAAGTGAAAATTAGAAACTTGTTGATGAAAACCTATCTTCAGTAATTAACTACCAAATTGAGAGGATATTGAATGACCTAATGATGTAACAGAGCGTACTTCTAGCACTCTAACAAGAATGAACTATTTTTTCAGAATTTGACTAGCTCTAAAAAAAGAGCTTTATTCCCAAGGGAAAGTTACTAAGCTATGGAATGAATCAAGCTCATTTTAGTGGGAGTTCTTGCTATTCATTCTTTCACACACCCTTTCTGGAGTCATTATCCCGTACTAGCTGGCATATTATCCCTGAACAAAAGAAAGTTCACCCAGATGTGATCCACTGATAAACATTCTCTATGAATAATTCTTTCTCTCCTTGAAAGAGAATGAAGTGCCTGCCTCCACTGTTCTAAGACATTATGACCAAGAAAAGCAGTAACAGTCCAAGGAAGCAGAAGAAAAACTTCTAAATAGGTATATAAAGGGTTCTGTAATCTTTCTTGCAGAACAAAAATTATGAATGTTGCTGTCATGATAGAACAAGTAAGATCACCTCCAGCATCCCCAAAAATGCCCATGTCTGGCCACTGTCTCCACATGGTCATTTTCAGCTTCAATTGCAGAATCAAATCTGTAGAGATGGTCCCCTTAGGTGAAAGATCAAATAAAGCTCAGGAGAGAAACATCTCCTGGTGGTCCAGCCCACCAGGAGGAGAGCTTCCCCCCACTGTCGAGGAGACAGTGGTTTGAGCTTAGAAGACCACGTCCCCAGAAAGTATTACTGCATAACTGATTTATCATTCAAACCCCAGGCTCTGGAAGTTTCCATGTTACTCGGTTGGGAATTGGTTGTTTTCCCCTATGCCCTCCCCTTCTCCTTCCCTACTGGCTGTGTACCCCTAACCCCTCCCTAACTCCTCCTAGTTGGCTGCCGTGGATTGGTTAATAGTTTGATATGTAAAGTGATGTTCGGTTCAGTTCGAGGCTTTTCGGTACGAGACCCCTAAAAAGGAATAAACACTCTGTTCGTCTCTGCCGGGAGTCGCTCCCATCTCTCCGCCGAATCGCTCGTGGTCAAGGAAAGATCCAAGAACCCACGCCCACCCTCTCAGCCCTCCTTCCCCCTGAGAGCTCGGGCTCCGAAGCTCCCACTTCTCCCCACTTGAAGGTTAGGGGTTTTGTGGTCATCAGGGAGGCGTACGAGGACCCCTATGAGAGGGCCCCGCGGAAGACCCCCGAGCGCAAACACCCCGGCTTCATCCCACCCCGGTGGTGTGGTTTTATTTTTTTATTTCTATACAAATCTTTGAGGTTTCCAGTTCCAGGAAGATGCCGTACCAGACTGATAAAAATACGACACTGAAATACTAGCTGATGAAAGACTGGATTCAATTTTGGAACCCCAAATGGAAACAAACTGAGATGGAAGCTCCAGCAACTCTTTCAAGTCTGCCAGGATCAAATGAGACAGGACAGGATATCTGGCATTAGAAGAAACCTTTCAGCAGTAGAGATGCTGACTGGGCTTCATTCTTAACAGCCCATAAAGCAACAAACACGATTGTTTGCAGGTTTCTTGGCACTGGTTTTTACTGAAGGAGAAAGTGTCAGCCTGGAAATCCTGTGCTTCAACTTCAAAAGTGTGAATTCCTAAAGTTTACCAAGCTGTGGTTAGAGCTGTGATAAGGGAGACACCTGCTCAGGGTGATCTTTTTCCATGTAGTGGTTCATGATTAATCATTGTCATGAGTTTTTTCTAGTACCAAGCAATCCAATTCGGCTGCTGTGAGATTCACAATAGCTGTGGGCTCCTGGATTCAAGGTTGCATTTATAGCCTCTTCCAGGAGCAGTTCTGAAATTTATACCCCTTATCTCTTCTTGTGCAGCATTTAAAACAGAAATCTGAGTATTGTTAATAATATATTCCTAACCAAAACAGTTAGAAAATCTCATATGGAATTTGGCCTTTTGAAGTAAGACCAAATACTGGTTTTGGAGGTGCCAACAAAAGGCCACACAAACTGTCTTTAACGAATGAACAAGGAAACCACTGACTGTGTGAGTGAAAGAAACACAGACCAACTGAACAGTCAAGTTATCCACGTAGATGAAAGAAACTAAGTGACACAGAGTGTTCTCTGCAACACACACGCAGACACCGAGAAAGTGTGTGTCCCTTATGTGAACTGCAAAGGGAAAAACCTGTCCTGTCTCATTTGACACAAAATATGCACACCAACAGGATGAACTTACATAAGTGCTATCACCTGAAGCTAGAAATTAGAACTGCTGATACAATTAGGTTTTTTTCCAGTAAGCAAACACAATTGCACAAGCTGCAGGCACAAGTGGTTTTCTTTTCTGCTGGAAATGGAAATTAATTCTTTCAATTTAACATAGGCCAAATATTTGTAGAATCAGATTTGCAGCTTTCTGTAAGCCATACTGAAATGGTTTCATTACCTCTGAAGCCTCTGCACAAGGTGTGACACCATGGTATCTGCAATGCCTGGACAAGCCTCTTCAGCTAAATAAACTGCCTTCCTCAGTTCTTCTATGGAATCTGTGTTACCACCACACACTTCACTCTTCTCTTTCAACTGAATGGAAACCAGGAAGAAATATGCTAATAAGATATTAATAATTATTTCTATACACAATATAATGCAGAAGCTTGTTAGGAAGTGACCATCGGTGTTCACAATATCAGCATTTAACTTTCATCATACACCCTCACATACTGAAGACTTTTTCAAGCAGAAATTAAGTCTTTGCAGTACTTATCAGGATGTCATTCACCTTCACATCCTTTTCAGCATGGTCACAGTCAAAAATGACAATGAAGTATCCCAAGAAAGAAGCAGTATTTACCCGCAGCTGTTTGGTTTCAAGATGTGCTTATATTTACTTTAGTATACACTTGCACACCTATAGCTTATACATACACACTGCAGTAATTTTATCAACTTCTTAAAATAATCTTATCATCACAAATTCTTCTCTTACCCTTCTTTTTTTACCGTATATTGTTTTTCAAAGCTGTTTTTAAGTATTTGGGGGAAAAGTATAACAAATATAAAACTCAGAATGGGAACAAAATACAGTTTTCAACACTGAAATTCAAAAGTGAAATTCTTGATGATCTGGTCCACAACTATATCATGTAATAGTGAAGAGCTTGAAATTTGTATTAAGATAAATACATGAAGTAGTGTCAAAAATAGAATGCTGCTATCCAAACATTTACACACCTTTTTCTTGTCATGTTCATTGCTTTAGGCCAGCATGGCTGATGCTATTACCATGCATATGAAGTATTGTTAGGAGCAAAATACAGATCTCAAAAGCAGACACATATGAAAGCAAAGGGCACAGGCAAAACTTAATACAGCAAGTTCAAAATGTGTAGCAGCAACCTTAGGCAACATTCATTATATTTTTCTATCTTCTTCAGAGACATAAATCTTGGAATTGTTAGGTTTTAAAGCAATAACTTACCTCTGCAAATAAAGGGGATATAACTGTAGACAGGCATTGGGATAGAGGCCTCTTTGGTATATCCTTTTCCTTTAAAGAAAAAAAAATCTGACTAATTTTATTTCTGAAAAAAGCATTCTCACTGTATTCTAATAAAAGACAAAATACAGTTCCTACACGCTACACATTATGGAAACAAAGTTTGTGGAAACAAAGATGTAAAATGTTCTACAACATACTATTCCAAAGTAGTGTGGAAAATAGAGGCTGAATTAAAATTGGAGACTGCAGCACCTCAAATACATGCAAACTCAAAATCAGAAGGAAAAAAAAACAAAAAATAAAAAAACACAAACCCCAATCCCCCAAACTCTCACAATCCTACTGAGCATGAACTAAATCACAGACATGCTGCTATTTACTAGGTTTATCCCATATGATACAATATTTTTCTTATATTTCCCCAGAATTTTCAGAGCCAGGACAGCAACCACCTGCTCTTGCCACAAAGGTTGCAGAATATACAATGGAGCAGTTCCTAAATATCCCTTATTCTGGGTTGTTTGGGTTTGGGGTTATTCAGTTTGTTTTGGTTATTTTTTTGATACAGGTACATTCTATTCTTTGTTACATTGTAGTCTTTTTCCTTAAAAGACCAAAATGCCTTCCCAAAAACTCCAGCCCAGATTTGCACTGGACTGGTTTTAGTTTACCATACAGAAGGAAGATTTTAAAAATACAATATTGCCTGGTCTTCCTCCAGTGGTTGTATTTCACAAACTACAGAAATACTTTGGTACATATTCTGTCAACTACAAAAAAGGACACATTAACAGAATGCCCAAACTTCAAAACTTACTTAGAAAGTTTTGTGAAAGGCAGCTGTAGAAAATACATTTTTAGCAAAAGTTCTTGAAATTTCACAATATAAATGCTTTTAAAGGCATAAAATAAAATCACCCCACTAAATTATTAAAGCAAGAATGATCTCCTTGTATTATAAAGTCAGTATTTTGAGCACCTTATTTCTTTGCAACTCCAAAGGCTGGGCTGCTCCATTCTCTAGGTTCTTGGGGTCTTTTTCTCTTATTGTAAAGATCCACTCTTCTGAATCACTCCCACCTGAGGCCTGACCATCTGCTTCACTTCAAGGGAGAGGAAAAAAATAAATAAATCAATTTTTATTACCTACACCTTACTGCTGATGTTCATTCAATATACACACTAAACATAAAAACTACAGTAAAGACCAAGGTCAGGATTCTATTGTGCAGGCCACAACACATAAAGACACGTATGAAAATTAAGGTAACTCATCTTTTGGGTAAATTAGAAAAATTAAACCAAGATACTTCACCAAATGTAAGGAAGTGAGGCATTACAGATTGAAAACACTTTCCGAAGTCACATGCCGTGTTTATTGCTACCTGAAAACTGGCTTTAGCAGAGTACCTCAAATCATTAGGGAAAGGGAAAGAAATTAGGAAACTGAATTCACTTTTCTTGCCTAGAAAAATAGCTAAGACACTGTGGTCACTGGGAGGCATGAAGCCATTAAAACTATAAACAAATATACAGCTGTAATGTCACCCAAGAAATAACCTGATGCTTGCCATTAGCATGCAGCCTGGAATTGAAGAGAATAGCTGTGTTTTCTTTACTATGAGGTATTTAATCCATTTGTGAATAAATTGTGCCCATCTCTTCATTTGAATTTAATTTGCACAGTGTTGCTTGGCTGGGCAGCTTGAGACCTTCTGCCTGCAGAACAGCTGGCCTCATGTCCAGGAAGAACCCTGGACCCTACATAAAAGAGAAGGTAGCACAGAATATGGGCCAGAAGAATTGTTCTCAGTGACTGTGACGTTGCAATATTGAAATTAAGATTTCATTCATCTACCAAGGCTGCTAAGCTGAAAAGCTGCAAATAACAGAACACAGGAATGTATGTGCTAAAAATAACTCCTTGGCTCCTCACAAAGGGTATTTTATAGACTCAAACTTACGTATCCGAGTCATCAGAACTGGAATCATCATGACTTTGCTCAGCCTTCCATCTCTTGTGCCTGTCAATGAGGTCAGCCAAGTAAGACGTTTTCTTGGAGTTTCGTAAAATGAATTTGTGTTTTAAAAGCTCTTTTGCAGTAGGTCTCTTAAAAGAAAAAAAGAGAGGGCTGGTTTTTTTTACCATGTTTGAGAGTGTTGAGTGACTCACTATAAAAACAAAGAAATCCAGAGTTTAGTCTTGATACACATGAGATTTTAAATATATACAGTATCTAAAAATATACCTGTCACTTATGTCACACCATATTAAAGAAGCTGAATGACACTTATTCATGCAATTCATGTAAAGCAGTTAAGTTCTCTAAACTGACAAACATGAAACTCACAAAGCTGGGGTCCTTGTTTAAGCAGGCCTCGACAAATTCTTTGAGGGATTTACTGAAGTTTCCTTCCAGTGTTGGTGGATTGTTCTTAGGAATGAGGAACAAAACTTTCATTGGATGCAATTCTGAATGAGGTGGCTCTCCTTTTGCAAGTTCTATGGCTGTTATGCCTAATGACCAGATATCTGCCTGTAAGAAAGAATGCTTTTAAGATTAGGTTGAAGAAAGAAAAGAAGTGATGTCTTGCTTATTCTAGTTTAACCAGCAACACACATCTGCTTGCTCACACCGTCCCCTGGTGGAATGGGGAGGAAGAGAATTTGAAGAGTAAAGGGGAGAAAACTTGTGGGTTGCAAACAGTTTAATAATTGAAATAAAATAACAATAATAATAAATTGTAATGAAAAAGGAAACAACAAAGAGAGAGAACTAAAACCCAAGAAAGGCAAGCGATGTAAGTGAAAACAGCTGCTCACCACCAACAGAAAGATGCTCTGAGCAGCAGACCCCAGCCCACTTTCCCCCTGGTTTTATTGCTGAGCATAAGGCCATACGGTGTGGAATATCCCTCTGGTCAGCTAGGATCAACTGTCCTGGCTGAGTCCCCTCCCAGCTCCTCATGCACCCCCAGCCTGCTCACTGGTGGGTGAAAAGCAGAAGAGGCCTTGACTCTGTGACTCTGCAAGCCCTGCTCAGCAATAAGGAAAACATCCCTGAGTTATCAACACTTGCTGCACAAACCCAAAACACAGCCACATACCAGCTACTGTGAAGAAAATTAATTTTACCCCAGTCAAAACCACCACACTTGTAGATTTTTAAGCTTTACTGTAAATAACTTCATGTGTAAATTGGTTTTGTTACCATTTGTTTTATGTGATAGCCACATAGCCCAAGTAAACAGAGTTTATTGGTTGTCTTCACTCTTCAGTATAAAACAGTTCTACTAAGTAGAGTTGAAAACTTTTTGAAATCAATACTATTACACCAAAAAGCAATGGTAGAGTTGTTATAAACTAGCATTTTATCTACCATAATCAAGTACACTATGTAAATATGGGGTAAGTCTAAAATATTTACATAAAGGAAAATGTTTTAACTTGCAAAAGAAGATTTTTCCTCAACATGAGCTAGTACAGCAATCAAAAATTTAGTACATTAGAATATAACTTCCCTGGGGTTTAACCCTGTTCTTATACATCATTCTTATTCACAGACTAGAGAAATGCAGTCTTGAACAGTAATATTCAGCTTTTTGGTCCAAGTAGCCTCTGAAAGTTTTCTCCATCAAAATGTGCTACTCTTTCTATGGAATGCTGTCTCCCTTGATACAAATCCTATTGCAAATCTGCCTGAAGTAGTGTGAAGTAATGCATTATAATTCTCTTCTGTTTTGCTGAAATCACAGACCTAACAGTCAAGACACTGGATAATAAATCTGTCAGAAAGGTAAAAGAAAAAAAATTTTCACAGAAACATCCGTTCCAAGGACAAGATACCAATTAAAAATCTTTATGTTTTGGGTTTTTTCTGTTTCTTTTTAAGTGAAAGCAGAACAAAGACTTATTCTCAGGAAAACAGGAAAGATCTGACATGAGCTGTCTGGTTTCACTCCCGAAGAGAACACTTGGAATTTTGCTATGCTCTAAACAGAACTATTTCCAGATACTGGATAGAGCTGAGATTTCATTTATCACTGCTGTCTTTACTAAGTATCCCTCAACTCCACCTGTGTCTGCCCCATGGATTCTCGTGGTTATTTTTGACTGACTTGCACACATCCATTCCACTATCACAGCCACAGTGCCTGGCTCAGAACAAGTTCCTCCTTCCTTGTTCAGACAGTATCCTACTGTTAAGAGCTTAGTTACTTAATTTTGCAAGTAAGAATTAAAAAAAAAAAAAAGAGTCAATTAGCATACCAATGATTTTATGAAATGCCATTTTGTTAGCCCATGTTACAGAACAGTTCCTGAGCACAAAGAATTACACAAGCACATGAGCCCTGAGTTTCATTTGTCTTAATAAGAGCATTATCAGCTAAGCTTTCCTCAAGCCTAATTGTGAGTAACTTCCCTCTAGCAGGAAAGGTTTTCTTGGTTACAAAAGAAAAACGTCACCTGCGAAGATGAGTCTTCATATTAACAACTGAGCATTATTATTTCAAATTTATTCAAAATTTCAGTTTCTCAAGAGGGAAGTGTTAAAGCCATACAAATGGATAGATTTTCTTCTGCCAGACTTTTAGTCACAGGTGGAGCATGTGTATATACAAGTATAAACATCAAATTTACATGTGTATGAGTGCATAGATATCCATTTGCACACACACATATGTATATAAATACTTCCTTTTTCCCTCATGTATTTATAACTCTACTGCTAGTGACCTTCCTCTACAAAAATGTGCAACAAAACATCACTGCACACTGGATTCTTTGTAGCCCAAGATGGGTTTTGGAACCCCATTCCTGTTGAAAACATCAAAAATAACTCACACCATATTCCTCTGGAACCATATAGTTCCCCTTTCACAGACAGGAAAAGAAGTACCAATTGCATGTGTATCCAATTAGGCATTTCTAGGATGCACTTGGCTGTGACACTGAAACCCCAGAACAAGCACAAATCAGTCCTCCAAATGGAGAGGGATTAGCATGACCTTAGGAAGTGGTGACACTATCATAAAGTTTTATCTCATGTTGTGATTGTCACAGTTTCAAATCTTTAATAAAAATTCTTCTTCCAAGTTCAGATGACAGTCAGCAAGTCACTGGTAACTACTATTTACTGCAGTACTGCCATAAGCCTTTCCTCTTCTAATCTAAGGAGTAAAATTCAGTCTGGCTTTGAAGCTCTTGTAAGTCAAAGAAAACAGGCTATGCGCAAGAGAAAGCCATTTTCAAATTAAATATCTATTTTTTACAGTACAAGTCTTATAGTAGAAAGAATAGAGAACTCGATATCAGAAAAAGGAAGCATGTTGAGAAAACATGTTTTCAGATAAGAATCAGGAAGCAGGAACACTGTCAAAAACTAGAGCCCTTTCAAGCTTTTATTGGAAATCCCTCATCAAGTATCCAAGACTCTTATCTCCATGTGACACTGCAGACTGCAACAGCCAGAATGGAAAACCTAAGGGCTGAATCAGGCTTTGTCCAAGTGATGGTCATTCCCAGGAGCCAAATCTCAAAAAAAAACTAAAACAAAAACAAAAAAAAAAAATCCCAACCAACCAAAACCAAACCAACAAACTATAAAACCCCCATAGAAACACACAAAGGAAAAAACCACCAACCACCATTCCACGAAGTTTACTCAACTTTAAATTGGGAATTTGGAGTAATTTAAGCTTCTAGAGGTTCTGCATTGTTTTGCTTTTTATAGTCTCTTTACAGAAAGATATCAAACAGGGAATTAAGCAATACTACAGCCTAGACTAGAGTCAGCCTTGGCAAGTGGAAAGAAACATCTCACTGCATGGAGATACGGCCAATCAACAAATCCCTACAGGGGAATCAGAGGAGATGGGCAAGAAACATGAGCTCAGGGAAGAACATAAGGAAATACTGCTAATTATCATGAAGAAAGCTGATCTTAACACAAGTGGGGCTTGAGGGTGACCTTTGTTTCAGACATAAAGCTGCAGCAGTGGGTCATGGGGTCGGGCAAAGAGCCTTGCCTGATACCATGGGTGTCCTGCTGAGCTAGCCAGGCCATGTGGCAGGGAGAAAGCAGGGGCAGCGAAGAGCTGTATATGTACCTCAAACACATGCATAAAAGCTTAAAAAACAAGGAACCAACACAATGAACATTCAAAAAAGCAATGGGCTTGAGCTGGCTTTAATGCACACATTCCTTCCTGGCAAGTAGGGACATGCAGTGTCCTACTGGTGAGAATACAGAGAACACCAATGGAACCATATTTCTATTGTGACCCAATCAGATATTACAACTGATACATCCTGCTTGAGTTGAGATTTCAGTATACTGATGTGCCACTCTGCTAAATCAAAACCCTGTGTATAGATAAATTTGGTATTAAATATTAACACCTCCCAAATGGCAAATCTGAAAGAACACGGTCAGAGTAGCACAGATCCACGCAGCACATTCTGCCAGAGATGAGTAACAGCCCTTTCAAACATCACTTTCACACCCACCAAATCCATATTCTTACACTGCGTTGCTGGCTCTTTTTTTCTAAATACAAGTTGAAGAATATTAACATTTTGTATATATTTTCACTCTCCTATTTTTAAACAGCCAAAAATACTCATCAATAGAGTGGGATAAAAGGTGATGGGATGTACTCATGAATACTGTATCATTTCTTGCCATCTGGATTGTCTTAACAAACTAGGAAACTTAAACTTTGGATACAAATCAGGAAATCTTTCCTCACCAACAGCTTTAGCTGCTAGGTGTCACCTAAACACACCCTCATGTAGACACAGCCAAAGTTATTAGCTACATTCTGAAGACCAACCTATGTAATTCAAGTTAGAAAAAGGAAGGGACTTTGGTAATGCCTTGAAGTACCTTACCTTTGAATCATATGCTGATTGCTTTATTACTTCAGGTGCCATCCAAAATGGTGTTCCCACAAAGGTATTCCTCTTTATCTGTGTATCTGTTAGCTGCCCTGCTACTCCAAAATCTGCCAGTTTTACTTCCCCTTGTTCTGACAGCAATACATTAGCAGCTGGAATAAAGAAGAGGAAACAGCAGAAATGAAGACATTTGACACCATTTGACAATGCAACTGTGTTCATTTAGGTTGTATGAGTTTTCTGATATTCTTTCAACACGAATAAAGAAAACAATTTACCTTTAATATCTCTGTGGATTTTCTTTTCTGAATGCAAGTAATCGAGTCCTTTGAGTATCTCCCTCAATATTGTAGCAATTTGGGTTTCATCAAGTGAGCCAGGTTCTAACTAGCAGATGAAAGAAAAGTTTAAATATGTATAAAAAAGGGAAAAACAGAAATAACACTGTGACTATAAAAAGAAATTACTTTTTTTGTCACCCCTCAAAACTTCCTATTTTCTAACTTCATAACATGAGACAAAACAGAATACTCTTTTTAAAAATACATAGTTCCAAACTAAGTGGCCTAATGAACAACAGGTAAAGAAATAATTTATCCAAAATATTATGTCAAATTTGTTAAAGGTGCCATAAAGAGAGTCTCAAGTTATTGCTGTGTGGTCAGGTCATAGACACACTATGCCTTTGAAAAGCATCTGATTGTTAACATTCCACTGAACTTAGATGCTGACAGACCCTATGTGGACCCAAATCTCAAAGCCTGAGCAAGAAGCTAAGGCATTCAAGGTACCACATCAATCAAACAGTCTCTGACTATATACTGCATTGGATTTTGAGAAACTCTCTACAATATAACTCAAAGTGATAGGGTGAGAGAACATTACCTATTTTTAGAAGTTAACATTTTTCATGTAATACTGGAAACATAAATCTGCTAATTAAGATTCCAAGTATTTCTTCTTATGAGAAGAATCAGTAGCGTTAGATGATCCCAAAGATCTTTATATATAATTATATGAATTCTAAAAGTAAGAATAACAGCAGACAGAGGAAAGGTCACTATTCAGAGAGACTCCTTAACCAATCGGGGCATCTCAAGAGACACTGAAACTTTGTGTTCAGCAATTAATATCAGAAATATTTCAGTATTCTAGTTTACTCCACAATAGCACTCCCTGAAGCACAATCAAAAAGTTGTATCTCTAAAGCTTCACTCAGTGAGAAGGAAAGCATTTCAGATTAGGATTTTCAGAAAAAAATTTAAAATAGTACATCCCTCAGAAATCCTCACACATAGCAACAGAGGTAGTATTTCACGTAACACAGACAATGCATTTGCTTTATCTTTGCAGCTTTAGTTATAATCTTTTTTGCTTTGCCTTAGCTCTGATAATACACACAATATTACCACTAACTGAAACCCAGTAAGCCATTCTCAAAGTGTTGCTCCAGCCAGTCTGTGAGCACCAGTTTGAGACTTGCTAACATGACACAGCACATCTTAAGGTGGGAAAGCCTCTTATGTCAGATTTATCTCACCTTAGTGAGGAGGAATTACTGAACACAGACTAAATCTGAGAATATTGGCACTTGTACCTTGGTCACAAACTTGAACCATACTCAAACTTGAACAAAAATGTCTGTGCAGTTGCATTACATGCACTTTTTGTTGTGAGGCAGGATTTTGAAATTATCCAGTGCATATTCAAGTACAGAGGACAACAAGCTAGCATGACATGTCTGCACTCTGAATATAGAATTCAAGGTTCCCACTAATTCTTGTGTCGAGTATGAAAATGTGGCGAAGCATGCCAGATTCCAGTTGAGAACCATAATGTGCATGTTAGAACTAGGACATGCACCAGAACATAAATTGAAAATCAATGAAGCACCCAAAAGGTGCTTAATAGACACTTACATGACTTCAGTTCTGTATTGCAATTTCTTCAATAGCATTTTAAGATGTGAACAAGGACTTTCTACTGTTTCTAAGCAACAAACTGAGATAATAAACACATGATCATCACACGTGTGAAATGTGTGTGATAAAAAAAAAGAGAAAATATGGTAACATCTGTTTTCATTCTGCTCTTTCATACCTATCCAAAGAAAGTAAAAACTAATTTTAAAAAGCAAACCAAATTTCTAATTGCTCTCCTGTCAGGAAGAAAAAAAGTGATCACAACAACAAATAAACATTTTTTATCCTATCTTTATGGGGAACATCACGAATTTTTACACAACCACAGAACTCCTAACAGAAGTTTGAAAATACACAACTGCAGGAATTCCACATTTAATACCCCCTCCTGTCTTCAGGATGCCACCAGCGGAATCCCTTTACGTTGTTCCTTTTGCTCTTTCCTCAAGCATTTATCAGTTGCCCTATTTGACAACTGCAAACCCTGCTACAAAGACATTCTGCCTCAATTTGTACAGCAATTTTTACATAGTTAAAACATTAATTATTATTTCTATAATAGTATTTCTAAAATCCACACTAAACATAAGATGGTGTGTTATTTGGGAGGGAGCTTGGGTGCTTTTCAATAGCTAAAGTGAATGTCAGCATCCAGTCACAGAAAACATGATCTGCACTGACCCCTTCGAATTCCAATTCAAACCTGGGTACTCCACCCCAGGTGCAGAATGAGGCATTTGCTCTTCTTAAATTTCATATGCTTGGTGATTGCAGAGCCCTCTGGTCTATCCAGGGCTCCCTGCAAGGCCTCTCTACCCTCCATGGAGCCCATAGCTTCTCTTATTTCTTTGAAATATTATTTTTAATACGAGCCTAAATTGTATTTCTGTCTATTTAGACTTCAGGAAGACTTCAAACAGGGAATCTTTTGTTTATTTGTTTGGGGGAGGAGGTGGTAAGGAAGACGCATTAAAATGTATAAACTAAGAAGAGTTGTGGTGACAGAATTAAGAGATACAGAAAACTATTTTCAGGCACTAGTGCTCACTGGCTGACTGAAGATTAGCATTCTAAGATGTTTATATCCTGCTTCCAATACTATGTTGCTTAGTTCCCTTCTATTTACACAAATAATCAGTCATGCCTCATGGAAAATAACATTTTTCTGGCACTGACAAATACTCTTCTCCTTTACTGAAAGTAAACATTGCCACAGTCAAGTGATCTATTACAGTTTCCAGAATTATAAGGTACGAAAATAATTATGTGAAGTAAAGTAACAAAAAAACATGCATAATTTACTTACTAGATCAAGGGCAGAGCCTCCACCCAGATATTCCATTATTATCCATAATTTTGTATCCTGTAAAACGAAAAAACAATAAAAATGTATTAAGGTTAAAAAAAAGTAGGAAGTTAATGGAACTTGATCCATTCTTTTTGTTGAAGAAACTATCTGTAGTTTTGAAACACCACTAACATTTAGCTGTTTCTCAAAAGTATCTTTGGATTATTTACTCAAGAGTATGTGCATCTCTGTGCTCACTCGTTTTCAATTTAATTCTTTTCCTCTAAATTAACAAGAGGAAAGCCACTTCCCATTTCCCAATGGGTAAGAACACAGAACTCGGAAGTTCACTACTTCCAAACAACTGATGCATACCTCATATCACACTCAAACTCACCCCATGGGGTCTCTTTTTTGTACTGATACTACTAGAATGCAAACAGTATCTGGGGAGAAGAAACTTCTCTTTAACCTCTACAAAATAGTCAAGCAGCAGAAGGAAACCTCTTGCCTTTGTGCTGACTAGCATCAGAAAAGTGTTCTGAGCATATTAACTCCCAAAAGTCACCCATCTCCTTGTTCTTATCACACTTCTTTGTGCATTTTTCCAAGTGTCTTTTGAGACAAGAAAGATACTGACAGAAGCCACTCAGTGAAAATGGAGGAGAATGCATTTTCATTTTAAAATTCCAGTTATGGACATTCCAAATATCAAATAGTAAGTGTTACATATAACATATTTCCTTGCCTTAGAAAATATTATCTTGGTCTTGTTGATCATCTTTTTTTGTACAGATACGTCAAAATATTTTTTTTTAGTAAGCCTGACTCCTGTCTTTTTTGAATTGAATTAGAATTTATTCTTCGTATTTCCACATTGTTTCATTTTCTTCAGCACTCAGGTAGGTTTCCTCCACTAATGTTTATGCATCTGATATATGGTACAGAATTTCGAACAGTGGTGTTCAAGAAAGATGAAGCAAAGCAGTAACACAGATTGTTTAAGATGACTATAACAATTTACTAACTTCAGCTAGTAAAAGAAAAGCTAACAACAACACCAAGCTACTATATTTCTAAGGAGAAGCCTGGTACATATAACAGGACT
This sequence comes from Drymodes brunneopygia, assembly GCA_013400955.1. Lineage (NCBI taxonomy): Eukaryota > Metazoa > Chordata > Aves > Passeriformes > Petroicidae > Drymodes > Drymodes brunneopygia. The sequence continues at coordinate 47,775 of VZTZ01022620.1, read as the reverse complement.
GTTTAACACAAGATTCACAATACAGTGTGCTGAGAAAGACTGGACCCAGTCATTTCTTTCCACTGTTTGCAGCATCTTTTTCCCAAATACACTAAGAGAAGCAGTCCAGCTTTTCCTTGCACCAGCCTTAATACACACAATAAAGCAAAGCCACAAATCTACCACACAGCTATTCAAATGAAATTACTGCACAAAACACACTGATGGTTTAGGGTTTTTTTAGACTATCATGTTATTTTAAGCTTTGTTAGTTTCAACTCCATGGTACATACCAAACTTTCAAAAGAACTCTAGCATAATAAAATAGATATCTCTCAGAGCAAGGAGCACATAAATAGCAACAATATTCAGTTACTTTATCTGACAGAATAAAACTTCATGTAAAAATAATGGCTCACAGCCAGGGCAGCTGACTCTGAATTCTCATCTACAAGGATGGATTCAAATTTTTACAGATGTGGTAAATGTACTGCAGGACACAACTTCTTCTAAATCCTCTGAGGGATTAAAATTTTAGCCTTTAGGACTCACTTAAGTATTTTAGTCTTTATTATATCATACTATTTTTAAATAAGACCTTGGATTAGAGTTCCTTCATCACCCACTATTTTTAACACACAGATTCAGCTAAATTTAGATACCTTTTTTCAGGGATCAACTCATGCTATTCAACAAACACAGTCTTGTTAAAAATATTTTAAGAGAACCGGAACATGTTTTTTAGGAAGAAAGAGTAATTTAAAAACATAATCTATCTCAGTATCTACAGACAACATCCTGATAGTGCCTCCTTTCTGCAGACACCACAAATATTCCAAGAACTGCAACTCATCTTGATGGAATCCCTTTACAGTACTGAAATACTTATTTTTCTGTGAAAAGCTTTTCATATTTTTCCTGTCCCCTCAAGGCTCCAGGTCCTAGCAGTTCCAGAACAAGAACATTTCTGAGATATCTCTTACAGTGAGTCATCCTAAACTTGATCAAAATTTTATATTTATATTTTTCTTCAGTATGATAAAATGTGTTTTAAAGCTACATTAAATTTTCTGAATATTCAAAACTTGCACTTCATTTTAATAGTAACTTAAACACAAACATGTCAACTGCATTGCTACTTCCTAGTTCAATGGAAATGTCTGGGTGGGAAAGAACAAGGCAAAGGAAGCAAACAAGCCCTTTGACCTTTTCAAGAGCAGGGAAGAAGAGACAAAAAAAAAAAAAAAAAAAAAGAAGGAAAAACCCCAAATAGCCACAACACCTCACACAGAGGTCAACAAATGATGCATCTTCCTTTTCTATTATCTCAATTATCTAAAGGATTTAAAGAGCTAACAGCTTGAAATGAGATATAATTTCCTAAAAGAGAAACTCTCTAGAACACTAGGTACTAAATTCTCCAGCTGGAAACTAGAAATTAGAGGTAAAAAATAACAAAAATATTTAAGAATACAGTTTTAATTACGTAGTTACACAATCATATAACACAATTATACTACTATAAGTTATATTACTCACAGTCTTTTTAAATGATCATTTACTGTTTCAATTATTTTTCTAGTTCTATTAGTCTTTGCTCCTGAAACTTTCATCATCAGCTGCCGGGGGCCACATGTCTGAATTTACAACACATAAGCCATTGATCCAGTAAACTCAGTAATTCTACATTTTATAACAAGTGAAGTATGGAAATACAGTTAAGAAACACACACACACAACTGTATCTGTATCCCAGTGTAAAGCTAAGTAATAGCAATCTATTACAATTATGCCATCTTTTTATCTGGATCCCTATATTCAAAGTTACTTTTAATTCTCTATCATTCTCTCTTGCCTCAGAAATATTACTCAACTTCATTGACGGTTTGGGGTTTTTATTTCTAAAGTTTACATCATTCATATGAAGTATCTGAACTCATTCATATGATGTACCCAAATAAACTTAATTACTATGGTGGCAAATCTTACTACCTCCCCCCAATTCTTGCTGGAATTTTTTTTAGCTTTCTTACATAAAATCCGCATACATTGCTTAACAAGAAGACGCAAATAAGTCCTTTTGGTGAGACAGCTGTAATGAATTTCTCAATATGCATTTCATCTTGGAGCCAAAAACCTGTATATATTGACTTTAAGTTTGCGGAGCTTTGATGCTAGGTATCCCCCAAAAGCACTGTCACTCCCTTTCTCACCTGGATGTGGGAGAGAGAATATGGCAAAAGGCTCATGGGGCACAGGTATGAGGTAAGCACAGGAAAAGAGCAATCTCCAGTTGCCCTCATGGGCAAAGCAGACTAAAACTGGGGACATCAGTTTAATTTATTACCAGTCAAATCAGAGTAAGATAACAACAAATAAAACCAAATCTTAAAACCCCTTCCCCCTGGCCCCTTTTCTGTGGGCTTGAATTTCACTTCCAATTTTCTCCATCTCCCCGTGGTGGAACAGGAGGATGGGAAATGGGGATTGTGGTCAGTTCATCACATGCTGTCTCTGCCACTCCCTCCTCCTCAGAGAGAGGACTCCTCACGCTCCTCCCCTGCTCCCACAGGAGACACTCCTGCATGGACTTCTCCAATGTGAGCCCTTCCCATGGGCTGCACTTCCTCATGAGCTGCTCCAGTGTGGGTCTCTTCCATGAGATGCAGTCCTTAGGGAACAGCCTGTGGGTGTCCCACAGGAACACAAGTCCTGTCAAACCTGCTCCAGAATGGGATCATCTCTCCATAAGGCCACATGTCCTGCCAGGAGCCTGCTCCAGTGTGAGCTTCCCACAGGGTCCTGGTCTCATTCAGGCACATCCACCTGTGTGGGTCTCCTCCACAGGCTGCAGGTGGATCTCTGCACTCCCACTGAACCTCCAGGGGCTGCAGGGGGAATCTCAGCTCCAGCATTCAGAGCACCTTCTCCCCTCCTTCTCCACTGACCTTGGTGTTTTGCAGGGCTGTTCCTCTCACTTATTCTCACTCCTCCCTCCAGCTGCAGGCTTTTTTCCTCCCTTCTTAAATCTATTATCTCCGTGGCACTGCTTCCATCACTTACGGGCTGAGCCTTGGCGGGCAGCATGTCCATCCTGCAGCCAGTTGGCACTGGCTCTATGGCACTTGGGGTAAGCTTCCAGCAGCCTCTCACAGCAGCTGCCCCTCACTACCAAAACCTGGCCATGCAAACCAGAGATAATGCCTTGTAACAACAGCGCAAGGCCAGCGCAGCACTACTATCAATTGACTTTGGCATCACCACAGCAACGGGCCTCCTTCTTTCCTTCTTTTCTGAGCATCTCTGGCATGTTTCACATTCCCTAACACCTACTGCCACTTTCCTTTTTAAAGCTGCCCAAATCCTCTTTTTTGCTTGAACTTCTCACCCTCTGCAGTATATATTTCCCTTTTGCTCCCAAATAGAACTCCGAAAGCACTAAATTTTCTTCCATAGCCAAGATTAGTAATTATATATTACACATAATCACTTACATTTTCAAGAAGATACCACATTTATATACTGACACCAGCAACATTCAGTGCTCCATTTTAAGATCTGAAACAAGAACTAGTTTTCTTCTTCTAAGCATCAGCCACAACACAGCACTGAATTTTCTTCAAAACACAGTGAAGCCATGGTGAGTCATCCATCCAAATCTAGGATTATTATTTCTCTATAAATTTAGATGAGCAGATTAATGAGGGCACATGGAACACTTCCTTTTTCACAGCAAGAACATGAGGTTTTCTTGTGATTCCATGAAACTGAGGAAAAGAACAGCTTTGGAATCTAGAAGTTCTGTTAAGAGCTCCTGTAGATCCTTCCCGAACTATGGTTGCTCTTCTTTAGGCCTGACTTCTGATTTTAACTCCGGAACCACAGCAAACCTTACAATAGCAACTTTATCTCTAATGAAGTTTCCTTCATCAAGTTACTTCTATAGCATGAAAGTACTTGCAAAATAAGTGCAGATACAGTAGGTAAAGTATTTCTAGTACATAAAAATCAAAGACTGTACATTGGGGAAAAAAAAAAAAGGCCATCCATCAAAAATCTCCAATAGAGTCTCAAAAGTACATTTTAACTAAAATCTGAGGAGAACAGAAGACTTACAGAAATAAGTAATCAAGATTAACATGTTTGTTTCTAAGTCCTTACAAAGTTAAAAAAAATCTGAATAAACATGGGAGAGGCCTACCTTCAGAAATGCTTCGTATTTCTTTTATATGAAGAACATACACATTTCTTAGCACAATGACATTATACAGGAGAGACCAAGCTAAAGCAATCAACACAAGTATGTACTGATTAAATTGTTTCTAAATCTCCTTTCTTCTGGGAAGGAGAGACTGTAGAAGAAAATCTAACACAGTCACAAAAGAGAAGGACTGGAGGGACTCTGAAGTAAGTGCACTGAATGACCTGTGCAATTTGAAAACTGTAGAAACAACAGTAAGCATATATTTGTTTTAAAGTGAAATAAAATCTCCCCACACCTATTGTGAGAAAGAGAATTTCCCAACTTGAATTCATTGTGAGAAAAGGCATTTCCCACCTTAAATTTATGGTACACAATTAGCAGCAGAACAAAATGTATTTATAAACACGTGTAAAAAGCTTGATTAATTATGGACACAAGCCACATCTAAAATCTACTTAGAATCTCTATTTGCAAGCATTAAAACATGTATGAACAATCAGAAGCTAGAAATAATATATTTGACTGAAATAACATAATAGATTTGCTACGCTGATCTATAAACAGAAATTTTACCATCACTGGATTAGGTGAAAAACCTCAAATATTGAAAAACAAAGAGACATAACCTCAACTGATCTGAAAAGAACAAACTAGTACCAAAACTGATATTCACTGCACAACATGATGAGTGATAATATGTTTAATAAATATTTCTGCTATGCCAAAGTAATAAGGGCCAGGAAAAGACTGTTTTATTTAAGTACTGGTATAAATTTAGTATTGATATTAATAATTCTCCAAGAATAAGAAACCAGATAAAAACCTTGAAATATACAATGCACACAACAGGATAACTTCTCTAAATTGCATTCCTGCTACAAGAAGTTACCATTACATGGAGATTTGTCTTCTGCTAATTTCGTATTTAAAACCCCAGAGAAGCCCGACAGGTGTAGCAATCAGAAGTTTTTTTAAATACTTGCATACTGATTCTTAAATGCTTGACTTGAAAAGCAAGATGGCTCTTGTCTTCCACATCTACTTTAAGCCACTTTTCTGACTGATTCCCTCCATTTTTGAAAGAAAGAAGGATTTTTTCAGGATCTATTTATCCTTGTGCTTTTAAACACATCTGAAGCCCCTGCTGTTCGTCAAAGCCACCAGGTGGCAGAATCATTTAAAGTCAAAGAAGCTTTCACCCACTCCACAGTCCCCCAAAAAGAAGGGCCTGCCCTAAAACAAGGCATGTAACTCAAAGACAGAAGCACCACACTACCTGTCTAAAGTGAACCTGAAAACATTTATCGCCCTGACACCCTCGATAACAAGAGGAAGAATGATTAACCAGAGAAATACACCTTTAGAGATCCCATAGTTCATATATCTGAATTCTTCAAAGTGCTTTCCTTTCCTCACAGTCATCAAGCACAGCTTCAGGCACCATCTTGTTTATTCACCCTCTCCTTTCAATACCAAGTCACAACTGTAGTCACTGTCTCATTATACAGGATGAAGAACACTGGTATTTGAGCTCCCATTATTTATTAACACATGTGGACATTGGAAGATTACACACAAAGATACAGACCAAGCACAAAAAATTACATTTCGTATGATGCTATAAATGATGCATTCAGGTAGTGGCAGGAAATGCCACTTATCAATTTGTGGTTCCTGCTTTCAAAACTTTCCACAACAATAATGGTCACCAACTGTCTCAAATCTGAAAACTTGTATCAGGTAGTATCAAGACCTCCAAAACATTGTAAATGTCCTTGCCCTGGAGCTCATCCCATCATAACAAATAATACACATAAAAGAAAATAATTATTTAAGGCTTTAGAGAGAGAGGATATCTATGAGTTGATGTATTGCCATTAGAACCTTAAAATTCATCAGGATTTGAAACTTTCCAGTAGCTGACTGCTCAATTTGTAGACCCACATATTATTATTAGAACAGATACCAACTGCCAAAATTGAGTTCTTCAGGACTAAGTACAAGGTGGCTATTACTGCTATTCAGCAAATGAACAATTTTGCTAAGGAGTAAAATCCAGATCTACCTCATGGCCTCAATTCTTGCCATTTTTTGACTAGTTCTAAATTTACATATATATATACACACATATTATATATTTTTGGCTCAATTTAAATCTAATCAGAACCACACCCAGTGCTGTCACAGGTTAGCAGCAGAGAATGAGTAGCATAACACTACCTGCTCTTTGGTTCCATTCTTTTCAGTACAAAATCCTTGGAAAGGGACAGAAGGTAAGCAGTGCACCCTGAATTTCAAGCAGCCTGTCCAGGTGCCAGCCTGATTGCTAAATGCCATAGAATAACTCTTCCAATAGACAGCAAGGATGTAACAAAGGACCAAAAGTCAGATATTCACATTAAGTTTATCCAAAATTTGAACACTATAGATACCCAATTCTGTTAGTGTAAATAGTAAATAAAGTCTTCTCCACTGCAGATGGACAAATCAATCCTATGACTCCAAAACTACAGTCCTATGGCTGTTAAGCAGCTATAAGGAAAGGCTATAACGTTTTCAAAAGTTTTTGGAATTGTCTTCACAGAAAACAACGTCAGAAAAAAAATTATCTTCCTCTGCTAATTTGCATCATCTTTCTAAGACAGTATAGTTTGTTCTTGAAGGCAATCTCAGTAAGCACTGTATTTTTTCCTCCATATCTGAAAGAACATAAAAATTTTAGCCTCATTAACAAGGAATACAAATACCACCATTATTCCAATACTTCCTATGAAGAACAGAGTTCCACAGTGCACCTAAGCCTTCACTTGAACTTTTCTTTGACAATCTAATCATCTGCTAATGTTCTTCCATCTATTTCCTCCTACCACTACAACATCAAACTGTATAGACAGGTGGATTATGTGAAAGCTATTTGCTTAGGTTGTTACAGATTTCATTAAGTATAAGCAAACTCCAGTATTTTCTAAAGACACTGGTTTCAAAGTACTTGAGAGTCAGATGGCACAGAAAGACTCAAAGAACAAGAGAAGCTGTTTCATGAGATAACAACACTACACATACACAGGTTTTCTTAGCCACCAAAGACATCCTCTGGATAAACTGTCCTCTTCCTCCCCATCCTAACACAACTAACAATCCATGGTTTAGAGCAGAGTCTTCACTTACTGTCTTGTTTTCTTAGCAATGTGAAAAAGTACTGAAACACCAATAGATGCCACAAATTACTTATCTTTAACCTTGCATATTAACATATCACCTTAGGGTTTCCAGGTGTAAGAGGAGCAAAAGCAGATGGTATGAAATATAGATTAAGATAACATACTAAGAAAGTATGACTAAAAATCTTGCCATTCCGAAGCAGATATATATTGTATACTACTAAAGGAAACAGTTAAAATTGATTTTGCCTCCTAAATGAAATGATTGAGAGTTCTACTATCAATCTGAAAGGCTCCAAAGAGAAAGAATGTTGCTTTGAATATCAGCTTCCTCCAGAAAAAACTGACAATAGCAGCAACTAGATTTACCTTTAAAAGGAATTCTTTAAGTGTTTCAAGAATTCCACAGCCTCTAAATAATACAACATTTCCCGCCTATAGCTAGGTCTCTTATTTTACAAGAAGAGATGTCCCTCAATAGACACTTTTAGACTAGAAAGCAGTCTAGCAATTCTCAGTCCTGTTTCTACTCTTCCTTGCTGAATTTCTAGAGAAGCAGGCATAAGAACAAATTTATTTAAAAATATCCCCCCCCGCAAAAAAGCCAAAAAAACCCCCAAAAGAAACAACACACCAAAAAAACCCAAAACAAAACCACCTCCACTTCCACTGACAGTAAAAGGCAGATCAAATGAAGGAAAGAAGAGCTGCCTTTGCTTCCTTCTCACCTGCTCACAGAGAGGGAATCCATTAATAAAGATAAAACTACATTTATAATACAGTTTGTCTTAAAGGAAGAGAATGAAGCCAGTAATATTTAGACAAACTGTAGGGCACTAATGCTCATGTCAGCACTTTAAGTAATGCCTTGTAGAGAAAAGAAGGATGTGTCGAAGTAAATCCCAGCAAAAGATCTTCAGTTTTCTGAAAGCTTCCTTCTTTGAAATTGAATTTTATTTTGCCTTTTTGAACACCAGAAGAAGAGGTATAGAAGTAAGACATAGTGATAAGATTACACGTTAAGAAAAAAAAATCCAAATTCCTAGAGTTAAACAACATAAGAAGTGTAGAAGATTACAGAAGAAAATTTTCCAGCAAAACTAAGGAAGCTGACTACTGTAAAAGAATCATAGAATCATTTGAGGAATAAAACCACCAAACCCAAAAAAACATTCTCCAACCTATGAAAACCAACAACCAAGATTATTTTGAAAATAGTCAAGAAAAACTCAAGCTAATTTGATCTATCATCATAGTCAGGACCTGTAAACATTTTAATTATTCAGAATATCTATAGGCAAATCTCTTCCACATATATGACTGTAGAATTAAGCATGGTAATATTTTCCAAGACAATCCATTTCTTTACTACCTCAATACATTTACATATACTAAAGCTTCAATGGTCTGAGTGCCAGCTACACTCTCCAAATCCACACTCTTAGAAAAAAAAAATAGTACCTGTTCAGCAAACATATGATCATCCTCACTAATGGCCTATTACATGCTCAAATATTCCTACTAAAAGAAAAAAAAAAGAAAAAAAAAAACAAACCAAACACCTAACAAAAACCCCCTAGAAGGTTCTTCCTTATGATTCCTGTCATATTCTTAGTTTTCATAGAATAAGAATATATTGGAATATATAATAATTATATATATACATAT